>NC_069487.1:25607329-25744268 GCF_026875155.1 Cherax quadricarinatus | reverse complement strand
CATCCCCCAAATCCTAAAAGGGGCAATGGGATGCGAATTTTCAAAATTTTAGGTCAAGTACTGTCGAATTTTCCCTAGGAATTTGGGTTTAATTGCACATGCGGCCCGGCAGAATTTTGCGAACTTAAGATAACCCAAACTTCTTTAGGGACTTTCCGTAGAGGTTATTGCCATTATACAGTTTTTCAATTTTTCGAAAAATTTCCATGGGCCCCCAAAAAAAAGAACAACGAAAATTCATGACCCATTTCTTTTTAAAACCAATTCTTAAAATTTTTTTCTGAATTTTTTTTTAAAAAAAGGTACCAGAAAATTCACTTGGAAAACCCAAATTAGGAAAGGATTTTGAAGGTTTGGGGCTCCCTGAGAGCCTTTCCATTGTGAATCCTCTTGGCTTTTTTCCCAAAAAAAGGAAGGTGTTGCAAAATTGTTGTTAATCAACCTTTAGATTAAATACCCGGGAATTTGCACTTTTAGCTTCTTTTCAATGAAAATAATGGCCATTTAACATTATAAGAACGGGGTTTAAACTCTATACAGTTTGTTGGCCAAGTCCATTACTTTAAAGGTTTTCCCAAACCATTAAAGAAGAAAATCCCCCGGAAAGGTCATATACCTCGCAAATTTGAAATTTTTCCCAAAAAATAAAACTTCTCCTCCTCCCACCCCTATCTCTTTTGTCCAATAAATTTATTCTTGAAGGCATCTTTTTCTTTTTTGGGGCAAAATTAACATTTTTGTGGTAATATTTTTTCATTTTTGGGGGGTCCCACGAATTTTTATTTTCACATTTTCTTTTGGGAAATTAAATTTCTCAATTATTTAACATTGGCATAGGGCCCCTTTGCCAGGATTATTGCTATGCGGGTTATGTATTATGAAATATTTGGCGGGGAGCATGTGAGGGGACCTTCGCTCACTGGTAAACAATGCCAGATGGCTGCCGCCACGCTCACGCCGTGGGTACGCTCCTGGACGAGCTAACTCGCGAGTAAAACCTATGAAAAGCGAGTCCATGTTTATACAAAATACCCCTATGATTGGCGAATTTACGATTGCCGAGAACTACGAAAAGCGAGGGACCACTGTACTACATGAACTAGCCAAGTGATATTGGTGGTAGTTACTTGCTGGATAAAAGGATACCTGTCTAATAGAGTATATTCTGTCCTCTACCAAGGCTTTAGAAGGAGTCTAAAGAAATGTCCCTAGGTACACCACAGGGAGGAGTTCTTAGTCCCATGCTATTTAATATTTGATTAATCTCTCCTAAATGCTCTACCTGCCTCAAATAAAAAATATAGCTATAAGCTATGCTGATGACATCATGATACATACAACAGGGGATAAGAAGATGAGCACCATTCTTAATGAAGTTCAAGCAATTTGTAATCGACTAGGCCTCATAATATCTTCCTCTAAAACAAAGATATTATTAAGCAAACACATCCTCCACCCATCTATTTGCAGGGTTTAAAAAAATTAGCTACGTTAAAAAACCCAGATTTTCTTGGCGGAGATTTACCCTTTAACAAATCCACTATACCACAACTAAATAAAAATGCCCAAAAATAGGCTAAATGCTCTCAAAGTTGTTGCTGGCTACAACCCCAACTATGGTGCTAATGTGAGAATTGTGAGAATGATGTACATAGCCTATTAGGTCCTTAATTGATTATGCTGCTCCCCTGTTGATTTTTAGCTAGAGAAAGTTCCCCCCGACCTTTGGAGTTAAAGCAAAATTGGGAAAATCCAGAATTATTTTGGTTTTTCCCCAAAACTACAAAGGGGTTTTTAATTTGAGGAAGGAGCTAGGTATTTTAGTTTTTCAGTGAAAAGGGGTTGTTGGATTAACCCCTGTACTCGGTATTAGAAAAGGGTTTAAAAGAACCAGACATGTACAATGACCTTTTAAGTGTTTTTAGAAATAAATTTCACACAGATCTAAATGGATTGTAAAACGTGCAAAGGGATTAAAAATTTTAACCCGCATTAAACCCGTATCATGTAGACAAAAAAGAGCATTTCATCCCCCCTTGGGAAAATGTGTTCATTTAATTCACATAAATGCAAAATCCCTTTCCCAAAAATTCTTTGCTAGTAATCCCTTCCTTAAATTTAAATTGTTTTAAAACAACCCGCTCAAAAAGAAATTTTTTTGCCCAGCGGTAGTAATAAGTTATTATTATATTTTTTTTTATTAACAAAATGGCCCATTTTCCCCCGAAAAGGGTTTTGGCCCCAAAAAAAAAAATTTTCACCATTCATCCCTCACTTTTCTTTTCCAGAAGGGTGCTTTACATACAGTTTTTAACTGAAAAATTAACACCCCTCCTTTTTGTGTGAGGCACCTACTACTATCTCAGGTCAAGGGCCAAGCCCCCTCCCGGTTTTCCCTGAATCCCTTCATAAATGTTACTTTGCTCACACTCCAACAGCACGTCAAGTATTAAAACCATTTCTCTCCATTCACTGCTATCAAACACGCTCACGCATGCCAGCTGGAAGTCCAAGCCCCTCGCACACAAAACCTCCTTTACCCCCTCCCTCCAACCTTTCCTAGGCCGACCCCTACCTTACCTTAATTCCAATACAGACTGATACACTCTTGAAGTCATTGTTTCGCTCCATTCTCTCTACATGTCCGAGCCACCTCAACAACCCTTCCTCAGCCCTCTGGACAACAGTTTTGGCAATCCTGCACCTCCTCCTAACTTCCAAACTACGAATTCTCTGCATTATATTCACACCACACATTGCCCTCAGACATGACATCTCAACTGCCTCCAGCCTTCTCCTCGCTGCAACATTCATCACCCATGCTTCACACCCATATAAGAGCGTTGGTAAAACTATACTGCCTCCCAGCATACATAAGGGGGATTACCAATAGACCCCTGGCTGTCTTCAAGCAGGTGCTGGACAAACACCTAAAGTTGGTACCTGACCAGCCAGGCTGTGGCTCGTACATTGGATTGTGTGCAGCCAGCAGTAACAGCCTGGTTGATCAGGCTCTGATTCACCAGGAGGCCTGGTCACAGACCAGGCTGCGGGGGCATTGACCCCCGGAACTCTCTCCAGGTAAACTCAAGGTACATTCCCCTCTTTGCCTCCAAGGACAAAGTTCTTTGTCTCCACAGACTCCTAAGTGCACCGCTCACCCTTTTCCCCTCATCAATTCTATGATTCACCTCATCTTTCATAGACCCATCCACTGACACGTCCACTCCCAAATATCTGAATACATTCACCTCCTCCATACTCTCTCCCTCCAATCTGATATCCAATCTTTCATCACCTAATCTTTTTGTTATCCTCATAACCTTACTCTTTCCTGTATTCACTTTTAATTTTCTGTTTACATACCCTACCAAATTCATCCACCAACCTCTGCAACTTCTCTTCAGAATCTCCCAAGAGCACAGTGTCATCAGCAAAGAGCAACTGTGACAACTCCCACTTTATGTGTGATTCTTTATCTTTTAACTCCACGCCTCTTGCCAAGACCCTCGCATTTACTTCTCTTACAACCCCATCTATAAATATATTAAACAACCACGGTGACATCACACATCCTTGTCTAAGGCCTACTTTTACTGGGAAATAATTTCCCTCTTTCCTCTATACTCTAACTTGAGCCTCACTATCCTCGTAAAAACTTTTTACTGCGTTCAGTAACCTACCTCCTACACCATACACCTGCAACATCTGCCACATTGCCCCCCTATCACAATATACACTGATGGATCTAAACAGGAGTCTTCTGGCAGGGCTGCATCTGCTCTTGTTGCCACCTCCCTAGTTAAGAACGATAATTAACATGTTGAACTAGGCATAAGAATTAACAACTTGGCATCTACATTGCAATCCTAATGTTTGCAATCCTAATGGTGCTAAAGCTAACTTATGACACTGAGCTTGACTCTATCATCATTACTGATTCTATGTCATCATTGAAGGCTCTTAACTCATATAATGACTCCAACAACATGCTCATTGGAGAAGCCAGGTATAGATACTCAAAAATCAGGGACAAAGGAATTAATGTACAATTGCTATAGATCCCATCACACATTGGATTACTCCTTCATGATAAAATTGATAGGTTAGCCAAGAAAAGTACCCAGAAGGAGAATGTAGAATATAACTTTGGTATATCCTAGGTAGTAGGTTGGTAGACAGCAACCGCCCAGGGAGGTACTACCGTCCTGCCAAGTGAGTGTAAAACGAAAGCCTGTAATTGTTTTACATGATGGTAGGATTGCTGGTGTCTTTTTATTGTCTCATACACATGCAAGATTTCAGGTATGTCTTGCTACTTCTACTTACACTTAGGTTACACTTCACATACATGTACAAGCTATATACACACACCCCTCTGGGTTTTCTTCTATTTTCTTTCTAGTTCTTGTTCTTGTTTATTTCTTCTTACCTCCATGGGGAAGTGGAACAGAATTCTTCCTCCGTAAGCCATGCGTGTTGTAAGAGGCGACTAAAATGCCGGGAGCAAGGGGCTAGTAACCCCTTCTCCTGTATATATTACTAAATGTAAAAGGAGAAACTTTGGTTTTTTCTTTTGGGCCACCCCGCCTCGGTGGGATACGGCCGGTGTGTTGAAAGAAAGAAAGAACTTTGTTATATCTGTGTCTAGCATTAGGAACAATATTAGGAGAGAAATAATGAAAATGATTGTTATAGGAATGCAGTTAGAAGCCTTTGTAGATCTATAACCCACTATGATAACATGAACATAGATAGGTATGTTTATGGAGCAACATGCAATGTGAACAGACTGACTGATGTTGTAGTGGCCAGGCTTAGGCTTGGTTACAAGTACTTATGGCAGTTTGGGAGACACACAGATGATGATCAAACTAAATGTAAATTATGGGATCAGACATATGGTCACTCTCTTGAACACTGTGCTTAATTGTCCACTTACTGAGGAATACAGAGACAGTATAATAACCTATGTGACATGTCAAGATATCTTATAAATGAAAATAAGATACCAGATATACTAAGCAAATTTCCTAAATTTGCTTTTAACAGATAATTGAACTATAGATATGTAGATATAAACTCATATGTATTCCTGTTAATCCTTTGGGGCCTAGTTCCTGGGCCTTTTGTGTATCCATATGCTCTTGCACTACCATCCACAGGATGGATATGGGGTGCACAATAAACTAGCCACTTCGGTGGCAAAATCTAAATCTAGATCTTTCAAGAAGTACTGGATCAGGTAAAGATGAAATGAGGTTATAAAGAGTGGTTGAAGAGAAGGGATGAGATGGAGAAAAGTACAAAGAGCAGATTGCACACTGCTTATTGAAATAAACACTGCCTACAATTAAATAGAACAAAGATTGGATAAACAGTCTGGTTTAAAGTGACGGTAAACAATCATGACATCCCTCATTATTTTTATACTACATACATTAACCATGAAAACCTGTTTTCTCATCCCTAGGCCTTCCAGACATATTTTTGCCAAATTTTAAGTTGCTAGAATTTACACATATATATATAACTACATAAGTGCCAATGGCCTCAATAACATTTATGTAGGAGACAGTGAGAGGGCTAAGAGTTAATGAGTGAGGATAAGAAAACCTTAGAGATACTTTCCAAGAAACTTTATTCAGGCTTTTACAATGAAAAGGTGTATACATATGAATGAAAAAATGCTGAAACTAAAGCCTAGGTATTGAAATATCTCTGAAGCAAGTCATAGAGGACTGAACTATAAAAACTCATATAAGAATATCAAGGCCAGAACCTTTAATCTTCACTCTTATGAAGATTCATTCTTACATGGCTCTTTTAAGCAAGAGGAAAACATATACACAATTGTCAGCCTCTGATGTGATTTATAGCAAAATAAGTGAAGAACGTATAACAAAATATAACTACATGAGAGAAAGGCTTTCAAATATCATTAACTTGGATATTATAATAATCCCTGTTTTATATGGGTTTGTTATATGTGAATTTGCTGTTACATGATGACTTCACTTTTCTCATTAATGCCCTATGTGCATTATATACATCAATCTGGCCCTGAAACACATCTTTTACAGAAAATTAGGCACTTCCATAAATATGTCCAGTATTTATGAAATTTAGATGCAGATGCAAGAACAGATATAATATAAAATTCTTCTTTTTATACATTCATTTTAAAATATGTGAGTGGAGGAGTTTCCCCACACTCCAGCTATGTTCCTCACATTCCAGCTATGTTCCTCACACTCCAGCTATGCTCCTCACACTTCAGCTATGCTTCTCACACATCAGCTATGCTTCTTGCACTTCAGCTATGCTTCTCACACTCCAGCTATGTTTCTCACACTTCAGCTATTCTTCTCACACTTCAGCTATGCTTCTAACACTCCAGCTATGTTTCTCACACTTCAGCTATGCTTCTCACACTTCAGCTATGCTTCTCACAATTCAGCTATGTTTCTCACACTTCAGCTATGTTTCTCACACTTCAGAGCATCAACTGAGGCACTAGTCTCGGTACTCATCAATGTAGTGCACCAATAAATAATTTTAGGTTTGTGTACAAAGTCTTTGAGACATTAAAAGGTTTATTTGGAAGAATGAGACACTTGTGCTATATTTGGGAATCTTTATTATAGAAGCGTTTAGCCAGCCAGTGGCTTCTTCAGTCCATTACAGAGAAAAACGGTGGAAGATGAGAAAGAGTTTGAAGCAATCAGTTCATTAAATCTCAAGATTGATGAACTGAACACATCAACTCCAGTCTGAGGGACTTGTTACCTCAAACTCTTCTTCATCTTCCACCATTCATTTTGCCAATGGCAAAATGTTTCTGTAATAGTGATTCCTAAATGCTGAGCAAGTCTCTCATTCAACCTGGTGGTTTTTTAAACCATTTACATCAAAAACATTATTCTCCAGGAATGACTCCAATTTTAATAAAATGAATTTTATGAATGACTTCTCTACATTCTAATATAACACTTGGCTTATGTTCTCTTCTTTTAAATACAGTGGACCCCCGGTTAACGATGTTTTTTCACTCCATAAGTATGTTCATGTTCCAGTACTGACCGAATTTATTCCCATAAGGAATATTGTGAAGTAGATTAGTCCATTTCAGACCCCCAAACATACACGTACAAACGCACTTACATAAATACACTTACATAATTGGTCGCATTCGGAGGTAATCGTTATGCGGGGGTCCACTGTATTACACTATGTAAAAAGTGATGTGGTTTCTAGTCTGTGAATTTTCAAATGACTTGATAAACTTGATTTAAATGAAAACTTTTTAAGACATATTGAACATTGATATGGTTTCTCTTTTGTATGAACATTCATATGTTTTACTAGAGTTGATTTTATTCTGAAATCTTTCCCACACACTGAACAGTTATATGGTTTCTTTCCAGTATGAATTCTCATATGGTATAAAAGATATAAATGTCGTGAAAAACACTGTTGACATTCAGAACATTTGTATGGTTTCTCTCCTGTATGAACTCTCATATGACTTATTAGAGATGATTTAACTGAAAAGTCTTCTTTGCATATTGAGCAATGATAGGGTTTCTCTTTTGTATGCACTCTCATATGCACATTTAAATGAGTTTTTTGAGTGAATTCTTTCAGACATATACTGCACTGATATGGTTTCTCACCTGTGTGAACTCTCATATGCAGTACTAAATGATGTTTATAATTAAAATCTTTTAAACACTCTGTACAACGAAATATTGAGTCTCTTTCATGAACTCTCATATGCTGTTTTAGGTTATGTTTTTGATTGAATACTCTTTGACACACAATACAATGATATCGTTTCTCCCCTGTATGAAATTTCATGTGTGTTAATAGACGTGAGTGATGTTTAAAATCTTTTAGACATTCTGAACATTTAAAATATGACTGCCCAGTATGTCCTTTCATATGATAGACTAGACTTTCTTTTCGTTTAAAGGTTTTTATACACAACGAGCAATGATGTGGCTTCTCATCTGTGTGGACTATCATGTGATTTGCAAGATTTCCTTTATCTGAAAAGGATTTAAGACATGTTGAACACTGATATGGTTTTTCTCCCGTATGAACTCTCATGTGTCTTATTAAAAGTGATTTTTTTAAGAAACATTTTAGACACACTGAACACTCATATGGTTTCTTATTTGGATGTCCTCTCATAGCTTCCCTATTTTATTTTCTGAAAAAGATTTTGGACTCTTGAAGCCGATATTTTGCTCCTATATGAACTCTGAATGTTTTTACGTTATTATTTTCTTTTTAGAAAAGTGTTCCAAAAGCTGAATATTGATACAACTTGTCCGTTCAGGAATGTCGTTCAACCAAATTACAATTCTTCTTTTACCCTGCAAAATATAAAATAGATAAAGGCAGCATGAATTTAATTAATGTGACAATACACACACAAACACAACAGAAGATTTTTTCAAGAATTCTAGTAAAACTATGGTGAAGGCTAGAAACAAAAAAAGTTTTTAATGATCCTGTTAGTCAATATACTTGATAAACACTTAACCTAATATTTAACATCTGCACATGCATTAACCTTTTCTCAGACTTGTGCCATACATATACCACAGGAACCTAGGCAGAAAGAGATTACACACCATATATATTAATCCCATACACTGTTTACCATAACTCTTCCAAATGTAAAATCTTAAACATCGAATGTAATGATAAAACTAGCAGGCCTAAATTTCCTAGAATTAGTCTAATGTACATCAATACAGAAAATTTTAAGCTGCATGACATTAGAGGTACATGATACGGGAAAATTTAAAAAAAAAAAATTTATTGTACTGACCTGACCATCTGTAAATGGCAACAGTATATTTTTACATATTACATGTTGGCCATCACTAATCCGACAATCAGTAATCTGGTTCCATCAGTAATCCGGCACTAATTTTGGCTAGGGGTCGCCACACCAACCTGCCGCTACTGTTTGGTGGCGCTACTTGCTGCATAAGTCATTTCAATTTCCTTTTCTCCATTTATTATAACCTGCTTACTTTTAGCCCTAGCCATGGTTCCAACAAATAAAAAAAATGCTTCTCGTTGCGTAAAGCACATAAACTGTACATCATCCATAAAAGATAAGGTGGATTTGAAGCCACTGTCAGTTGCCATGAGCTCAGCTCACCCAGATAAGCTATGACAGGTAAATTTGGGCCTACATATGAGAGAATAGGTCTGTGTGGTAAATGTGCACCATATAAAAAGAATCCTGCAATTCACAGTGCATGAGAGAAAAACTGCGATCGTGTTTTTGGTGCAAAACAGAAACTTTGTAGTGTATTTTTGTATGGTTTTTATAGTTGTAGTCTCGTCTTTTTTTATCTTATTTGACAGAATGGAAGATACATAATAGAAATAAATATGATTTTGATTGGTTTTACAAAGGAAAATAACTTGAAATTGAGCTCAAAGTAGCAGAAATATTAAATTTATGCCCATGCTCAAGAGTAAACAAATGATGTCACTGTCCAATAAGTGTCCAAATGGCCAGTCTAATATGTAGTCATGAATGGGTTGACATTATTTATGCAATTATTACAATAATGCATTACTCTACATAACAGAAAATCTTCTGTTTTCTCTGTGAATAAGAATTCAAAATGGAAAACAAACGTAATATGAGGGGACTGGAAACGTGACTTTTGAACAGAGAAAATGTTATTTTAATGCCAGGATTGTCTGCACTGTTTCTTTTAGTCCTTATTTTGAAATTGGCATCTTTTACAATTTGTGCAAAATTGGCCAAATTACTGATTTATGACCACTTTATTGGGTAGTTGAAATAGGTAAATGGGCAGTTTTATTGTACTCATTCGATAAAATTGAAGAAATACATGTACTACCGAAATAGCTATGAATTTGGTAGACTGGAACAATGGAATGGGTCAAAAACAGGGCATAAAGTGGGTGAAATAGCCAATGCATAAATATCACCACTGGGTTGGGTGTATTCTAACCTAACCACTCTGTAATCTGGCAAAATCACTAATCCAGCACCCAACAGGGCCCGATGGTGCCAGATTAGTGATGGTCAACTCGTACTAAATTTAAAAAGAAAATCTTTGTCACCCGGCCTCGGTGGGATACGGCCAGTATGTTGAAAATACAATTACATTTCAGAAAAAGAAAGAAAAGTAAAAGGAAAGCTCATTTATGTTAATAATAAAAAAAAGGTTATTATATTATATTTACCCAAATGTTTTTTGTTCAGTTTTTTGTTTCTCAACTTTGGGCTTAGGTTAAAGTATAAGTTTCTGATGTAATTTAAAAAGAAAATGCTTTTATTTTATTTTACTGTATTTCATGTGTATTTTAGTAATTAAACATATATGAGCTGTTGAAATATATTTTGGTAGATATGTGCTACATTTAACATTGTGTCTGGTAATTCCCATACAACATTAATGCTTGCTGAAAACCATTTATCAGTCCACTCTCTGACTCTTGTATGACTACCACTACCTCTACCTTCACTGCCTCCTCTCATTCTCCCGGAACCTGGTCAAGATTCTCCCGGAACCTGGTCAAGAGCCTGGTTGACCAGGCGAGCACCAGACGAGCCTGGCCCATGGTCAGGCTCAGAGAGTAGATATACTCTCGAAATTCTTCAAAGGTATATCAAAGGTAAAGGTACGTATAATGAATCCCTTCCCTTCACATGCTTCTGTGTGACTAGTTAATGGATTTGGAAAAGGCGTATGACAGGGTGGATAGGGGAAGCAATGTGGCAGATGTTGCAGGTGTATGGTTTACGAGGTAGGTTACTGAAAGCAGTGAAGAGTTTTTACGAGGATAGTGAGGCTCAAGTTAGAGTATGTAGGAAAGAGGGAGATTATTTCCCAGTAAAAGTAGGCCTTAGACAGGGATGTGTGATGTCACCGTGGATGTTTAATATATTTATAGATGGGGTTGTAAGAGAAGTAAATGCGAGAGTCTTGGCAAGAGGCGTGGAGTTAAAAGATAAAGAATCACACACAAAGTGGGAGTTGTCACAGTTGCTCTTTGCTGATGACACTGTGCTCTTGGGAGATTCTGAGGAGAAGTTGCAGAGGTTGGTGGATGAATTTGGTAGGGTATGCAAAAGAAGAAAATTAAAAGTGAATACAGGAAAGTGTAAGGCTATGAGGATTACAAAAAGATTAGGTGATGAAAGATGGATATCAGATTGGAGAGAGAGAATATGGAGGAGGTGAATGTATTCAGTATTGGGAGTGGACGTGTCGCAGGGGGTCTTGAAAGATGGGTAAATCATAAAATTGATGGGGGGAAAAGGGGAGCATCATTAGGATCGTGGAGAAAAGAATTTCCCCTTGGAGGTAAAAGGGGAATGTATGAGGTATAATTTTACCAATGCTCTTACAGGGTGTAAACATGGGTGATGACTTTGCAGGGGGAGAAGGCTGGAGGCAGTGGAGATGTCATGTCTGGGGGCAATGGTGGTTGAATATAATGCAGAGAATTCTTTAGTTTGGAAGTTAGGGGTGGGGGGGGATTCCCAAAAAAATTTTGTCCAGAGGGCTGGGGAAGGTTGTTGAGGTGGTTCGGACATGTAAGAAGGGCGAAACAGAATGACTTCAAGAGTGCATCAGTCTGTAGGGGAGGAAGGCGGGGTAGGGGTTGGCCTAGGAAAGGTTGGAGGGAGGGGTAAAGGGGGGTTTTGTGTGGAGGGGTTTGGTTTCCCAGGGGGGATCGTGGCATTTTTGATGGGAAAATGGAGACAAAGTTTTTTAATACTTGATGTGCTTTTGGGAGTGTGAGCAAAGAAATTTATAAAGGGGAAATTGGGGGAAACCCGGGCAGGCCGGACTTGAGTCCGGGAGATGGGGAAGTACGGCCTGCACTCTGAAGGAAGGGGTAATGTTGCGTTTAAACCCCTTCGGGTAAAGGGCCAAAATCTGAAGTGGTGCTCCAGTGTCCAAAAAAATTTTAAAAAAAAAAAAATTTTTTTTTTCTTATAGAATTAAAAGGGGAACTATTTTTGTGAAGGAAATAAGACAAAAAAAAAAATTTGATCGACTTCCGGTACATCCCAAGAAGTTTTTAAAAAATGATGTGGTGGCGGCAACATCGAAAATTTCCCACATACGGCATTACATTATTTTGCGGTTTTTATTGTTTTTTTTTTTCTTTTCCAATTTTTTTCTATTTTTACTAACTTTTGGGGCCTGAGAGCCCAATATGTATAAAATGAATATATAAATCATGTATTAACACAAAAACCCGCACTAAATTTATTATCATTTTATTGTTTACCACTGTTGTTTTTAAATAAACATGCACAAATCTTGTTAAATACAAAGTTTATCATTATTTTAAAATTTTTACAATCACTGGCAGGTTTTAGAATGGGGGAGCTTGTGGAACCCTTGAAAAAGGGCACCATGACAGAGGCCCCTTACTTCCTCCCCCAAAAACCCGAGTGTCTTTGCTCTTTTTTTCCCCGTCGTTTTGTTTGTGCACGACTGCATCTTTTCTGAGAAATTTTTTCTGAGTTAAAGGGAATTGTATTATAAAATGATCCCCTTTCCCTCCTCAAACGTTTGGGTAATCCTGAGGAATTCGAGGCCCCTGTTGTATAGCAGGTGTTCTTACCTGGTACTTCTTATGAGTTGTCTGAAAACAGCAAACAAATTAACCATACGTGGTCTGTTCCCTTTTTATTTGGTACTTTATATGCATTGAGATTGAAATGTCCATGAATGGAAGAAAATTTTTCATGTCCCACTTGTAACTCTTACGAAACAGTCAAAAAAACCAATCGCTGTCCATTTGTCAACCAAGCGCTGTTTTGTGTTAATCAATCACTGTCACGGGTTTTTCGAATACTTATTAGTCACTCGAAAAACTTTGCCACTGTCTTGCTTTTCATTACGGTAAATGGTTGTCAACAAGTGACATCTCGTTTGTCATCCCACCGTAATGCCTTGATGTCATTGGCAGTAACCCCCTGCACTCTCACCACGAGCCCGGTTTTGTCCTGGGCAAAATTTTTACGATTAGAAGCACTGTGCCCACACACTGTTTGTTCACTCGCTGAAATCACTGAGAAGGGGCTTGTGTACCAGTTATCGGTATATAAAGTATGCCCCTTACCAAAATAAGGTGCCCTAGTTTCTCATACGTCACCTGAGATACCCCAAAAACTCTTGGTACTTTCAATTTTTATTACCCGTTATACAACAATACCAACACCCGGGCCACTGTCACCCCACAGAGTACAAAAGTTTTATACAAAAGGGTTTTCCCCTTGCTCGGTAATTTCTGCTTAATGACAGTCTACCTTTTGAACAAAAACAAAGACTCGTCAATTACAAGATTCTTGTGGTAAAAAAATATGTGAACTTTTTTTGGTACATGAAAACATTTTTAATCTTGTATAACCCCGCACTTCTGTCAGGCCCCGGTTTTTTCAGAGAAGTGCAACATTGTAAAAGTAAGATAAAACCCGTTCACTGGGATGATTTTACTGAAGACCGGGGGGGAGAAATTACCGATCCCTGGGGGACATATGTTTTTTTATTTCTTTAGACGTGAAGGGATAACTTTATTGTTGCAAAAAACAAATACATTTTTGCAACAGTCGTCCTTTCCACCTGTGTGTCTTTTACTGTGGGATAAGATCGTATTTGCCTGGTGTACCAAAATATTATTACTTTCCCCGAAATAATTTCCATAATGGGTGGGGCAAAGAATAATTAAAGAATTTCCCTTTTTTTGGCCCTGGTTCCAAGGGGACAAGTAGGTAGAATTCCACTTTTAGAGTCATCAAAATGGGGAGGTTGGGAACAAAATTTGGGGGTTTTGCTGCCCCAAACCCCCATAGGTTTGCTGGTGATACTGGATCATAGGCTGGTTGTGCGGGTGGTTTGGTTGTGGGGGCTGGTGGCTGGCCTCCGCTTTGTCCTTGACTGACAGTCAGCCATGGGGCCACGGGCCTGGTGAGTCACGCATGGCGGGGCCCCTCCATCACCATAACCCTCCATGAGCCGTGGTTTTCCATGCCAAATGTGCCAAATCATCCTCACATATACCTAAAATGGTGTTGGGCCCGGGGTGTACTCCGGGGTGTACTCTGGATGTCTCCGTTTCCCTGGGCACAGCATAGGGTACACTACCCCCAGCGATGCTGCGGCGAAAATACCGACGCTTCACTGGTTGGTATGTTTTCCCACTATCAACTCGAATGATGTCGAGCGCAATAAAATCAAGTCCACGTCACTATCCATCATTACTGAAGTCAGGCCTGGGCCGCGAAAATTTAGTTTTCTCTTGCGTGAGGAACAACCGCCGTGAGTCACGAGTGCCCACACCAGAGGTGAAGTTGAGGATGCAGGGTTTTTTGCCTATTTTGTTCCTGGTCATTCTTTTTGGGCACTAACTGATCAAAGCCGTAGAATTCGTCTTCATTCCACTCCCAAACGTGTCAAACTACAGATAGGAAGAGGGAGTTCAATTTTCCGGGGGGTGAGAGGTGCTTGCGAGAGGCATGGTAAAAGGGTAACTGAGCCGGCGTTCCCACAATGCTATGCGGGCGCCTAATTTTTTTGTTTATGGCGCAACCCCCCAAAGCAGACCCCTTCCTAAAATGTGGCCTATGAGTGTTTTCACGCTAATTTGACGGCGCTAGAATTTTGGCATAGATCTAGGTTTGGACACTAACGGAAGCCGTAATTACGGGGCGGACCTTTAAAGGGGGTTTTTTAAAATGTATGTAAAACACCCTTCTGGCAAAACAGTGGTGGAGTGAATGAGGTGAAAGTTTTTCTTTTTTGGGCCACCCCTGCCTTGGTGGGGGAATCGGAGTGTGTAATAAAAAAAAAATAATGTGTACATTTAAAAAATTGGTCTGGTAATTCCCCCCCTCAACATTTTAAAGCTTGCTGAAAACCATTTATCAGTCCACTCTCTGACTCTTGTATGACTACCACTACCTCTACCTTCACTGCCTCCTCTCATTCTCCCAGAACCTGGTCAACAGCCTGGTTGACCAGGCAAGCACCAGACGAGCCTGGCCCATGGTCGGGCTCAGAGAGTAGATATACTCTCGAAATTCTTCAAAGGTATATCAAAGGTAAAGGTACGTATAATGAATCCCTTCCCTTCACAAGCTTGTGTGTGTAGTTAATGGTCCAAGTCAGGCTAAAACATCGCCATAAGTTTCTCTCTCTTATTTTTTTTATTAACACACTAGCGATTCCCACCAAGGCAGGGTGGCCCGAAGAAGAAAAACTTTCACCATCATTCACTCCATCACTGTCTTGCCAGAAGGTTGCTTTACACTACAGTTTTTAAACTGCAACATTAACACCCCTCCTTCAGTGCAAGTTATTTGTGTTTTGTTCCAGTCATGATATTGTACCTTTATATTTTTTATGGGCCCTCCAGATAAGTGTTCAATTCTTTAAAACTTTGATTATGCTTTTCCTTTTAAATCCCTGTTTTGCTCATACAAGGCTGCTCTTGTTGCTTTCAGGTGTCATAAGAACCAGCTTCACTTCCTACTTGACTTGTATTGCTAAACAAGTTTTGCCTCCTACCTTCTCACAATTCCTCAAATTCAACACTATGGGCACTCTGCTGATAAGACCCACCTCTTACCTCATCGGCTCATACTTTCTACCAAGTTACAAGTTGATGTCTTCTTCATTCTTCGTCATCATCAATGTGCTCTCTTTTCCTCTTTCTCACATGATCTCTGAGCTTCTTGTCCATTGCTTTCAACAGTGCCCATCTTATCTCAGCATTTTATCTTAGATAGCCCTTGATCTATATTATCCACGCTACTAATCTGTCTTCTGTCGCACTCTCCCAACATCAGCTTGAACTTCTTACTTTTGGTCTTTTCTCTGCCACTTCACCTACCCCTTGTGATAGCACTGACCTGATTAACTCCTTTGATTCCTTTCACCAGTCTCATTTTCAGAATTTTCCTGACCTGTCCAATTTTCATAGTGTTCTCAATTGTGCCCTTAATAATAATATAATAATAATAATAATAATACATAATAATATATTTTGACATGATACATGTATGTACATAGAAGTACACATATAATAGTTGGGTATACATGCCAAAAGCCCTTTTATATACAGAGCATATCTGGCAAAATTAAATTTAATAAGGCAATAATAGTACATACGATCATTAGATGAGTTATAATGAATACAAGAGACTTGAGAATTCTATTAGGCCATGCTATATGGTTTTTAATAACTCTTGTAGACAAGATGCACAATTTTGATTATTAACCTTAGATGGATACAATGGAGTGATTAACATCTGAGATGTAAATACATAATCTCAATGTACAACTTGTAAAGAAATAAAATTGATTGATTGAATACAGATACCGAGATCAAGTAGATATTGATTATACTGATGAGAAAGTTTTACCTATGTTCATGATATTGGCTCTGATCCACCATGAGGCCTGCACTACTTATTACTACTACTACTATCACTACTTCTACCTCTTCTCATTCTCCTGGCCCTGGCTCTCCTTCCTGTAATATATATGCTGGCTCCCTTTCCCTTTATACTTTTGTGTCATTAAGTAATGGTCCAAGTCAGATAAAACTACTGTGCTTATAAGTTTCATTGTCCTATGTGCAAGTTGTCTGTGTATTGCTCCAGTCATGGTTTTATGCCTTTTTATTCTTCATTCATTTGTTTGGTACTCAAAATATTTTTCTCATAGACTCCTATTTTGTTTTAAATTTTATTATTTTTATTACTAAAATTATTAACCCAATACTTTATGTAAAGTATAATTTCTTTTCACTTACAAACAAGATTAACTGTGTTCAGCATACTAATACAGTGGACCCCCGCATACCGTTGGCCTTACATAACGTTAAATCCGCATACCGATACATTTTATCGCTAAGATTTTGCCTCGCATACCGCTAAAAAACCCGCTCAACGCTGTTCGTCCGAGACGCGTCTAATGTGCGGCCTGAGCCAGCCTCACATGTTCTGCCGGTGGCATTGTTTACCAGCCAGCCTCCGCGGTAACATCCAAGAAGCATACAATCGGAATATTTCGTATTATTACAGTGTTTTTACCTGGAGTTTACCTGGAGAGAGTTCCGGGGGTCAACGCCCCCGCGGCCCGGTCTGTGACCAGGCCTCCTGGTGGATCAGAGCCTGATCAACCAGGCTGTTGCTGCTGGCAACAGCGTACCAACGTACGAGCCACAGCCCGGCTGATCAGGAACTGACTTTAGGTGCTTGTCCAGTGCCAGCTTGAAGACTGCCAGGGGTCTGTTGGTAATCCCCCTTATGTATGCTGGGAGGCAGTTGAACAGTCTCGGGCCCCTGACACTTATTGTATGGTCTCTTAACGTGCTAGTGACACCCCTGCTATTCATTGGGGGGATGTTGCATCGTCTGCCAAGTCTTTTGCTTTCATAGTGAGTGATTTTCGTGTGCAAGTTCGGGACTAGTCCCTTAGGATTTTCCAGGTGTATATAATCATGTATCTCTCCCTCCTGCGTTTCCCGGGAATACAGGTTTAGGAACCTCAAGCGCTCCCAGTAATTAAAGGTGTTTTAAACATCGTTATGCGCGCCGTGAAAGTTCTCTGTACATTTCTAGGTCGGCAATTTCACCTGCCTTGAAAGGTGCTGTTAGTGTGCAGCAATATTCCAGCCTAGATAGAACAAGTGACCTGAAGAGTGTCATCATGGGCTTGGCCTCCCTAGTTTTGAAGGTTCTCATTATCCATCCTGTCATTTTTCTAGTAGATGCGATTGATACAATGTTATGGTCCTTGAAGGTGAGATCCTCCGACATGATCACTCCCAGTCTTTGACGTTGGTGTTTCGCTCTATTTTGTGGCCAGAATTTGTTTTGTACTCTGATGAAGATTTAATTTCCTCATGTTTACCTTATCTGAGTAATTGAAACTTCTCATCATTGAACTTCATATTGTTTTCTGCAGCCCACTGAAAGATTTGGTTGATGTCCGCCTGGAGCCTTGCAGTGTCTGCAATGGAAGACACTGTCATGCAGATTCGAGTGTCATCTGCAAAGGAAGACACGGTGCTGTGGCTGACATCCTTGTCTATGTCGGATATGAGGATGAGGAACAAGATGGGAGCGAGTACTGTGCCTTGTGGAACAGAGCTTTTCACCGTAGCTGCCTCGGACTTTACTCTGTTGACTACTACTGTGTTCTGTTAGTGAGGAAATTATAGATCCATCGACCGACTTTTCCTGTTATTCCTTTAGCACGCATTTTGTGCGCTATTACGCCATGGTCACACTTGTCAAAGGGCTTTTGCAAAGTCTGTATATATTACATCTGCATTCTTTTTGTCTTCTAGTGCATTTAGGACCTTGTCGTAGTGATCCAATAGTTGAGACAGACAGGAGCGACCTGTTCTAAACCCATGTTGCCCTGGTTGTGTAATTGATGGGTTTCTAGATGGGTGGTGATCTTGCTTCTTAGGACCCTTTCAAAGATTTTTATGATATGGGATGTTAGTGCTATTGGTCTGTAGTTCTTTGCTGTTGCTTTACTGCCCCCTTTGTGGAGTGGGCCTATGTCTGTTGTTTTTAGTAACTGTGGGACGACCCCCGTGTCCATGCTCCCTCTCCATAGGATGGAAAAGGCTCGTGATAGGGGCTTCTTGCAGTTCTTGATGAACACAGAGTTCCATGAGTCTGGCCCTGGGCAGAGTGCATGGGCATGTCATTTATCGCATGTTCGAAGTCATTTGGCATCAGGATAACATCGGATAGGCTTGTGTTAATCAAATTTTGTGGCTCTCTCATAAAAAATTCATTTTGATCTTCGACTCTCAGTCTGGTTAGCGGCTTGCTAAAAACTGAGTCATACTGGGACTTGAGTAGCTCACTCATTTCCTTGCTGTCATCTGTGTAGGACCCATCTTGTTTAAGTAGGGGCCCAATACTGGACGTTGTTCTCGATTTTGATTTGGCATAGGAGAAGAAATACTTTGGGTTTCTTTCGATTTCATTTATGGCTTTTAGTTCTTCCCGTGATTCCTGACTCCTAAAGGATTCTTTTAGCTTAAGTTCGATGCTTGCTATTTCTCTGACCAGTGTCTCCCTACGCATTTCAGATATATTGACCTCTTTTAGCCGCTCTGTTATTCTTTTCCGTCGCCTGTAAAGGGAGCGCCTGTCTCTTTCTATTTTACATCTACTCCTCCTTTTTCTTAGAGGAATAAGCCTTGTGCAAACATCGAGTGATTTTATCTGCAAAATAAGTGACCATGGGCCCCAAGAAAGCTTCTAGTGCCAACCCTACAGCAATAAGGGTAAGAATTACTATAGAGATGAAGAAAGAGATCATTGATAAGTATGAAAGTGGAGTGCGTGTCTCCGAGCTGGCCAGGTTGTATAATAAACCCCAATCAACCATCGCTACTATTGTGGGCAACAAAACGGCAATCAAGGAAGCTGTTCTTGCCAAAGGTTCAACTGTGTTTTCAAAACAGAGATCGCAAGTGATGGAAGATGTTGAGAGACTCTTATTGGTATGGATAAATGAAAAACAGATAGCAGGAGATAGCATCTCTCAAGTGATCATAAGTGAAAAGGCTAGGAAGTTGCATGAAGATTTAATTAAAAAAATGCCTTTATTAGTGTATCACTCAGAAACTCCCAGAGCATTCAGGCAAAAGAATATTCTCAAGGCTAATTTGTGTGTGCTGTGGAGGGCAAACAGTAAGGCATGGGTCACTAGGGACTTTTTCTATGACTGGTTACACCATGCATTTGCCCCCAATGTGAAAGATTACCTAACTGAAAAGAAATTAGACCTTAAGTGCCTCCTGGTGTTAGACAATGCCCCTGGTCATCCTACAGACGTGGCAGAGCGACTTTATGGGGACATGAGCTTCATTAAGGTGAAGTTTTTGCCTCCTAATACCACTCCTCTCCTGCAGCCCATGGACCAGCAGGTTATTGCAAACTTCAAAAAACTGTACACAAAAGCTCTGTTTGAAAGGTGCTTTGTAGTGACCTCAGAAACTCAACTGACTCTAAGAGAGTTTTGGAGAGAGCACTTTAATATCCTCAATTGTGTAAACCTTATAGGTAAGGCTTGGGAGGAGTGACTAAGAGGACCTTGAACTCTGCTTGGAAGAAACTGTGGCCAGAATGTGTAGACCAAAGGGATTTTGAAGGGTTTCAGGCTAACCCTGAGAGGAGTATGCCAGTTGAGGAATCCATTGTGGCACTGGGAAAGTCCTTGGGGTTGGAGGCTAGTGGGGATGATGTGGAAGAGTTGGTGGAGGAGGACAATGAAGAACTAACCACTGATGAGCTGCTAGATCAACTTCAACAGCAAGAGGCCAGACCTGAGGAAACTGGTTCGGAGGAGGGGAGAGAGAAATTGAAGAAGTTGCCTACTACAAAGATTAAGGAAATCTGTGCAATGTGGCTGAAAGTGCAAACCTTTATGGATGAAAATCACCCTCACACAGCTATTGCAAGCTGTGCTGGTGACTATTACACTGACAATGTTGTGAAACACTTTAGGGAAGTCATAAAGGAATGAGAGGTACAGGTCACTATGGACAGATATGTTGTGCGACAGAAGTCCAGTGACTCTGAAGCTGGTCCTAGTGGCATTAAAAGAAGAAGGGAAGTAACCCCAGAAAAGGACTTGATACCTCAAGTCTTAATGGAAGGGGATTCCCCTTCTAAACACTAAGACTCTCTCCTCCTCCCATCCCATCAATCATCACCAGATCTTCAATAAAGGTAAGTGTCACGTAACTGTGCATGCCTTCTTCAGTTTGTGTGTATTAAAATTAATATTTCATGTGGTAAAAAATTTTTTTTTCATACTTTGGGGTGTCTTGCACGGATTAATTTGATTTCCATTATTTCTTATGGGGAAAATTCATTCGCATAACGATAATTTCGCATAACAATGAGCTCTCAGGAACGGATTAATATCGTTATGCGGGGGTCCTCTGTACATGTGAGTTGACTACATATCCGTCACACTGGGACAGTAGAGAATCCTTTATCCAAAATTTCAAGATCCGAAGACCACCAAAATCGTATAGTTTTTTGACCTATGACATGACGCCACAAATGGACCATTTAGTGCAAGAAGTGGTGGATGCTCAGTCTTCAGTCTTTTAAGCCACGACAGAAGCTTCATATCTGTGCTAGCATCAGTAAGTTGTTAGCAGCAATTACTCATTGATTACCACATGTTTTGTGTTCTGTGCTGTGAAGATATTAATGAAAATGTCAAAAAATCCTAGGGGTAATGGGAAAACAAAAAGAGGAAGCATTTATGTTTATCTGTATTGCAGTAAGTCAAGTTGTTGGAAAACCTTGAGAGCACTGCAAGTGTAGAGAGTCTGACTGAGAGTTTGGTTATGCAACAACCACTATTTACCACCTAAAGAAACAGAAGGACAAATTGTTGAAGTTCTATACTGAACTTGAGAGTTTGGTGATGCAACAACCATTATTTACCACCTTAAGAAACAGAAGGACAAATTGTTGAAGTTCTATACTGAAACTGATGAACAGAATCTAATAAAAAACATAAAAACATTGCATGAAGGAAAAAATTAAGATCTCAACTGTGTATTGGAGTGAGGATATAGTATTGGTACAGATGTGGTCAAGTAAAGAAGTATGTGTCTCAGAAACTCTTGTAGGCTTTGTTACAGATAATAATGTCTATTTACTACAAGTACATGTACATGGTATACAGGTCTAGCAGACATCAATGGCATACTACTATACCTGGAGTATACCTGGAGAGAGTTCCGGAGGTCAATGCCCCCATGGCCCAGTCTGTGACCAGGCCTCATGGAGGATCGGGCCTGATCAACCAGGCTGTTACTACTGGTCGCACGTAATTCAATGTACGAGCTATAATCCGGCTGGTCAGGTACCGACTTTAGGTGCCTGTCCAGTGCCTGCTTGAAGACAGCCAGGGGTCTATTGGTAATCCCCCTAATGTATGCTGGGAGGCAGCTGAACAGTCTTGGGCCCCTGACACTTACTGTGTTGTTTATTATCGTGCTAGTGGCACCCCTGCTTTTCATTGGAGGGATGTTGCATCATCTGCCGAGTCTTTTGCTTTCATAGGGAGTGATTTTCATGTGCAAGTTTGGTACTAGCCCCTCTAGGATTTTCCAGGTGTATATAATCATGTATCTCTCCCTCCTGCATTCTAGGGAGTAGAGGTTTAGGAACTTAAAGCATTCCCAGTAATTGAGGTGGTTTATCACAGTTGTGTGTGTTGTGAAGGTTCTCTGTACATTTTCTAGGTCAGCAATAGAAAGCCACTTGTTATGCAGGCCATTTCAGTAAATTAGGTCAGTTTTGTCCCATGATGCAACCCACACTAGTTGACCAACACCCAAGTACCCATTTTACTGATGGGTGAACACAGACAACTTAAGTAAGGAAACACTTCCAATGTTTCCACCCCTTTGCCGGGAATCGAACCTGGACCCTCACCGTGTGAAGCAAGAGCTTTTGCTACCAGGGCACAGGGTACCATGGCAAGCAGTTGTTCATGATGCTTGTCATGCCAGCTACTTGAAAGTCAGATGCTTGATGTGGTTTATGTTGAAGTCACCAGCAAGTATTAGATGGCGTTTATTCATCTCTGTGTTAATTATTATTTTTTTTTTTTAGACTGTCACTGAATGTGTAAAAATTTGAGTGAGGTAACCTAAATAATGTTCCAACTATAACTCTATCTGATCAGACCTACAGTTATGTATGGATGTGTAACCAAGGTAAAAACATCTGTTGAATCATGTCTGAGTCAAGTTTCAGTAAGAATACAGTGGACCCTCGGGTAAAGGCTTCATCGGTAAGCGCCAAAATTGGCTAACGCCTCACTTTGGCGTAAAAATATTGGCTCGGCTAACGCCAAATAACTCGGTTAAGGGCTTTCGTCCCAAACGTGTCTGCGTGGCCTGAGCGGGCCCGGCCACTCAATCACTTCATGTACAGCCAGTGTGCCATTGTTTATAAGGCCAGTGAGAACAATTTCACGCATACATGCGATATGTTTTGTATTATTCCATTGTTTTTAGTGCTTGTAACTGCTAAATAAGCCACCATGGGCCCCAAGAAAGCTTCTAGTGCCAACCCTGTGCTAAAAAGGGTGAGGTGTACTACCAAATTAAAGAAAGAGATAATCGCAAAGTACGAGAGTGGAGTGCGTATCTCGGAGTTGGAAAGGTTATATAACAAACCCCATTCAACCATCACTACTATCTTGGCCAATAAAAAGGCAATCAAGGAAGCTGTTGTTGCAAAAGGTGCAAGTATGCTTACAAAACAGAGAGTGCAAATACTCGAAGATGTGAAGAGACTGTTGTTGGTGTGGATAAACGAGAAACAATTATCAGGAGATAGTGTTTCTCAGTCAATAATATGTGAAAAGGCAAGAGAGTTGCATGTGGATTGAGCTCAAAGTAGTGGAAACATTTGATTTTTTCTGATATTCCAGGGTACAGGTACTCCTCACTTAACAATCTACCTGTTTAAAGACCGCTCAGACTTACGACCAGTTCTCTGACCAGTGTACACTGTGCATTTTACTTTGTTATAGTTTTTAATGCCTAGTTCTATTTTTAATATATGTTGCTAAGGCAACATTAAAACAATATCTAAAGATGGTTGACACAAACCCACTACCAGTAGAGTATGCTTGAAATATCAGTAACAAGTGTTCTCGCTTAACGACCAATTTGCTTACCGACCTACTCTTAGGAATGGAACTCGGTCGTTAAGTGAGGAGTACCTATACACACATGATGTCCAATATGCATCCAACTGGCCAGTACAATATGTATTTAGGGATGCTCTGACATTTCAACAACTATTACAATAATGCAGTAGTCTACATAACAGAGGCCTGGAGACGTGACTAAGGAGCAGCAGAAATATTTATTTAGTGCCAGGAATGTCTTAGTGCTTATTCTGGGCCCTATTTTCAAAATGGCAATTGTTGAATTTTTTGTGATGTTGGCCAAATTCTCAATTTCTGATCACTTCATTGGGTAGTTGAAATAGGTAAATGGGCAGTTTCTTGTACTCATTCGATAGAATAGAAGGAATACTAGTGAAATGGCTACGAGTTTGGTTAACTGGAACAATGGAATTGGTCAAAAATTGAGTGTAAATTGGGTGAAATTGCCAACATGTAAATATCGCCAAGACCGCTAATTTCGCGAGAGCGTAATTCTGTAAGTTTTCCATCAAATATAGTACTTCTGATTTCATTACCTTCGGAAAAGGATTTTCTATAATTTTATAATTAAGTACAAATAAGCAAGGCTTCCCCACGTGAATTTTCTTTTTATAGCATAACAACATAGAAAGAAGGAACACTGCAGCAGGCCTACTGGCCATGCAAGACAGGTCCAAGCACCCCTGGCTTCAACCAATGACCCACCTAGTCAGGTCCAGCTCAAACCCACTCATGCATTTATGAAACCTATTTTTAAAACTATACAATGTTTTAGCCTCTATGACGGTACTCGAGAGTTTGTTCCATTCATCCACAACTCTATTACCAAACCAGTGCTTTCCTATATCCTTCTTGAATCTAAATTTTTCCAACTTAAAACTATTGCTGCGAGTCTGTCTAGGCTACGTGTTTTTAGCATACTACAGTGGACCCCCGCATAGCGACCTTAATCCGTGCAAGAGGCCTGGTTGTTATGCGAAATGTTCGGTATGCGAATGAATTTTCCCCATAAGAAATAATGGAAATCAAATTAATCCGTGCAAGACACCCAAAAGTATGAAAAAAAAAATTTTACCACATGAAATATACATTTTCCTACACACAAAGAGAAGGATACATGCACAATAGTAGAGTAGTACATGCACAATATATATTGTGCATGTACTACTCTACTAAATGAAGAATAAATGACACTTACCTTTATTGAAGATGCAGCAATGACTGATGAGACACTGTGTCCTGGGAGTGCCTTTTCCTCCTGAGTACTGTAGGTCCTGTTTGGCATTTTCTTCCAGAACAGGCCTTATCACACTGTGTATGCCACTACGATTCTTAAATCTCTCAAACCAACCTTTGCTGGCTTTAAATTCACCAATATGAGCACTAGTTCCAGGCATTTTTCCCTGTTCACCTGGCTGTGGGTTGCATCCTGGGAGACAAGATTAAGGACCCCAATGGAAATAAGTTAGACAGTCTTCGATGACACAGACTTTTTTGGGTTATCCTGGGTGGCAAATCCTCTGGGGTTAATTGTTTCTTGGTATTCTCAATAAGCCACACCAACAACGGTGCTACAGCAGCAGCAGCAGCTGACGGTGGTACAGCAGCAACAGACGATGCTACAGCAGCAACAGACGATGCTACAGCAGCAGCAGACGATGCTACAGCAGCAACAGACGATGCTACAGCAGCAGCAGACGATGCTACAGCAGCAGCAGACGATGCTACAGCAGCAACAGACGATGCTACAGCAGCAGCAGACGATGCTACAGCAGCAGCAGACGATGCTACAGCAGCAGCAGATGATGCTACAGCAGCAGCAGACGGTACTACAGCAGCAGCAGCAGTTGTACCACCAATAGTAGCGATGGTTGATTGGGGTTTATTATACAACCTGGCCAGCTCGGAGACACGCACTCCACTTTCATACTTATCAATGATCTTTTTCTTCATCTCTATAGTAATTCTCACCCTTATTGCTGTAGGGTTGGCACCAGAAGCTTTCTTGGGGCCCATGGTCACTTATTTTCCAGAAAAAATCACCAAAAACACTGTAATAATACGAAATGTTCCGATTGTATGCTTGGATGTTACCGCGGAGGCTGGCTGGTAAACAATGCCACCGGCGGAACATGTGAGCGTGGCTCAGGCCGCACATTGGACGCGTCTCGGACGAAGGGTGGTGAGCGGGTTTTTGGGCGGTATGTGAGGCAAAATTTTTGCGATCAAAGCGTCCGGTATGCGGATTGTACGGTATGCGATGCGTACGGTATGCGGGGGTCCACTGTATTTACATTCCCTTTATTTATTCCTGTTTTCTATTTATACACCTCAATCGTATCCCCCCTAATTCTTTGCCTTTCTAGAGAGTGCAGATTCAGGGCCCTCAGTCAATCCTCATAGGGAAGATTCCTAATACATAGGATCAACGTTGTCATCTTCCTTTGTATGTTTTCCAGAGCATTTATACCCATTCTGTAATACTGTGACCAGAACTGTGCAGCATAATCTAAATGAGGCCTAACCAATGATATATCGAGATGAAGAACAACCTGAGGACTCCTGTTATTTATGCTCCTTGATAGTGAGCCAAGGATTCTGTTCGCTTTATTGTGAACACTTATGCACTGTTGACTAGGTTTTAGATTACTGCTAACCAGAACTCCCAAATCCTTTTCGCAATCAGTAACATTAAAATGGCTTGGCACTAGATGTAACTGGGAGAGCTACAGCCCACCCCACACCTCGAACTTACAGCTCCCATCACTGACTTTCAGTTTATAGGACGCAGGGTGGTTTTTGGAGACATTTTATGGAAAAAATGCACCTTGTAAGTTGTGAAATACGGTATTTTCTTTCCCGATGTTCAGAACTTTGCATTTGTCTATATTAAACTGCATCTGCCACTTCTCCAACCACTGCATGAATCTATTCAAATCTGGAGTGCTCTAATGTCCTCATTAAAATGAATTAGGAAACCTATTTTGGTTGCATCAGCAAATTTGCTTATGTTGCTACTTATTCCCTCATCTATGTCATTTATATACTGTGAACATCAAAGGGCCCACTGACCTCTGTGGATCACTATTCATGATGTGCCCCCATTCCGATTTCTCCCCATTGATGTAAACTCTCTGCTGCCTATCTGTCAACCATGCCTCTACCCAGAAAAAAATTTCTCCTTCTATTCCATGTGCCTTAATTTTCCTCAATAGTCTCTGATGTGGAACTCTATCAAAAGCCTTACTGAAGTCCATATACACTATCATATTCATTATCATGATCTACCTCCTCAAATACCTTGGTGAAAAAGTTAGTAAATTCGTAAGGCAGGATTCATTAATCAATTAATGTCTTTCAAGATGGCTACAAACTGCCTAGGCAATTATCAATTCCTTAAATTTTCCTACTATGCAGATAAGATAAGATAAGATTCCGTTCAGATTTTTAACCCCGGAGGGTTAGCCACCCAGGATAACCCAAGAAAGTCAGTGCATCATCGAGGACTGTCTAACTTACTTCCAGTGGGGTCCTCAATCTTGTCCCCCAGGATGCAACCCACACCAGTCGACTAACACCCAGGTACCTATTTGCTGCTAGGTGAACAGGACAACATTTGTAAGGCAACGTGTCAAAATTTTTCCACCTGCCGGGAATCGAACCCAGGCCCTCCGTGTGTGAAGCGGGAGCTTTAGCCACCAGGCCACCACATAAGACCGTAAGACTTATAGGTCTATAGTTTGAAGCTAAGGACCTGTCTCCTGCTTTGTAAATAGGTATTATATTTGCAATTTTCCACTTGTCTGGCACTATGCCAGTTTGTAGTGATACATTGAAAAGACTAGCCAAAGGTTCGCTAAATCCTCTTTACAATCCTCTAAAACCCTTGCAAACAGTTCATCAGAGCCTGGGGATTTATTTGATTTTAATTTCTCTATTTGTCTGAGGACCATGTCACTAGTTACCCTAATTGTGCATAGTTTATCATCCTGTTCTACATAATTTATTTCTGGAATTTCACTAGTATCTTCCTGTGTAAAAACTGAGAGGAAATAAGAGTTAAAAATTTCATGCACTTCCTTATCACTGTCAGTGATCTGACCCGAGTTATTTTTGAGGGTGGCTATCTTGTCACTAATCTTGCTTCTACATACCTGAAAGAAACCTTTTGGGTTAGTCTTCAAATCCTTTGCCACTTTAGCCTCATAATCTCTCTTAGCTTTCCTTATTCCCTTTTTTAGTCTCTCTAATCGAATTTACTGATTTCTAACAGCCCATCCCCTCTTTTGATATGCCTATATATGCCTCTCTTTTGACCAATGAGATGTTTTAATCTATTGTTTATCCATTTGAGATCATTTTTGTTGATCTAAATTCCCTAATAGGAACATAACTTGTCTGGGCAGTTAGAACTATGCTCTGAAAAATATCATATTGGCAGCCACCACCACCTATCTGACCTATAATCAGGTCATTCCAATTTAGCCCACCCAGGTAATTTCTCCGTCCCATGAAATCGGCCAAGTGGAAGTCTGGGACAGAAACTTGATTGCACTTACAGTTGACCCTCAACTAACAGCGGCATTAAGTAACGACAATTTCGTCTCACGGCACTTTTTGCCATAGAAAAAAAATGCCGTAACCAATGGCGAAAAACTTAACCAACGACGTTTGTCCGGAACATTTCGATGTGCCCGGAGCGTGGCCTGAGTGGGCCCAGCCACTCCAAGAGTCAGTGTGCCATTGTTTACAAGCTGTTGCAGTCGGTTTCCACATGTGCCTCCCATATATTTTATATTCCACTATTTTTAGTGCTTGTAACTGCTAAATAAGCCACCATGGGTCCCAAGAAAGCTTCTAGTGCCAAGCCTCTTTTAAAAAGGGTGCGAATTATGATGGAAATGAAGGAGATCATTGAAAAATACGAGAGTGGAGTGCGTATGGCTGAATTGGAAAGGCAATACAACAAATCACATTCAACCATCAGTACTATCTTGGCGAACAAACAGGCAATCAAGGAAGCTGTTGTTGCGAAAGGTTCAAGTATGTTTTCAAAACGGAGACCACAAATAGCTGAAGAGGTAGAGACTGTTATTGGTATGGTTACATGAAAAACAATTATCAGGTGATAGTGTTTCTCTGTCTATAATTTGTGAAAAGGCAAGGAAGTTGCATGATGATCTCGTTAAGAAAATGCCTCAAAACAGTGCTGCTGCTGATGAATTTAAGGCCAGCAAAGGCTGGTTTGAGAGATTTAAGATTCGTAGAGGCATACACAGTGTGGTAAGGCTTGGTGAGGTAGCCAGTTCAGACAAAAATGCAGCTGAAAAATATGTGAAGGCCTTTAAGGAATACATAGTGACTGAAAACCTAAAACCTGAACAAGTGTTTAATTGTGATGAAACAGGCCTGCTTTGGAAGAAAATGCCAAACAGGACCTACATTACTCAGGAGGAAAAGGCACTCCCAGGACATAAGCCTATGAAAGACAGGCTGACATTTATGTTGTGTAGTAATGCTAGTGGTGATTGCAAAGTGAAGCCTTTATTGGTGTATCACTCTGAAACTCCCAAAGTGTTCAGGAAAAACAATATTAATCAGTAAGCCATGGGTCACTAGGGTATTTTTCTTGGACTGGTTTTATGGTGTGTTTGGCCCCACTGTGCTGTATAGTCCTTGTGGCTTAGCGCTTCTTTTTGATTATAATAATAATTGGCCCCACTGTGACAAAATACCTCCAGGACAAGAAATTGCCACTCAAAGTGCCTCCTGGTAATGGACAATGCTCCTGTTCATCCTCACGACTTGCAAGAGGAAATTGCAGGGGAGTTTGGTTTCATTAAGGTGAAGTTTTTGCCTCCTAATACAACTCCTCTCCTCCAGCCCATGGACCAGCAGGTCATTTCAAACTTCAAAAAACTCTACACAAAAGCAGGGTTTCAAAAGTGCTTTGAAGTGACCTCAGACACTCAATTGACCCTAACAGAGTTTTGGAAAGATCACTTCAATATCCTTAGTTGTGTAAACCTCATAGGTAAGGCTTGGGAGGGAGTGAGTAACTAAGAGGATCTTGAACTCTGCTTGGAGGAAACTGTGGCCAGAATGTGTAGAACAGAGGGATGTTGAAGGGTTTGAGGTTAATCCTAAGGAGGCTATGCCAGTAGTGGAAGCTACTGTGTTATTGGGGACGTCCTTGGGGTTGGAGGTTTGTGACAAGGATGTGGAAGAGTTGGTGCAGAATGACGAGGAAGAACTAACCACTGCAGACCTGCAAGAGCTTCAGGGGCAACAGCAACAGATCACATCTCAGGAATGTTCTTCAGAGCAGGATGAAGAGAAACGGAGGAAGATGACTTCATCAAGGATTAGGGAAATGTGTTCAATGTTTACAAAGACGCAAGCATTTATCGAAGAATTTTATCCTGTCACCGAAGTTGCAAGCCGCATTGGCAACATGTACAATGACACTCCACTCGTGTCCCATTTTAGGGAAATCCTAAGGGCACGTGAAAAAACAGAGCTCCCTGGACAGCTTTTTTTGTGCGACAGGGGTCCAGTGACTCTCAAGCTGGTCATAGTGGCATTAAAAAACCAAGGAGGGAAGTAACCCTACCACCTGAAGTCCTTCTGGAAGGGGATTCTCCTTCCAAGCAATAGACAATTCTGAATTTTCCCTGCTGCTGGCACATCACTCATCAATAACTCCACAATAAAGGTAAGTGGCATTTAATTATTGTTTATTTTGCATGTCAAATTCCATTCCATATAAGGAAATGTATATTTCTTGTAAAAAAAATTCTTTTTTCAGACTTTGGGGTGTCAGGAACAGATTAATTTACTTGCATTATTTCTTATGGGGAAAATTAACTCAACCAATGCCAATTTCAACCAACGGCAAGCCCTCTGGAACAGATTAATGCCGTTGGTTGAGGATCCACTGTATTTGGGTAATTCCATGATATACTGATACTAAGTGATTTGTGATCGCATTCCCCAAGCTCATCATTAATCTCATGATTATTTAGTGATTCTTTGTTGGAAAGAACCAAGTCAAGCAGATTATTTCCTCTTGTTGGTTCTGTCACAAACTGTTTTAAAAAGCAATTCTGAATCGTATCATAATGTAATATTGTTCCAATCAATTTGTCTAAAGTTAAAATCTCTCATTAACACAACATTTTCACATCTAGACGCTTTATGAATATCGTCCCATAGAAGCTTACTGACCTCCCTATCATTAGATTAGAAAGTTTAATGGAGAAGACAAATATACACTACAGCTATGAAGTGAGTACAATATATTATACAATTGGGGTAATTGACATATATAACCTACTTTACAGAAAGCCTCTTATTATGTGAAGCATTGCAGACCACCTTAAGATTAAACTAGGATTACAAACAGGAAGGCCCTGCTTATACAGTGCACTAGGCTAATGCTGTAAAGAAAAAAAACCTATTGTCCAGAGGGCTGAGGAAGGGTTGTTTACGTGGTTCAGACATGCAGAGAGGTTGGAACAGAACAGAACGACTTCGAGAGTGTATAAAATCTGTAGTGGAGGAAGGGCAGGGTAGATGTTGCCCAAAGGAAAGGTTGGAGGGAGGGGATAAAGCAGGTTTTGTGTGAGAGGGCTTGGACTTCCAGCAAGAAATGCGTGAGCAATTAGATGGGAGAAAATTTGGAGGCAAATGGTTTTTTAGGATGACGTGTTGTTAGAGTGAGAACTAGGTAACATTTATAAAGGGATTCGTGAAAACCAGCAGGGGGGGACATGAACCTGGAGATGAGAAGTACATGCCTGCACTCTGAAGGAGAGGTGTTAATGTTGTAGTTTTAAATAACTGTAGTGCAAGCATCCCTCTAGCAAGACAGAGATGGAGTGAATGATGGTGAAAGTTTCTTTTTCTCGGGCCAATGTTTTAAACCCCCTTTGGGGGTTTTTCCCGTGTACTAGTATCTTACGCGTAGGGGTTTTGACGTACTAGTACGCATAAATTCTAGCGGCCTCAAATCTCGCGCGAAAAGGCTGATAGGCCTAGGTGTGAGAGAATGGGTCTGCGTGGTCAGTGTGCGCGGTAGAAAAAAAATCTGGACCCAGTGGTGCATTGTGGGAATGCCCTCTTAGTAAACAATGTTTCCACCAGGGCCTCGGGGTAAGAAGCTCCTAAACTCCTCGGCGAATTGGGACACTTTTGTTCCCCAGTGACATTTTCTAATAGTGAGGGAAGTGCCAGTGAAGATGATTTCGTGTTTTAGTGAGGTTTTGACCGAAACTATGACCATAAATCGGTAATAGTGAAGAAAACCCAGACGACCCTCAGCCTTCCACCTCTGGTGCTGGGCCCTCGTGTTCACGTTCAGTTGTTCCAGAACCCAAGGGGAAAAACTTCTATTTTCCCAAATCCCAGACTCAGATGAGAGAAATGGGTGATGATAGTGATAGTGAATATGAACTACAAGCTCTTCAAACTAGTTCCAGTAGTGATAGTGAAGTGCAATATTCCCCAGTGAAGCGTCAGTATATACAAACGATATATCGCTCTGGAAGTGTGCCATATTTATACCAAGGGAAGGAGTGTATCTCGGAGTACACCCCGTGGCTGTACAACGGGAAAACAGACAGTGAAAAATGACGAAGATACTGTTGCAATTGGGAAAGGAAAATGTGCGTGGTGGTAGTGGTGCCGGGGTGAGGCACCAGCAGTGGCCATGCTGCCACCCACCTGCCAGCCACCCCGCTGCCTCAGCTGATCTAGAAAAAGGGCCCCACCATCCCCCACTCCCCCACCCCCACCAGCCTCCACAACCACAACCTCCACAACCACAACCACCTGTCAATGTCCAGTACCCACCACAGACCGCACTGGGATTGGCAGGAAGCTGTCAATTTTGTTCCAAATCCCCACCAGTTTGATGGCAGCCAAAGTGGAATACGGCCATCTTGTGCATTTGGGGAACAATGCCACTGAACGGGAATGTTTCGAGTTATCTTTGACGAACCACGATGAAAAGTATTTTCATGGAAAGCAACACATCTACGAGTACACCATGGCAAACACAATCTTTCACCAAATCCACGTCTACACCAATGGAAGGAGGCAACTGTGGCGAGATGTATCTTTTCTTTTCCACAATAATGCTTATGCACAGTGATAAGCACAAAGTGAAAAACATACTGGTCAACGACCCCCTGATTGCAAAAACCAGGTTTCAGTGAAATAATGCCAGTGAATCGATTTGTGCTAATGTTACGTATGCTTCACTCTCAGATAAAACCAGGCCTGACAGAACTGACAGGTTATATAAGATTAGGAATGGGGTTTGTGTATCTGAAACAAAATTCAGTACTCATTTTTATCCCTTCAGGAAGCTTGTAATTGACGATTTTTTGATTCTGTTTCAAAGGAAATCTCTTTCAAGCAGTACATACCAAGCAAGAGGAAACGCTTTGGTAATAAGTTGTTTGTGCTTTGTGATTGTTACAGTGGTCCCGGTATTGGATATTATTGTGTACACTTTGGGAAATTATACATTGCAAAATACCAGGAAGTTATTGGGCATCTCAGGGGATGTGGTTCAAACAATGAAGAACCATACCTTGGTAAGGGCATATATTATATACAGATAACTGGGACACAAGCCCCTCACTCAGTGATTTTTTGCGAGTGAACATGAGAGATGTGTGTGGCACAGTGCGTGCAAATCGAAAACATATGCCCAGGTTTGATGCTGGCACTCGCAGAGGTGAGGTGCAGCGTTTGCTGCAAATGACATCATGGCATTTCGGTGGCATGACAAAAGAGATGTCACACTGTTGTCATCAATTCACCTAATGAAATGGCAGACAGTGGCAGGCAGCATAGAGAGAGAAATGAACCCATTCTAAAACCTGCAGCTGTGATGATTACACCTTCAACATGCGTTTTAGTGGACAAATTTTGACATGCAGATTGGGTTTGCTGATTGTGTTCGCAAGAGTTATAAGTGGTACATCAAACTGTTTTTCCATCTTTTGGACATTTCCATGCTCAATGCTTATAATATGTATAAGATGAGCACCAGAAACAAACCACAGTACGCAAATTCCCGTTTTGTCTGTCATCAGACAAATAGTAATTCAAGTACCAAGGAAATGCACCTGCAATTGACCGGCCCACCAAATTATCAACAACTACCTGCCGTCTGAAGCATGGTGATCACTTCCTTAAAACTGCCTGCTACTGCTTTGAAGAAAAAGGCCAGAAGAGGTGTTACGTCGTTCACATACAAAAAAAAACGCCCCCGACAACGCAGAGACACTCGTTTTATGTGTGAGAGTGCAAAACTCCACTGTGCATGACACCATGTTTCAAAGAGTTCCACAGGCTGCAGAACTTCTAGAAACATGTCCTGTGACTGTATATGTGTATATAAAATATAGAAAAATAGTAATAAACAACATTTCATATTGTTTGTTTGTGTAAAAATTTTCTGTAAAAAAAATAATGACAACAGTGTTTTACGCCCTTATTGTGTAGTATTGAAAAAGAAATAACTTACAAAATACTGATCATGTTGGCCTCAGAGGCCATAAAAGTTACTCAGAAAAAGAAAAATTGAAAAAAATTGAAAATAGTACATAAAAAAGTAAATAGAAAAATACCGGGTGACGGCAGTCGGCGATGTTTACCATATGTTGTTCAATTTTGGCAAATTTCACACCCCATATCTCGGTAAGTATTGACGCTAAAATTTTTTTGTTTAGCCTATAATGTTTAGAAAAAAATACTCTATTTTTTCATAAGAAAAAATATTTTTTTTTTTTTTTGAAATTTGGCCGACCCTGAGAACGAGTTTCGGAGAGGGCCTGTCGACCCTCAAAGGGTTAATGAAGAAAAAAACTGAAAACACATTTACCTGGAGTATACCTGGAGAGGTTTTTGGGGTTCAATGTCCCTGCTGCCCAGCCTGTGACCAGGCCTCATGGTGGATCAGGGCCTGTTCAACCAAGCTGTTACTCTTGGCCGCACGCAACCCGACATACGAACCACAGCCCGGCTGGTCAGGTACTGACTTTAGGTGCCTGTCCAGTGCCTTCCTCAAGACACCTAGGGGTCTATTGGCAATCCTCCTTATGTATGCTGGGAGGCAGTTGAACAGTTTTGGGCCCCTGACACTTAGTGTGTTGTCTCTTATCGTGCTAGTGGCGTCCCTGCTTTTCATTGGGGGGTTGTTTGTATCATCTGCCGAGTATTTTGCATTCATAGAGAGTGATTTTTTTGTGTGCAAGTTTGGTACTAATCACTCTAGGATTTTCCAAGTGTATATAATCATGTATCTCTCCCACCTGCGTTCTAGGGAGTACAGGTTGAGGAACTTCAAGCGTTCCCAGTAACTGAGGTGTTTTATCGCAGTTACAGTGGAACCTTGGTTTTCGTATGACCTAGTTTTTCGCACGATTCGGTTTTCAACGACTTTTTTCGTTGAAATTTTGTCCCAGTTTTCGTACATCCGCTTGGTTTTTCGTACAGTTGAAAATGGTCCATACCAAACTCGTTCACCTGCCCACATGACTCAGCCACTCATTTTCTGGAATCGAGCGCCCACACAAAGCATCCTACGCATTTCTGATTCTGAAGGGTTTGAGGCAGACCCTGATGCCCCTATGCCTGTTGTGGAATCTATTGTTTCTTTGGGTAAGTCCATGGGGTTGGATGTGAGTGGCCAGGATGTGGAAGAGTTGGTAGATGACCACAGAGAAGAGCTAACCACTGAAGAGCTGCAAGACCTTCAACTGGAACAGCAACAGACCACAGCTGAGGAAATTGCTTCAGAGGAGGAGGAAGAGAGAGGGAAGAATATACCTTCTTCAGTGATTAACCCGTAAACGGTCCAAACGTAAATACAGTGGACCCCCGGTTAACGATATTTTTTCATTCCAGAAGTATGTTCAGGCGCCAGTACTGACCGAATTTGTTCCCATAAGGAATATTGTGAAGTAGATTAGTCCATTTCAGACCCCCACACATACACGTACAAACGCACTTACATAAATGCACTTACATAATTGGTCGCATTGGGAGGTGATCGTTAAGCGGGGGTCCACTGTATACGTTTTTTCAACATTTGAAAGTATGTAAAAAAAGTCGATCTTCTTTTTGTTTTTTTACATTTGAAAATGTGTAAAAAAGCTTTGATCTACTTTTTTTTTTTTTTGTTATATTTGAAAATATGTAAAAAAAACGTAGATCTACTTTTGTAGCACTACACATGTGAACGTAGATCTGCTTGGACCGTTTACGAGTTAAGGACATGTGTGCAAACTGGAATGAGTTGCAAAGTTTTGTGGAGAAATAACATCCAAACAAAGTTGTTGCAAGCCATTTCTGCAATATGTTCAATGACATTGCCTTGTCCCACTTTAGGCAAATCTTAAAGATGCCAGAAACAGACCTCTCTGGACATATTCTTTGTGTGACCCAAGGGTCCAGTGACTCAAGCTGGTCCTAGTGCCAGTAAAAGACAAATAAGGGAAGTAACCCCAGATAGGGCCTTGATACCTGAATTCCTTATGGACAGAGATTCCCCTGCCAAACAATAACCTCTCCTCCTCCCTCTCCCCTCCTCACCATCTTCCATACACCAACAAGAGTCTTCAATAAAGGTAAAAGTGATCTTAAATGTTCATTTATTGGCCCGCTTAAGAGTAACTCTGGTCAGATCACTGACAGTGATAAGGATGTGTGTGAAATTCTCAATACCTACTTCCTCTCAGTTTTCACCCAGGAAAATACTAGCAATATTCCTGAAATAATAGATTATGTAGAACAGGATGATAAACTATGCATGATTGCGGTAACTAGTGACATGGTCCTCAGACAAATAGAGAAACTAAAACCTAACAAATTCCCAGGTCCTGATGAACTGTTTGCAAGGGTGTTAAAGGAATGTAAAGAGGAACTTAGCATACCTTTGGCTAATCTTTTTAACATATCACTACAAACTGGCATAGTGCCTGATAAGTGGAAAATGGCAAATGTAATACCTATTTACAAGGCAGGTGACAGGTCCTTGGCTTCGAACTATAGACCAATAAGCCTTACCTCCATAGTGGAAAAAATTTATGGAATCAATAATTGCCGAAGCAATTCATAGCCATCTTGACAGGCACAGATTGATTAATGAATCTCAACAGTTTTACATAGGGGCGTTCCTGTCTTACGTATTTACTAACTTTTTTCACTAAGGTGTTTGAGGAGGTAGATCATGGTAATGAATATGATATTGTGTATATGGACTTCAGTAAGGCTTTCGATAGAGTTCCACACCAGAGGCTATTGAGGAAACTTAAAGCACACGGAATAGGAGGAGAAATTTTTTCCTGGGTAGAGGCATGGCTGACAAATAGACAGTAGGGAGTTTGCATAAATGGGGAGAAATCAGAATGGGGGCACGTAACAAGCGGTGTTCCTCAGGGGTCAGTGTTGGGCCCGTTGTTGTTCACAATTTACATAAACGACATAGATGAGGGAATAGATAGCAACATAAGGAAATTTGCTGATGACCCCAAAATAGGCTGTCCAATTCATTCTAATGAGGACACTAGAGCACTCCAGTATGATTTGAATAGACTGATGCAATGGTCGGAGAAGTGGCAGATGCAGTTTAATATTGACAGCAAAGTTCTAAATATTGGACAGTTAAATAATCATGCCACACATAAACTAAATAATGTATATCTTAATACTACTGATTGTGAAAAGGATTTAGGAGTTCTGGTAAGCAGTAATCTAAAACCATGACAACAGTGCATTAGTGTTCACAATAAAGCTAACAGAATTCTTGGCTTCATATCTAGAAGTATAAATAATAGAAGTCCTCAGGTTGTTCTTCAACTCTATATATCCTTGGTTAGGCCTCATTTAGACTATGCTGCACAGTTCTGGTCACCGTATTACAGAATGGATATAAATGCTCTGGAAAATGTACAGAGGAGGATGACAAAGTTGATCCAATGTATCAGAAATCTTCCCTATGAGGATAGACTGAGGGCCCTGAATCTGCACTCTAGAAAGGCGTAGAATCAGGGGGATATGATCGAGGTGTATAAATGGAAAACAGGAATAAAGGGGATGTAAATAGCGTGCTGAAAATTTCCAGCCAAGACAGGACTCGCAGCAATGGTTTCAAGTTGGAAAAATTCAGATTCAGGAAGGATATAGGAAAGCACTGGTTTGGTAATAGAGTTGTGGATGAGTGGAACAAACTCCCGAGTACAGTTATTCAGGCTAAAACGTTGTGTAGTTTTAAAAATAGGTTAGATAAATACATGAGTGGGTGTGGGTGGGTGTGAGCTGGACCTGACTAGCTTGTGCTGCTGGGTCTGGTGCAGTGATCCATCCTTGAGTGGAGGTGACCAGACTGGGTGGGTCACTGGGGTAATCCGGGGGGGGGGGACATGGACCTGCTCCGCATGGGTCAGTAGGCCTGTTGCAGTGTTCCTTCTTTCTTATGTTCTTATCCATTTCATTAGTCATTTATATTTATTTCTCATTGTTTTCTGTATTTAAAACTATAGTTTTTTCTCTATGAAATGTATTTTTCTGTTAATATTTTTGGGTGTCTGGAATCAAATCAAATCAAATCAAATCAAATCCAAGTTTATTCTCTATAAGGATTACAATGCACGGTTTACAGATTTTGGTTATTGTGTGGTTTACATGTAGTAAAATACTAATTACAGAGGGGGCCACTAGAACACCTAGCAAGGCTAGGCATTTCGGGCAAACTTAGATTAATTCTTAACCCTAAATTATTACAAATTGTGGAGTAAGTTGACTAAATACTAAGTGACTAAATACTAGTTTGTGAGTTTAGCAATGCGAATGCTTTTGTTTTGGCACAATACATAGTTTCTATATTGGAGTATCACAGGCAAACTTGTGACTAGTTAGGAATCATTATTTTAAGATTAAGATATGTATTTCTGTGCTTATAGTCAAATGGGTGAGTGTAAGTGTGAACCACCAGGTGGTTTTTATGTAGTTAGTTGATGGGGTGTATCAGGGAGATAAGATGTTTTCTAACAGTAGTTTTGAAGGTGATGAATGTGTTTTCAGGTAGGGTGTTCCAGATTTTAGGGCCTTTGACATACATTGAATTTTTGTTTAGATTTAGTCGGACGCGGGGAATGTCGTAGAGATGTTTGATAGGAGTGAATGGAGACAAATGGTTTTTAATACTTGACGTGCTGTTGGAGTGTGAGCAAAGTAACATTTATGAAGGGGTTCAGGGAATCCGGCAGGCCGGACTTGAGTCCTGGAGATGGGAAGTACAGTGCCTGCACTCTGAAGGAGGGGTGTTAATGTTGCAGTTTAAAAACTGTAGTGTAAAGCACCCTTCTGGCAAGACAGTGATGGAGTGAATGATGGTGAAAGTTTTTCTTTTTCGGGCCACCCTGCCTTGGTGGGAATCGGCCAGTGTGATAATAATAAAAAAAAATGTTTGTGTCTGGTGTTATGTTTGTGGGTCCTGTCACAACTATCAAGAAAGCATTTTAGGTCAAGGTTAATATTGGAATTTAAGGTCCTGTATATAGAGATTGCACAGTAGTAAGTGTGGATGTTCTGAACAGGGACTAAGTTTAGATCTATGAAGAGTGGGGGGAGGATATTGCCAGGATGGGATTTAGGTGAGGTATGGATAAATGAGTGAATGGTATAGTGTGAGAAGGGCATTTTGCGGTACGTAGTATCGTATCTTGGAGAGGATCCCAACTGTTTTGGATACTTTTTTTTATTTTGTTGGATATGGGTGCTGAAATTCAGGTTGTTGTCGAGGTATAGGCCTAGGAATTTGCCCTCATTATGTCTGGCAATTAGAGTGCTGTCAATCTTAAAGTTTAGTTGTGCAGCACCTGCTCTGCTACCAAACATAATATAGTAGGTTTTGTCAGTGTTGAGTGTAAGTTTATTGGCTGTCATCCAAGTTGATATTTTGAGCAGCTCCTCATTAACAATGGTGTTGAGGGTGGCAAGATTAGGGTGAGAGATGACATAAGTCGTGTCGTCAGCAAAGAGAATGGGGTTCAGGTGTTGGGATACATTTGGAAGATCATTGATGTAAATGAGGAAGAGCAGGGCTCCAAGGGCACTTCCCTGTGGAACTCCAGTATCAAGTGGCAGTGTTGATGATGCTGTGTCTTTAATGGTGACATACTGATACCTATTAGTAAGGTAGGATTTGAAATATGCAAGTGCATGGCCTCTTATACCATAATGGTCAAGTTTGTGGAGTAGGATGCCGTGGTCTACTGTGTCAAAAGCTCTCTTAGGTCAATAAAAATTCCTAGTGGATATTCCTTATTTTCCAATGCTGTGTAAAGTAGATTTAGCATTTTTACAATTGCATCATTAGTGCTTTTATTTTCCCTGAATCCAAATTGGCAGGGGTTGAGTATGTTTTGTGCCGTTATAAATGAATACAGTCTCCTGTGCACGAGTTTCTCGAAGATTTTGGATAGCAATGGTAAGTTTGATATTGGCCTATAGTTGTTTACATCTGTAGGGTCACCACCTTTATGTATTGGTGTAACTCTTGCTGTCTTGAGTAGTTTCGGGAAGGTGCTAGTTTCTAGTGACTTGTTAAAAAGTAATGAAACAGCATGCGAAAGGACATGGGCCACTTGCTTGTACAATAATGGTGGGACATGAGACAGGTTCCCTGAGTTATTTTTAAGTGACTTTATAATCTCAGTGACTTCGGTGGATTAATTGGATTTACATTATTGCTCATGGGAAATATTGCTTCAGTTTACGTACGATTCGGTTTTCGTCAGACTTTTTCAAACGGATTAATCACAAAAACTGAGGTTCCACTGTATGTGTGCCGTGAATGTTCTCTGTACATTTCCTAGGTTAGCAATTTCATCTGCCTTGAAAGATGCTGTTAGTGTGCAGCAAAATTGCAGCCTAGATAGAGGAAACGACCTGAAGAGTGTCATCATGGGCTTGGCATCCCTAGTTTTGAAGGTTCTCATTATCCATCCTGTCATTTTTCTAGCAGATGCAATTAATACAATGTTATGGTGTTTGAAAGTGAGATCCTCCATCATTATCACTCCCAGGACTTTTGCTTTGGCTTTCCCTCTATTGTGTGGTTGGAATTTATTTTATACTCTGATATAGTTTTAATTTCCTCACGTTTTCCATATCGGAGTAATTATATACTATTATACATTATATACACTATAATAAGTAAGCAATATAGATAGGCCTAAAAACTGCATATGCAGTACACACATTACTTACATTAAAATATTATCGTCCCTAGCTTATAGTGAGTGGTGAATATATTTACTGTACAAAAGCTTCACGAATAAATGAATGATGGGCATAAGTGAAAACTAGTGGAATAGTGAAGAGCTGTAAGGCAGGACCTGCCTATGTTAGGATGAAGACGAGTACACAAATCCTCGATGACTTACTGCCTTCCTTGGGTTATCCTTGGTAGCTAACTTTCCCCAGGGTTATCCTGGGTAGCTAACACTACCCAGAGTTATCCTGGGTGGCTAACCCTCCCCTGGGTTATCCTGGATGGTTAACACTCCCCCAGGTTATCTTAGGTGGCTGACACTCCCCCAGGTTATCTTGGGTGGCTAACACTCCCCTGGGTGACTAACCCTCCCTGGGTTATCCTGGGTGGTTAACCTCCATTGGTTATCCTGGGGAGGCTAACCTTCCCTGGGCTATCCTGGGTTCTTAACATTCCCCTGGGTGGCAAACCCTCCCGCTGGGTTATCCTAGGTGGCAAACCCCCCAGGTTATCTTGGGTGGCTAACCCTCCCCCCTGGTTATCCTGGGTGGCAAACCTTTCCCTTGGGTGGCAAACCCTCCCTTCGGGTTACCTTGGGTGGCAAACCCTCCATTCGGGTTACCTTGGGTGGCTAACCCTCCCCCAGGTTATCCTGGGTGTCTAACCCTCCCTCAGGGTTATCCTGGGTGTCTAACCCTCCCCAGGGTTATCCTGGGTGTCTAACCCTCCCCAGGGTTATCCTGGGTGTCTAACCCTCCCCCAGGGTTATCCTGGGTGTCTAACCCTCCCCCAAGGTTATCCTGGGTGTCTAACCCTCCCCCAGGGTTATCCTGGGTGTCTAACCCTCCCCCAGGGTTATCCTGGGTGTCTAACCCTCCCCAGGTTATCCTGGGTGGCTAACCCTTCCTCAGGGTTATCCTGGGTGTCTAACCCTCCCCCAGGGTCATCCTGGGTGTCTAACCCTCCCCCAGGGTTATCCTGGGTGTCTAACCCTCCCCCAGGTTATCCTGGGTGGCTAACCCTCCCCCAGGGTTATCCTGGGTGTCTAACCCTCCCCCAGGGTTATCCTGGGTGTCTAACCCTCCCCCAGGGTTATCCTGGGTGGCTAACCCTCCCCCAGGGTTATCCTGGGTGTCTAACCCTTCCCCAGGGTTATCCTGGGTGTCTAACCCTCCCCCAGGGTTATCCTGGGTGGCTAACCCTCCCCCAGGGTTATCCTGGGTGTCTAACCCTCCCCCAGGTTATCCTGGGTGGCTAACCCTCCCCCAGGGTTATCCTGGGTGGCTAACCCTCCCCCAGGGTTATCCTGGGTGTCTAACCCTCCCCCAGGGTTATCCTGGGTGGTTAACCCTCCCCCAGGGTTATCCTGGGTGTCTAACCCTTCCCCAGGGTTATCCTGGGTGGCTAACCCTCCCCCAGGGTTATCCTGGGTGTCTAACCCTCCCCCAGGGTTATCCTGGGTGTCTAACCCTTCCCCAGGGTTATCCTGGGTGTCTAACCCTCCCCCAGGGTTATCCTGGGTGTCTAACCCTCCCCCAGGGTTATCCTGGGTGGCTAACCCTCCCCCAGGGTTATCCTGGGTGTCTAACCCTCAACCAGGGTTATCCTGGGTGTCTAACCCTTCCCCAGGGTTATCCTGGGTGTCTAACCCTCCCCCAGGGTGATCCTGGGTGGCTAACCCTCCCCCAGGTTATCCTGGGTGGCTAACCCTCCCCCAGGGTTATCCTGGGCGTCTAACCCCCTCTCAGGTTACCCTGGGTGGCTAACCCTCCCCCAGGGTTATCCGGGGTGTCCTAACCCTCCCCCAGGGTATCCTGGGTGCCCTAAACCCTCCCCCAGGGTTATCCTGGGTGTCTAACCCACCCCCAGGGTTATCCTGGGTGTCTAACCCTCCCCCAGGGTTATCCTGGGTGGCTAACCCTCCCCCAGGGTTATCCTGGGTGGCTAACCCTTCCCCAGGGTTATCCTGTGTGTCTAACCCTCCCCCAGGGTGATCCTGGGTGGCTAACCCTCCCCCAGGGTTATCCTGGGTGTCTAACCCTCCCCCAGGGTTATCCTGGGTGGCTAACCCTCCCCCAGGGTTATCCTGGGTGGCTAACCCACCCCCAGGGTTATCCTGGGTGGCTAACCCACCCCCAGGGTTATCCTGGGTGTGTAACCCTCCCCCAGGGTTATCTTGGGTGTCTAACCCTCCCCCAGGGTTATCTTGGGTGTCTAACCCTCCCCCAGGGTTATCTTGGGTGTCTAACCCTCCCCCAGGGTTATCCTGGGTGGCTAACCCTCCCCCAGGGTTATCCTGGGTGTCTAACCCTCACCCAGGGTTATCCTGGGTGGCTAACCCTCCCCCAGGGTTATCCTGGGGGGCTAACCCTCCCCCAGGGTTATCCTGGGGGGCTAACCCTCCCCCAGGGTTATCCTGGGTGTCTAACCCTCCCCCAGGGTTATCCTGGGTGGCTAACCCTCTCCCAGGGTTATCCTGGGTGTCTAACCCTCCCCCAGGGTTATCCTGGGTGTCTAACCCTCCCCCAGGGTTATCCTGGGTGTCTAACCCTCCCCAGGGTTATCCTGGGTGTCTAACCCTCCCCCAGGGTTATCCTGGGTGTCTAACCCTCCCCCAGGGTTATCCTGGGTGGCTAACCCTCCCCCAGGGTTATCCTGGGGGCTAACCCTCCCCCAGGGTTATCCTGGATGTTTAACCCTCCCCCAGGGTTATCCTGGGTGGCTAACCCTCCCCCAGGGTTATCCTGGGTGTCTAACCCTCCCCCAGGGTTATCCTGGGTGGCTAACCCTCCCCCAGGGTTATCCTGGGTGGCTAACCCTCCCCCAGGGTTAAATCCCCACCCACCTCATCTTACCAAAGACACTCATCCAGGAGGAAGGTTAACTCACTGACGTCGGTGACGGTAAATCAGTTTTATCTCATACTATCAACTATATATAAACACATTACTGTTATTACTATTATTTACCTTGAAAGTAATGACGTCGACTACGTATTTTAACGCCAACAGAATGTAATATAACGAAATAACGTAAAAGTGAAGGTTGTAGCCAGAGTGGAGAGTGTTGCTGTGTTGGTGGTGTTAAGGGAGACGTCAGTATCCCTGTGTAAGTAAGTAAGTAAGTAAGTAAGTAAGTAAGTAAGTAAGTAAGTAAGTTTATTCAGGTATACACAAATACAGTTACATAGAATTATCATACATAGCAGCATATGTGTAGAGAACCTGGGATAACCCAAAAAAGTCAGACAGAGTGGCTTATTTCCATTGGTGTCCTTAGTATCCCTGTGTAAGTTTATTCAGGTACACACAGGTACATAATTATCAGTTAGTTTAATATGTGTAGAGAACCTGGGATAACAGGCTAATAATAAGCTTTATTTCTACAGGTGCATGTACATGGTGTACAGGTCTAGTTGACATTAATGATATACTACTGCATGGAAAGCCGCTTGTTATGCTGAGCATTTCGGGTAAACTAGGTCATTTTTGTCCCAGGATGTGACCCACACCATTTCACTAACACCCAGGTACCCATTTTAAACTGATGGGTGAACAGGGACAGCAGGTGTCTTATAAGACACATCCCTGTTGTTTTCAAGCCGTACCAGAGGAGATTCGAACCCCTGACTTTAGCGTGTGAGCTGAGTGCGCTGGTGATCGAGCCACGGGGCACCTATATTCAAATTCAAACTTTATTCTCTATAAGTATTACAATGCTGAGTTTACAGAATTTGGTTATTGTGTGGTTTACATGTAGTAAAATAATAATTACAGAGTGTACCACTAGAACGCCTAGCATGGCTAGGCATTTCGTGCAGACTTATATTAAATCTTAGGTTTAAAATGTTGCAAAATTATGAGATAAGTTGGTATTATGGCTAAGTGACTAAATACTAGTTGTGAGTTTACCAATGTGAATGCTTTTGTTTTGTCACTATACATAGTTTCAGTATTGGAGTATCACAGGCCAACTTATGACTAGTTAAGATTCATTATTTTGAGATTGAGATTGATATTTCTGTTTATGGTCAAATGGGTGAGTGAGTGTAAGTGTGAACCACCAGGTGGTATTCGTATTATTAGTTGACAGGGTGTATCAGGGAGATAAGATGTTTTCTAATGGTAGTTTTGAAGGTGATGAATGTGTCTGCAGTTCTAGAGTTCTCAGGTAGGGTGTTCCAGATTTTAGGGCCTTTGACATACATTGAATTTTTGTAAAGGTTTAGTCGGACACGGGGAATGTCATAGAGATGTTTGTGTCTGGTGTTGTGCAGAACCTAGGATAACAAGACAAACAATAATAATATCTTTTTTTCTGAAAGTACATGTACAAAGTATACAAGTTTATGTAAAGTAAAAGGACACAAGTGCAACTAATGTGACATTTATTGTGGCAACGTTTCGCTCTCCAGGAGCTTTATCAAGCCATGGCTTGATAAAGCTCCTGGAGAGCGAAACGTTGCCACAATAAATGTCACATTAGTTGCACTTGTGTCCTTTTACTTTACATATTGTCGGTAATTCTACCAACTTTATTATACAAGTTTAGCTGACATCAATGACATATCACTATATAGAAAGCCGTTTGTTACCTGGAGTTTAGTTTAGTTTAATATATTTATTATGCACCCCATACCCATCCTGTGGGCGATAGTCAAAATATTACTCCGGTACATAATTGTTCCAGGGACTGGACTCCAAAGTTTTGATAGCTGAACAAGTTACAACGGTAATTAGCTAGATCTGGTCACTTTCATGACAAGTTACAAATTACTGAACTCCAGGTAGAGCTGGTCACAGTCATGACAAATTACATAGGTAATGAATCATAAACACGTTCATACATGGTTACAATCATGAACAAATTACAAAGTAATGAGCAATTAACAAGCATTCTAGGGAATGCATCCATTGCCCCAGCAACAGATGTTGTGAAAATTTGTGTGGACTGCCTCCAAGTGAGTCGCCTACCCTGGCAAACTCTGTTGACACCGAGCTCGGAGGTGAGTACCTCAGCCTCACAAGTGGCTTATAGGACAGATTTTCACAAATGATTGATGTTGCAAGAAACTCGCCTGCATGCACGTATAAAGGACTAACTTACTTGGTGTTGCAGCATATATCTTGATCTTCAACTTCCCTAAGCTTAGATAAATAACAAAAATGCACAATACCGTGACTGAAACGATACACAAATAACCCGCACATAAAAGAGAGAAGCTTACGACGACGTTTCGGTCCGACTTGGACCATTGACAAAGTCACACTACGATGGGGATGCCCGGGTGTTGTGCATGTGTCTTAATTTCATCTTGTCGGTATTATATACAATTCTTGTACTACTACTGGAGTTTACCTGGAGAGAGTTCCGGGGGTCAACGCCCCCGCGGCCCGGTCTGTGACCAGGCCTCCTGGTGGATCAGAGCCTGATCAACCAGGCTGTTGCTGCTGGCTGCACGCAAACCAACGTACGAGCCACAGCCCGGCTGATCAGGAACTGACTTTAGGTGCTTGTCCAGTGCCAGCTTGAAGACTGCCAGGGGTCTGTTGGTAATCCCCCTTATGTGTGCTGGGAGGCAGTTGAACAGTCTCGGGCCCCTGACACTTATTGTATGGTCTCTTAACGTGCTAGTGACACCCCTGCTTTTCATTGGGGGGATGGTGCATCGTCTGCCGAGTCTTTTGCTTTCGTAGTGAGTGATTTTCGTGTGCAAGTTCGGTACTAGTCCCTCTAGGATTTTCCAGGTGTATATAATCATGTATCTCTCCCTCTGCGTTCCAGGGAATACAGGTTTAGGAACCTCAAGCGCTCCCAGTAATTGAGGTGTTTTATCTCCGTTATGCGCGCCGTGAAAGTTCTCTGTACATTTTCTAGGTCGGCAATTTCACCTGCCTTGAAAGGTGCTATTTGTGTGCAGCAATATTCCAGCCTAGATAGAACAAGTGACCTGAAGAGTGTCATCATGGGCTTGGCCTCCCTAGTTTTGAAGGTTCTCATTATCCATCCTGTCATTTTTCTAGCAGATGCGATTGATACAATGTTATGGTCCTTGAAGGTGAGATCCTCTGACATAATCACTCCCAGGTCTTTGACGTTGGTGTTTCGCTCTATTTTGTGGCCAGAATTTGTTTTGTACTCTGATGAAGATTTAATTTCCTCATGTTTACCATATCTGAGTAATTGAAATTTCTCATCGTTGAACTTCATATTGTTTTCTGCAGCCCACTGAAAGATTTGGTTGATGTCCGCCTGGAGCCTTGCAGTGTCTGCAATGGAAGACACTGTCATGCAGATTCGGGTGTCATCTGCAAAGGAAGACACGGTGCTGTGGCTGACATCCTTGTCTATGTCGGATATGAGGATGAGGAACAAGATGGGAGCGAGTACTGTGCCTTGTGAAACAGAGCTTTTGACCGTAGCTGCCTTGGACTTTACTCTGTTGACGACTACTCTCTGTGTTCTGTTAGTGAGGAAATTATAGATCCATCGACCGACTTTTCCTGTTATTCCTTTAGCACGCATTTTGTGCGCAATTACGCCATGGTCACACTTGTCGAAGGCTTTTGCAAAGTCTGTATATATTACATCTGCATTCTTTTTGTCTTCTAGTGCATTTAGGACCTTGTCGTAGTGATCCAATAGTTGAGACAGACAGGAGCGACCTGTTCTAAACCCATGTTGCCCTGGGTTGTGTAACTGATGGGTTTCTAGATGGGTGGTGATCTTGCTTCTTAGGACCCTTTCAAAGATTTTTATGATATGGGATGTTAGTGCTATTGGTCTGTAGTTCTTTGCTGTTGCTTTACTGCCCCCTTTGTGGAGTGGGGCTATGTCTGTTGTTTTTAGTAACTGTGGGACGACCCCCATGTCCATGCTCCCTCTCCATAGGATGGAAAAGGCTCGTGATAGGGGCTTATTGCAGTTCTTGATGAACACAGAGTTCCATGAGTCTGGCCCTGGGGCAGAGTGCATGGGCATGTCATTTATCGCATGTTCGAAGTCATTTGGCGTCAGGATAACATCGGATAGGCTTGTGTTAATCAAATTTTGTGGCTCTCTCATAAAAAAATCATTTGATCTTCGACTCTCAGTCTGGTTAGCGGCTTGCTAAAAACTGAGTCATATTGGGACTTGAGTAGCTCACTCATTTCCTTGCTGTCATCTGTGTAGGACCCATCTTGTTTAAGTAGGGGCTCAATACTGGACGTTGTTCTCGATTTTGATTTGGCATAGGAGAAGAAATACTTTGGGTTTCTTTCGATTTCATTTATGGCTTTTAGTTCTTCCCGCGATTCCTGACTCCTAAGGATTCTTTTAGCTTAAGTTCGATGCTTGCTATATCTCTGACCAGTGTCTCCCTACGCATTTCAGATATATTGACCTCTTTTAGCCGCTCTGTTATTCTTTTCCGTCGCCTGTAAAGGGAGCGCCTGTCTCTTTCTATTTTACATCTACTCCTCCTTTTTCTTAGAGGAATAAGCCTTGTGCATACATCGAGTGCCACTGAGTTAATCTGTTCTAGGCATAAGTTGGGGTCTGTGTTGCTTAGTATATCTTCCCAGCTTATATCGGTTAGGACTTGGTTTACTTGGTCCCACTTTATGTTTTTGTTATTGAAGTTGAATTTGGTGAATGCTCCCTCGTGACTAGTCTCATTATGTCGGTCTGGGGCTCCGCGCATACATGACTGAACCTCAATTATGTTGTGATCTGAGTATATTGTTTTTGATATGGTGACATTTCTTATCAGATCATCATTGTTAGTGAAGATGAGGTCTAGTGTATTCTCCAGTCTAGTAGGCTCTATTATTTGCTGGTTTAAATTGAATTTTGTGCAGAGATTTAAAAGCTCGTGTGAGTGTGAGTTTTCATCAGAGCTGCCTCCTGGTGTTATTACTGCAACAATATTATTTGCTATATTCCTCCATTTTAGGTGCCTTAAGTTGAAATCCCCCAGGAGCAAGATGTTGGGTGCAGGAGCTGGAAGATTTTCCAGACAGTGGTCAATTTTTAACAGCTGTTCCTGGAATTGCTGGGATGTTGCATCCGGAGGCTTGTAGACTACCATAATGACCAGGTTTTGGTTCTCGACCTTTACTGCTAAAACTTCCACTACATCATTTGAGGCATTAAGCAGTTCTGTGCAAACAAGTGACTCTGCAATGTACAGGCCAACCCCCCATCCCCTTTTGCCTGTTCACTCTGTCACATCTGTATAGGTTGTAACCTGGGATCCATATTTCGTTGTCCAAGTGATCCTTTATGTGGGTCTCAGTGAAAGCCGCGAACATTGCCTTTGCCTCTGCAAGCAGTCCACGGATGAAAGGTATTTTGTTGTTTGTTCTCCCTTTCTGCAAACCAGGTACTACGGGACATGAAGCCTCCCACTATCGTCCCATTGCTCTTACCAGTGCAGTTTGCAAAGTGATGGAACGCCTGGTAAGTAGACAGTGTGGTATTTATAGACACACAACAGTCTCTCCACTCATCAATATGGCTTTCGTAAGGGCCGTTCTACCATAGACCCCTTACTACGCTTGGATATGTATGTTCGTAATGCCTTTGCGAATAACCACTCGGTTATTGCCATATTTTTTGACCTTGAGAAGGCATATGGCACAACTTAGAGGTATAATATTTTGGCCCAAGCCCACTCCTTAGGCCTCCAAGGCAATCTACCGTCCTTCCTTAAGAACTTTTTAACTGACAGACATTTCCGTGTTCGGGTTAATAATGTGCTCTCCCCTGACTTTATCCAAGCTGAAGGTGTCCCCCAGGGATGTGTTCTGTGCACAATTTTTCTCCTTGCTATAAATGATTTGGCCTCTAGTCTTCCATCAAACATTTGGTCATCACTCTGTTGATGACTTCGCTATGGCCTGTGCAGGTGCTGACTGTCACCTCATTACAATTTTTCTCCAGCATGCGGTCTACCGTGTTTCCAATTGGGCCACCACACATGGGTTTAAATTTTCCAGTACCAAAACTCACCAAATTACTTTCACTAGATGCTCTGTCATCTCCGATCATCCTTTATACCTCTATGGCACCCGTATCCCTGAACGTGATACAGTCAGGTTTCTAGGCCTCCTCTTTGACCGTAGGTTATCCTGGAAACCTCACATTACCTCTCTGAAGACAACTTGTCACAGCCGGCTGAACCTTCCTGAAACCCTTGCTCATCTTTCATGGGGAGCTGATCGTCGAACACTCCTTCGCCTACATTCCACCCTCATTTTATCGAAACTTGACTATGGTGACCAGATCTATTTAGCTGCCTCTCCTGCTACTCTCTCTAGCCTCAACCCTATTCATCACCAAGGATTACGTTTATGCCTTGGTGCTTTTCGCTCTTCCCCTGTTGAGAGCCTCTATGCAGAAGCGAACGTTCCATCCTTATCCAATCCCCGTGATGCCCATTGCTACTATATACGCTCTCATGATCTCCGCAATCCTTCCATTTATAGAATGGTCACCGATATTAGTAGACATTCTTTATTTGTTCGCTGCCCCTGTTTGCTCCGTCCCTTCTCTCTTCGCCTACATTCGCTCTTCTCTTCAATTTCCACCTTTCTACGTTCATGTAGCATCTCACTTTTCCCTACCCCCTTGGGAAGTTCCAGCTGTTGAACTCTGTTCTTTCTCACTCCCTTGCTCGAAAGCCCAACTATCTACGGTAGCTTCCCGCTCTCTTTTTCTTGACCACTTCCACTCTCATTCTCACGCCATTGCAGTGTACACAGATGGCTCTAAGTCTTCTGACAGCATAGGATTCGCAGCAGTGTTTCCGGACAGCGTCGTACGAGGGCATTTACTATCTTATCCATATTGCATCTATGCCTGTGTCATCATTTGTGGTTGTCTCAGGCTCCCTTAGTGCTTCACAGGCTAAACAGAAATTTGATTCACCTCGCCCCTTAGTCCTCCGTATCCAACTTTGGCTACGCCGCATCTCTACCAAGCATAAAGATATTGTTTTTTGCTGGGTCCCTGGTCATGTTGACGTACAGGGCAATGAACAGGCAGACACTGCTGCACGGTCAGCAGTACATGACCTACCAGTTTCATATAGAGGTGTTCCATTTATGGACTACTTTGCTGCAATAGCTACCCACCTTCACACCCGTTGGCAACAATGTTGGTCTACTCTACTCGGTAAAAGACTTCAATCTTTTAAACAGAGTATAGGTTTCTGGCCGTCTTCTTGTCACCAGTGCCGAGGTTGGGAGACCACTCTCTCCTGTCTCTGCATTGGCCATACTCGTCATACTCGTGGATATCTCATTGAGAGGAGCCCTGCTCCTCTCTGTGAGAATTGTCAGGTTCCATTATTGGTCAGCCACTTTCTGTTAGACTGCCCACTTTATCAACGAGCTGCTCTCGCTGCTCTCTCTTTACCTTCCCTTCTCGCTGATGGACCCACCTTTCATCCAGATTCTCTCATTGACTTTTTGACAACAACTGACTTCACAAACTCTGATGATACCTTCAGCCCTTTCTACCTCGATCTCTTGCTACCCTCTACACTGCACTATCCCCTGCCCAGCTGTTTTCTGTAACCTACTGATCGCCCCTCCCCCCTTCTGCCGCCCAATACCCTCGCTTCCTTTCCTAGTCTGCAGTGCTGTATAGCCCTTGTGGCTTAGCGCTTCGTTTTGATTATAATAATAATGTGAGAGGTTCACTGTTTACCACACACGGGGCAAGCCCAGGGAAGGGGGTGAGGGGCACTTCTCTACACACTGTTGTTCACACTGTAGAGCCTACAATAAACACAACATTTATTTGTTTCCCATGCACATCATATAAGATATTGGCATTGTGGAAGTTTGTCTGGACTGCCTCCATGTGAGTTGTCTATACTAGCAATCTATGTTGACACTGAGCTCTGAGGTTGGTTCCTCAGTGTCACAAGTGGCTTATATGACACATTTCCATAAATAACGGATGTTGCAAGAATTCCAATCTTCATGCACGAATAGAGGACTAACTTGGTATTGGAGAATATATCACCCGGTCTTTCAACTTCCCTTAGCCTTAGCCCCTCTGGACATTTCCCTTCAAGTCACCATGTGCAATTGGGAACCTAATTCCTACAACATTCAGTCGGTATTAGTGACCTGCCTGCAACTCAGAAATTCCTGATTCCACGGAGGTGTGTATCCCCTACTATAACTAAGCAGGAAGTGACACTAGCTCTAAGCTTGTAATTTAAAGAGGGGATGCCGGTATGTACTGGTCTACGGGTGTCCGACTGCACAAAGATCCACAGTGCAACTCGTGTTTCCCCCAGAAACTGGCCAGAATACTGAGAAAAAGAGATCTTGTCTTACTGTGATGGGCCTGATGGAGGAGGGCATCTACAGTGCTTCGAGGTGCCTCCACCAGATTTCCCCAGGTCTAGTATGTGTAAACACATGGGGGTGCCGCCCTGCTGTTTACGGCACTTGTTATTCCATTGGTGTCTGATCTTAGAAGAAAGCACTGGCGTCTCAAAGACCAGCACCTTGTCGTTCAAGCTTGGGCTACCAGTTCTCCCTAGCTAATATAACCTAGTGTTTACCTATTTTAAAACGCCTATTTCTACTTACATTAAGGTCCTAGGTCCACATTATTATTATCTACAGTTGCCTCAATAATCCTAATATTAGTTTACTAACAGTATAAACTACCTACATCTTCCTTGAGGGGTAAATCTATCAATTAAGACAGATGTTCCAATCAACTTCGCCATCCCGGGTGTATGTAGGTGTTTCGGGTAGACGTAAGGCCCGCAAAACTCAGTCTATCTAGAATCGGGCTTCATCAGAATAAGTTCCAACATCCTTCCACCGGCAAAGGAAGACGATAAGTCTACATCAAGTTCACCTTCTGCAAGCCCCCACAGTGGACCCTGGACACGAGTGCCGTCTGGCCTCTCGGGCGCCGCCCTGCTGTTCACAGCACTTGTTATTCCGATGGTGTCTGATCTTAGAAGAAAGCACTGGCGTCTCAAAGACCAGTGCCTCGTCGCTCAAGCTTGGGCTGCCAGTTCTCCCTAGCTAATATAACCTAGTGCTTATCTATATTAAAGGCCTATTCCTACCTACGTTGAGGTCTTAGGTCTACATTATTATTATCTACAGTTGCCTCAGTCATCCTAATATTAGTTTACTAACAGTATAAACTACCTACATCTTCCTTGAGGGGTAAATCTATCAATTAAGACACATGTTCCAACCTACTTCGCCAACCCGGGTGTATGTAGGTGTTATAGGTAGATGTGAGGCCCGCAAAACTCAGATGGTCTATCTGGAATTAAGGGCTTCGTATGGCTTATTTACCCTGTGGAATTTAGGACCGAATAAGTTCCAACAGGCATGAGACTCCCCAAAACCAGTGTTCCCTTCATCTTCACCCACACCCCCTCCCCCTTGGCGGCATGGGGGAGGAGGCACTGACTGGTCCCTACCTGGACACTCAACACCATACCCAACCCTCACAAACTGCACAACACTTCCACTATTTATGCTGAAACGATGCACTGGGATGTCCTCTCGCTGCTCTGGAATCTTCCTAAATATTCCTGGGTGTTAGTCGACTCGTGTGGGTCGCATCGTCAACAGGAAGCTGCCAGCAAGAGCTGCGTAGCCCAACTCGACACTGTGTACAATAACTAAGTACAAGTCACAACACAAAACCAGAGAGAGATAGTGAGAGAGATGAGCAACATGCACCTCACAACACAGTGTCCTGGACACGTATGCTGAGCATAACAGCAATACTGCTAAATTTCTCTAAACCAGGAGACAGTGTTGGTATTGAAACCTCAGCCTGGTCACACCTTGAAAGCAAAGTTTATGGGACCAGCGAAGGTAATAAAAGAAATCGGATTTAAACTACGTGGTAGCATCTCTTGATAAACCCACACTGCTTTACAGCACTTCACTATGGCAGTGGTTTTCACTTATGCCTATGATTCACTTTACAGCAACTTTCACTCTTTAGTAGTAGCTTGGAACCATTGTAGATGAATGGTTCAGAGAACCGACATGTTGATAAATTAGACACATGTGCAACTCTTGAGGAAACTTAAAGAACAGGAGGAGAATGAGGTGATCAGTCCCTCAACCTTGAGTCGATGTGTTCAGTCCATCAATCTTGAATAGAATACGGCATATGAGCGGAGAAGCAGCTTATAAACCGTATGGCAGGAGAGGTGCAGCAGTCATAGGTGGTGTCACATTTGTTCAATGTGGAAGTAGGTCGTGCCCAAGAATTAGGCAAGCGAAGAATTCCTAAGTATTAAGATACCCAAGAGTTGCACATGTGTCTAATTTATCAACATGTCGGTTCTCTGAACCATTCATCTACAAACCTGTCAGACACTGCAACTTCTTAGTATCTTAATACTTAGGAATTCTTCGCTTGCCTAATTCTTGGGCACGACCTACTTCCACATTGAACAAATGTGACACCACCTATGACTGCTGCACCTCTCCTGCCATACGGTTTATAAGCTGCTTCTCCGCTCATATGCCGTATCCTATTCAAGATTGATGGACTGATCACATTGACTCAAGGTTGAGGGACTGATTACCTCATTCTCCTCCTGTTCTTCAAGTTTCTCCTACGTATGGACTGATGAAGCCACTGTGTGGCGAAACGTTTCATAAATAAAGATACCAAGAGTTGCACATGTGTCTAATTTATCAGCTTGGAACCTAACCTGCTGTATAAGTTGGGCCCTTCTGTGTTTTGCACATTAAATGGATGAAACAGCACCAACACACAGCACCAGCACATAGCACCAGCACACAGCACCAGCACACAGCACCAGCACACATGAATTTCACTCTCTGCCATTGTTGAATTAGGAGAAACTTTTTTTGATTTTTTTTAAGTTATCCAAACCGTTGAAGGATGCTGGGAATGGGCTCAACATCTTTGCTTATATGGCACATGAACATGGATGTTGTGGAAAATTTTGATGTAATTTTCCCAAATTCATATTGTATAAATTTTATAATGTAAATGTGCTTAATTAGTGTATTGTTGATGGTTTAAAATATATTTGGGAATGAAAAGGAACCAACAGGAGGAGTCTTGGCGTGTGTACGAGGGGACGGGTGTGCTTGAAGGGTGTGGGTATCTGGCTAGAATGGAGCCAGGAATTTGGCGTTTCGGATGTCCCAACGTGCAAATACTGGTCTCACTTCACAATAGGAAGTGCCGTAAGTGTTCCCTGTGTCTAATATTGGACCAAAGTGAATGGAACCACTATAATAGGGTGGTGAAAATAGTAAATAGTGAGGGACGCCAGCCGCCGCCTGCGAGAGTGTATGGTGGGGAGAATACCCGTCAGTTTAATCATCTCTCATCGCGTTCAAACTATAGTGCATTGATCTCTAACAAGTGGAAATTAAAGGGACATTGTGTCGCCTTGTGAACTGTGGAGAAATCAGTGATATTAACACTAAATTAAGGGAAGGTGTGCAGTGATAAGAGTCGCCATTCCCAGAGTGACCGCATGGTAACCTCGTGTCCCCATTCTGAGGACCACGGAGGTTTTACGGAGTTCAGTCTCCTAAAGCTCAGTCTCCTAAAGCTGAACAAAATAAATCAGAAACATCGTCCTGCTGAAGGAGGAACCATATCAGTTTAGCAGGACTTCGTGATCGGAGAGCGAAATAAGGAAGATAAGGAATGCTGCCTCCTCACCCACAGTTTAGTGACCCTTCTTGTTATATCAAGCTAGCTGGCCAGTTTAGGCTTGTTATAATGATATAAGTATTGGGGGTGTTTCAACGATCTCTAGTGACCACCAGTGAAAATTGGATAAGTGGTGGTATTGTTATATCAGTGTGTATGTGTAACCCGTTCCCTTCTTCCCAGTCAGTCAGATTTATATATATACAGTCCATGATCAATTTCAGTACCATAATTGTGTTGTTTAACCCTAATCTTATAATTCTGGTCCAGGATGGATGTGCTCAGTGTACTCACCTATTTGTGGTTGCAGGGTTCGAGTCATAGCTTCTGGCCCCGCCTCTTCACTGATTGCTACTAGGTCCTCTCTCTCCCTGCTCCATGAGCTTTATCGTACCTCGCCTTAAAACTATGTATGGTTCCCGCCTCCACTACGTCACTTTCTAGGCTATTCCATGGCCTGACTCTCTGACTGAAGAAATACTTCCTAACATCCCTTTCATTCATCTGAGTCATCAACTTCCAATTGTGACCTCTTGTTTCTGTGTCCCTTCTCTGGAACATCCCGTCTTTGTCCACCTTGTCTATTCTGCACAGTATTTTATATGCTGTTATCATGTCTCCCCTGACCCTCCTGTCCTCCAGTGTCGTCATGCCGATTTCCCTCAACCTTTCTTCGTAGGACAATCACCTTAGCTCTGGGACTAGTCTTGTTGCAAGCCATTACACTTTCTCTAATTTTTTCACATGCTTGACCAGGTGTGGATTCCAAACTGGTGCTGTGTACTCCAGTATGGTCCTGACGTAAATGGTATACAGAGTCTTGAACGATTCCTTACTGAGGTATCGGAATGTTATCCGTAGGTTTGCCAGACGCCCGTATGCTGCAGCAGTTATCTGATTGATGTGCACCTCAAGAGACATGCTCGGTGTTATACTTACCCCCAGATCTTTGCAGTCTTTGGCTATCTAGACTATATTGTGTCTGCGGTCGTCTTTGCCCTTCCCCAATCTTCATGACTTTGCATTTAGCAGGGTTAAACTCAAGGAGCCAGTTGCTGAACCAGGCTTGTAGCCTGTCTGGTCTCTTTGTAGTTCTGCCTGATCCTCGTCCGATTTGTGTGTGGTTATCGAAGGGAGACACTCAGAGCGACCAGGAGTGGCTCAAAATCTTTCCCACATACCTCAGAGATGTCGTAACTGTAAATAGTACATTGCTGCTGCCCTCTAATCAAATTACTTGCGTAAATGTAATGTTGAGGTACAGGCAGGTGATTTATTCCCCACATTTGTTGTTCCAAGAATTTGGTCTTTGTTACCGCTTTTTTACAAGTACCTAGTTTCTTCTAAATGAGCAGGAGCAGTATGAGAAAATATGTCCAACGTTTTCACCTATGTCGAGGAGCAAACCCAGACCCCTCAGTGCATGAACTAAGGAGGCTACCAACTGAGCCACAATGAAGTCAAGCATTCCAGGAAGAAAACTGGGACAACTCCTCACTTATGCTCAAGACAAGGATAGAGTGAAACAAACGTTCGTACTCAGAGTATTGACTGAACATTAGGAGGACGAGTATGTAAGAGCTCTGGGTCTGCTCCATTGCGGTTCTCAACATCAGACCTGAATGGAAGAGAACTCACACTTCTCTCATAATTTCGACAACAAACCTATATCAGACACTGACACACGGATAATACATATACAAGACTATCACACAGGCTGATGAAAATGTAGTTCCATCTGATAAGATGAAACGCTTTCTCCTCTTTTGGCCACAACCAACACAGCAAGTCACTCTTCGAGCCCTCCCCTTCCCTGAGGTGACCCCTGCCCAAAAACACAAAAAATTTTTGAACACTTGGTCTCACCCCTGTCTGACCCTTTATACGCTATTTCCTCACCTCCATCCCCCTTTCTCTAAACCCTCTTGTAAAATCTTTAATCCTGCATTTTCCCCCCAAAGCACCTGGCGCTTCTGGACTTTCCCACCATATTCTCCACCACCTCCCAGATTTCATTTCTGTCTTACTGTCTATTCAAGACTTCCTGCTTTTTCTACTTGCCTCCATATTAAAACTGCTATTCCACACTTCCCCCAAACCAAAAGGGCCTAACTACAGGAATTTAGCCTTCAGTCTTTAGCAGCCCTTGAAAAGACCTTTGAACGACTAATAAACAAAAGGCTAAGGACTTAGAGACTAACCACCACCTGACTGTCCGACAATTTGGCTTCTACCAACACCGCTCGACGCATGCAGCCCTCAGTATCATTCTCAACTACATTATAATCAATAAGACCCAAGGAGATGCAACAGCCCTGGTTGCTAAGGACGTGGAGGAAAATCTTCGACAAAGTCTGGCAGTCAGGGCTCAAGTACAAGCTATGCACCCTTTTTGACTCCTCCGGATGTCAAAAAGTTACTATGGAACTTCCTTGATGGCCGTACGATGCGAATTAAGTTCCGAGACTCTCTCTCTGACACCTTCACCCTTCATGCAGGAGTACCCCAAGGCTCTGTGGTCTCCCCTACTCTATACATCCTTTACACGAACGACATTCCAGACCCCAAACATCACAACACACTCACACTAGCATATGCAAATAATATCACACAACTCACCGTACATAAACAATATCTATCACTAAGAACACAACGCAAGGTCAATGCCTGGGAGATTCCTTGGCGCATTAAAACTAATGCCAATAAATCTAAGATTACTTACTTCTTCCTGAAAGGACGCCCACCACTACCTGTCGAACTGAGAACCACCACAACAAGAACACCCATTCCACGAACGCCTAACACCACTGTCCTAGGAGTTAACCTGAACTACATACTTTATAAACGCCAAAAGAGCTATGGCCAGTTCTGCGCTTGGGTGACTATACGATCTCATAGGCTCTCACCCTCACACTATACTACACCTCTAGAAGGCCCTCATAAGGCTACTTGTCACATATACACCTCTTGCTCTTTTCTCTGTCTGCAAAGACTAATGTCCTGAAACTGGAGCGAATTCAGAACTCTACATTGCGGTGGGTGCTGGGTGTGGCGTGGAACGATTTTGCTACAAGCGAGTCTCTTCACATCAGAACTGGCACCCCAGCGCTGAGCGTGTTCTGGAAAAAGCTCAGTGACAGGCAGATTGATCGACTAGAAACTCCCCAAGACACATGGACAACCTACCTCGACGAAATAATTAGATGGCCAGATAACACTCTAAACCTCTTCAAATCCCTATACAATCCTGCTCCTCCCCTTCTCTATTCCTAACCTCTAATCTCAACTTCTGCGCTGCCCTCTGTAGGGGGGAACCTTAAGACATTTTTTTTCCAGGCTAACTCTCCATGTTTCCCTCTCCAACCCATATCTTAGCATTGAGAAACGGACAACAGCAGACTTGCGCATAACGCTCTGGCGACGCCTTTAGGGTTGACCTTTGTCACTCAAAACCCTGTCTGGTTCTGCCATTGTGCTTTTTTTTTTTATTAATTCACCGGTACTCTCCCGGCCCGGGTCTTTTCCAAGTAGTGGTGACCCGGCCTTGGCTCCCTATCTGGGGAGTATCTCGAGACCTAAGTCTCCCATGGGAGGTACAAGTACCCCTTTATCTTTGGGACCAACTGTCCCCAGGCCTAGTCACAGTCCCCCGCCCTCACGGGGCTCGTAGGGAGAAGCTAGGTTTCTGATCTGCCATCTGCCCCGCCCCAAAGAGGCTCGTGGGCCCTTTGTGCTTGATACAGTCTTGCAGTCAGCAAGGTCTAACAACTATTCCCTCGACCTTGCCAACCAACGCCATGCAGCTGGGTTTAGCCCTGGCTCTCTCTCCTTTCTTCTATCCCTTCCTCTCCCCCACTTATCTTCCAATATCCAGGTCTCCCTTTCACCCACACTGGTCTTACCTGGGAATATCCTGCTGTGAACTCACCTGAGCTTTAAACAAAACATAAAAATTGTTTACTGCTGCTGGAAAGCTTAGGATGGGGTAGGCTAAGTAAGGCTCGGTTGGACTCAGCTTGGTTAAAGATAATCTTAAGGTGAAGTTAAGTATGTTTTTGAAATCAGTATTAAAAGGAATTTTCAATTGTGCCACAGAGCATAGTGCAACCAAAAAACTGCCCTTTTCATGAGGGGCACAGCCCCCGAAAATTAAAACTTTGGAACACCGGATCACCTATAACCTGTTGCAAGGTATAATGAAGCTTGTGACACAATTTGGTTGAGTTGCTTTTCATGGAAAGTAAGTTTTGTGGATAAAATTTCTCCAGGAGGTGGGTATCAGCCCCCTTCAGCCCTTTTCAGCCCTCTAATGGACTCAGAACTCCATAGGGGCTGATGGCGTCTTGCTTCTGCATCTCTGCATCAACACTTCAATTGATCCCAGATGCAGTACGAGTGTGTCATGGTCATGCGACTTCTTTGCAAGAGACCAGTGTTGCAAGTAGTGCAGTTTAATAAGAGACAATCAGTCTCTTACCTTTGCAGGGCAATATAAGGAAAATCCTGCGCCTACTTTATTACCATGGTAATGATAATGCACATTGTTGTGTATGCACAGACAGCAAGAATCATGCATTCCGCATTGCTTCAAGGAGGAAGTTTGACAAGCAAAGGAATTATGCTTTGTCGACACTTCTTTTGTGTGTCGGGAAGCTGGGGGTAGACGGAGACGCCGCCAGGCTACATTGCAATATATAATGGTGCAGTAAAGACCATTTCACGCTAAGAACGAACAAAGGAAGTGAATTGTGCATTGCTATACCTCAGACAATCTCCAAAATAACTATAAACCTATTACCAAGAAGTGTGATTAGCTACTTTAATGACATTTCAACGGAAGACAAACCTTGTGGAACATTGTGTACCAATGTGCGTATTCCTAGACTAAGGAAGACGTGGACATTCTCAAAGACACTATTCTTCAATCAAGACAACGATATCCGGTTGTAAGGGTCTGATACACAATCCTAGGTAAGTCTGTTTGGACGTATGGTAGTTCAACTGACTGAGCAGTTGAGAACGAATGTACGAGCTAAACAGTTTACCACATACTCTGGCGATATGTGGGCTTTTTAGCCCAACACACGTGAGTATACTATTCAGTGGATCCAGTCAGTATTCAGTTATGAAAATACTGACATTACACCCCCTAGCGGCAATTAAACTCACACACAACAATCCTTTTTCAGCCCTGAAGGATTGCATACGACAGCTTCTCAAGACATCATTTACAGGGACGGCTGTGTAGGTGAAAGCTGTCTTTCAAGTCCAATTTCATTCCACTATTTAATCTTTGACTCAGCTTGTAGCATTACCCTCAACAGAGTTTGTAAAAGCGAACTCTCCCACAAACCTTCACAAATCGACACCATGCCTAACCCTTCTAGGGTAGGGTACGTGCCTGAGCCCGAGCCTTTAGCTCATAAGACTGTCATTCCCATTTGCCCCCTTGGGGCGGGGATGCAGACCAGAGAGCCTAGCTTGTGGCTAGGCCTGGGGACAGTTGGTCCTGAAGATGAGGAGGTACTTGTGCCTCCTCCCATGGGAGACTTAGGTCTCAGACACTCCCTAAAAAGGGAGCCAAGGCCGGGCCACCACTTGGAAAAGGCCCGGGCCGGAAGAATACCGGCTAATCTTTAATAATAATAATAATAATAATAACCTTCACAAATAATTACGAGATGACTGACAGAACTACATAGATCTGTCTATTTTACATTCGGTATACACTTAGCGTAATGAGTTCTAAGGATACTCTTTTTAACTTTCCCACACTGCTTTCCCCCTTACCCAGGCAAATATATAATAATAATAATAATAATAATAATAATAATAATAATAATAATAATATCTATTTCTACAAGTACATGTACAAGGTATACAGACCATAGCTGACATCAGTGACATACTACTACATAGAAAGCCGCTTGTTATGCTGAGCATTTCGGGCAAATTAGGTTAATTTTTCCCAGGATGCGACCCACACCAGTCCAGTAACACCCAGATACCCATTACACTGATGGGTAAACATAGACAACCGATGTAAAGAAACACGCCCAATGTTTCTACCCTAGCCGGGAATCAAACCCGGCACGTTAAGAGACAATACAGTAAGTGTCAGGGGCCCGAGACTGTTCAACTGCCTCCCAGCATACATAAGGGGGATTACCAATAGACCCCTGGCTGTCTTCAAGCACCTAAAGTCGGTACCTGACCAGCCGGGCTGTGGCTCGTACGTTGGATTGCGTGCAGCCAGCAGTAACAGCCTGGTTGATCAGGCTCTGATCCACCAGGAGGCCTGGTCACAGACCGGGCCGCGGGGGCGTTGACCCCCGGAACTCTCTCCAGGTAAACTCCAGGTACTCCAGTTGTTTTCCATTACGATTACCAAACTGTGAGATTCCAATGTGTCTTGCATTATAATCACCAATAATAAGAGGAGGTTCAGACTGAGCACAAGTTGGGTGCTGTATAGCCCTTGTGGTTTAGCGCTTCTTTTTGATTATAATAATAATCCAATAATTAAACTTATCAGCAGGAGCTTACAAGTTTTTTTTTAATATGTCGAGAGCAGAGTTCCCTATATAAATCCTAACACCGTGGTATTGTAGCTGTTAAGATAAGATAAGATTTTTAACCCCGGAGGGTTGGCCACCCAGGGTGGCCCGGGGGGGTCGGTGCGTCGTCGGGGACTGTCTGACTTGTTTCCATTGGGGTCCTTGGTCTTGTCCCCCCAGGATGCGGCCCACACCAGTCGACTAACACCCAGGTACCTATTTACTGTTAGGTGAACAGGATAACAGGTGTAAGGAAACGTGTTGAAATGTTTTCACCCGCCGGGAATCGAACCCGGGCCCTCCGTGTGTGAAGCGAGAGCTTTGCCAGCCAGACCACGGGGTCACGTTAAAAAATATTAACAGGTGCCTCCTAAATCAACGACGGAAGATAGTGATGAAGCGGACAGATGCAGATCTGACCATCATCGTCAAAATATATGCATCTTAACAGTCAGGATAGTACCGATAAATTTAGGCTGTGCATGACCAAATTTATCTTTGAAAAAAATATTTGTTTTCATATTTGGAATCACTGAAAATTTTATCAAAAAAGCTTAAAAAATGCTAAATAATTTTTTGCTTAAATAATTGTATAGAATTTTAAAACCAATACAAATGCAAAAAGAAAATTGAAAATTAATAGAAACTCGAATTTTTATAATGTTTTAATTTCTTGAGATGAGTGAACCTTATATACTGTACGACATATTGCCAGAGCTGCTCATCTCTTGTAGTTTATATCCCATCTAAGGTTTTTGTTTTAACTTCACAATACCATAACCAATTTCTTACAATTTCAAACCCTGATCCACTATTATTAGATGAAGGTTCGTCGAAAAGTTGGCACATACAGGTGCTTCCTGCTCGATTTTATGTAAAACATTCCAAAAGTGATTTCCAGTTTTCTTCGGTATCACAACTTCAGGTGTCAACAATACCCGAAATTGTACATACTGGGGACATTGAACTTTTTCTGCTAAATTTTCCATCGTATTTTTACATATTAATAGCACTTACACATATTACCTACACTTGACATGGAACACTTAGCTAGAGGATGTTGATATTATGCTAAGAGACACGCCTGAAGAAATACATTAGGGTTATTTGCAATAAATTACAGAGCTAAAATAAAACTAACAGCAAAGAAGAATTGTGTTAAGTGGCCTTATCAGATGAGAATAATGCTTACCAGCATTTATGAAGAGTTTATATAGCTATTGTCTCCACCCTCGACTTATTGTAATCGATTACCTCAACTTCTCCTCTCCTTATGCCTTCCTGCCTTGTATTGGACTGATGAAGCCACTGTGTGGCGAAACATTTCTTTAATAAAGATTCCCATATGTTGCATTAGTGTCTCAATTCTTCAAGCTGTCTGTTTTCAGAACCATTAATCATATCAAGAAGTATAAACAACAGAAGTCCTGAGGCTATACTACAGCTCTACACATCACTAGTAAGGCCTCACATTATGCAACTCAGTTCTGGTCCCCATACTACAGAATGGATATAAATTCTTTAGAGAACATTCAACGAAGAATGACAAAATTAATTACATAAGAAATATTCCTTACGAAAAAGAAATCCTGAATTACATTTTCTTGTAAGACGAGGAATGAGAGATATGACTGAAGTGTGTAAGTGGAAGATGGGACTAAAGAAGGGAGATGTAAGTGGGGTTCTGAGGATGTTCCTCCAAGAAAGAACTCGAAATAATGGATTCAAATCGGATAAAGTTGGTTTGTATAGGATTTTTGGATCAAGGTAAATATTACGCTAATTTTAGCAAGGATATGTAAGGTTGCTAAGTATAGATGCAAATTATGTTTCAGCGTTATATGTTGTTTTTATGCTGATATATTCATACACAAATAACCCACACATAGAAGAGAGGAGCTTAAGATGACGTTTCTGTCCGACTTGGATCATTCACAGTGAGACTTTGTAAATGGTCCAAGTCGGACCGAAACGTCGTTATAGGCTCCTCTCTCCTATGTCCGGATTATTTGTGTATTGTTCCAGTCACGGTATTCTGCCTTTTTGTTTTTTCTGATAAATTCAAAATAATTACAATATCCAAAGCTATTTATTTGTTGAATTTAGTTTTTATGATTTAATAAATTACTGTCACTGTGCATTTTCTCTTAAATTAACAGAAACATTCATCTTCACTATTCTATTTTGTATAAGTTTACAGTAATAATCTACACTACAGAATCTTGGTCATTCATCTTCACAGTATCTTCAATACTCTCTCTTACACATATTCACTTCTCATTATCATTCATCTTGTCTTTCAACTCCACATTCACTCGTTCTATCCTCATGCAATCTCAGGTCTTCTCACACAAATACAACAATAATTTTTGCAACACTTTATGAAATACATTGGAGGGCCTCTTAATCCACACATTATGTTTTGGCCATGTTTTTTTTCAAAAATTGGTTCAGTATTTACGGAAGAATGCCATCTTTGGGCCGGGCCTTTGTTATCTTCGATTGTAGTAAGTTTGTTGGTGTGGAGCTTTGTGATTGTGATAATTTTGGGGAACCCACTGACGGTCTGAGGGCATATGTGGTGGTCTGTTTCTTTGATTGTATGCGTGACAACGGTGACGGTATGTGGGCCTCTTCCATTCATTGTTTACTCCATCATGTTGCTTATTGGGGTTGTAACGCCTGCGTTTGAAATTGAGGTTATGTTGAGTAGAATCTGTAGTCCTACTGCGCTGACGCTTTTCAGGACGTTGAGCCAAGGCTGGGATGAGGTTAGTACGTGGGATCGGTTGGTTACGTGAGATAAATTTGACATACTCATGCAAGTGACGAAGTAGGTCAGGAAGACTGGGACGGCGGATGGGGTCGAGATCCGTGGTTGACATAAGCATCTTTGCCAGTACTGGATATTGTGCATGCAGCGTCTGTAGATTCAAGTTTACAGATGCAGCATGTAGGATCTTCTGCATCACACGTCCGTAAGTGAACACATCGGATGAGAATGTAGTAGGCTGGTGTTGAAAGATTTCTGGAGCGTACCAAGGAAATTCACTTGGTTTACCACCAAGGTGCATAATATCTCCGATGGGACATGCCAGCCCAAAATCTATTATACTTATTTTAGGGTTTTTAAGTGGACCTTCGACCATGATGTTATCGTTTTTCAAATCATTATGAACATAGCCTGCCTCATGGATCTCAGCTAATTTGTATCCAATCTGTAGTCCGACATTAACGAGGTCAGGGCTAGACTGTTGTAAAACATCCTCGAGACGCTGCTGGCCTTTGTAAGACAAAAGCATGACAGGAGGATTTTGAGCGATACCGTAGACCAGAGGGGCGCCTCCTTTGCCATTTAATTCCCAAAGAACGGCAACTTCCGCGTCAAAGCTCTCCTTACATTGAAGAGATTTTGCTCGCTTAAGAGCGGCTGGCTTCCCCAGCCAATTCACCAAGGCAACTTCTCCATAGGTTCCTGAACCAAGGACTTGGAGCTTGTTCTCCCAGAGAGCGTCGATAACGTTACGAGTCAAGACTTCCATTGTGGTGGTAAACAAAATGCTTTACAAATCACTGAAGGAACTTAACTCACCAACGATTTTCAAAGAAGAAACAACTGATTTCACTCAAGAGAGTGAAAGTTGTAAATGTAGTGACGATGGAATTAAATTATGGTAGGTGTGATTATTGTATTATAATGAATATTATAAGAATAATTTAATATAATTACTAATAAATACGAATAGTGATTACTGTACCGAAGACATCTGTTAAGTGAGGGAGTAGTTAATATAGTCACGATAATAATGATAGTGAGGATAATGATATAATAGTGAGGATGCTAGTGAGGATAATGGTACTTAGAATAATGTGAGTGAGGATAATGATAGTGAGAATAATGATAATAATAGTGTGGATTACGATAGTGAGAATGATGTTGAGAATATTGATAGTTAGGATAATGATAGTGAGGATAGTAGAGGATAATGATAGTGAGGCTAATAGTAAGGATAAAAATAGTGAGGATAACAGAGAATATAGTGATAGTGAGGCTGAAAGTAAGAATAATAATAGTGAGGATAATGATAGTGATAATACTGATAGAGTTTACCTGGAGTTTACCTGGAGAGAGATGATAATAGTGATAATGTAAGTGAAGATAATGATAGGAAAATGACAATGATAATACTTGTAGGATAATGATAGTAATGATAATAGCGAGGATAATGATGGTGACTATAATGATGGTGAGGAGACAGTAGAAACAAAGAGTGTAGCATATAATGCCTGGACAGGAAGGCTAATTACATTAAATTTGGAAGGTATTTTAACAAAATTTATGAAGTGATACACACAAGAGTTTTATAAAAGGAGTAAAAATTCTGAATACTGAGTGTATTTGTGTTTTTAAATAGTGGAGTGTCTAGGACGTGAATGGACGATTATGACTTTTTAGGTGATTAGTCGTGAATGATCCTTATCCAAATACGCCATAACTGAGTAATAGTTTCATTATTGAGTAGTACAATGTGCATAGCAATAGTAGAGGTTCAACTCGTATTATGTTTGAGTGTGCCTACTGTTTTTTTAAATATTCTGAACGTACGGACTAAATAATGAAATTTTCTTTGGCTTTCAAAGTGTGTAGATTACCAAGAAATTTCACCTTACCTTGTCTTTAAGTTTATTATTTATCTTTATGCTTAGTGGAATACGTTTAACTTTGTTCTCAGATTTGTGTAGAATGTCTTATATACCGTGAGTGCAAGTGTGTAGAATGTCTTATATACCGTGAGTGCAAGTGTGTAGAATGTCTTATATACCGTGAGTGCAAGTGTGTAGAATGTCTTATATACCGTGAGTGTGTGTAGAATGTCTTATATACCGTGAGTGCAAGTGTGTAGAATGTTTTATATACCGTGAGTGCAAGTGTGTAGAATGTCTTACCTACAGTGAGTGTGTGTAGAATGTCTTATATACCGTGAGTGCAAGTGTGTAGAATGTCTTATATACCGTGAGTGTGTGTAGAATGTCTTATATACCGTGAGTGCAAGTGTGTAGAATGTCTTATATACCGTGAGTGCAAGTGTGTAGAATGTCTTATATACCGTGAGTGCAAGTGTGTAGAATGTCTTATATACCGTGAGTGCAAGTGTGTAGAATGTCTTATATACCGTGAGTGCAAGTGTGTAGAATGTCTTACCTACAGTGAGTGTGTGTAGAATGTCTTATATACCGTGAGTGTGAGTGTGTAGAATGTCTTATATACCGTGAGTGCAAGTGTGTAGAATGTCTTATATACCGTGAGTGTGAGTGTGTAGAATGTCTTATATACCGTGAGTGCAAGTGTGTAGAATGTCTTATATACCGTGAGTGTGTGTAGAATGTCTTATATACCGTGAGTGCAAGTGTGTAGAATGTCTTATATACCGTGAGTGCAAGTGTGTAGAATGTCTTATATACCGTGAGTGCAAGTGTGTAGAATGTCTTATATACCGTGAGTGTGAGTGTGTAGAATGTCTTATATACCGTGAGTGCAAGTGTGTAGAATGTCTTACCTACAGTGAGTGTGTGTAGAATGTCTTACCTACAGTGAGTGTGTGTAGAATGTCTTATATACCGTGAGTGCAAGTGTGTAGAATGTCTTATATACCGTGAGTGTGAGTGTGTAGAATGTCTTATATACCGTGAGTGCAAGTGTGTAGAATGTCTTATATACCGTGAGTGTGTGTAGAATGTCTTATATACCGTGAGTGCAAGTGTGTAGAATGTCTTATATACCGTGAGTGCAAGTGTGTAGAATGTCTTATAATACCGTGAGTGTGAGTGTGTAGAATGTCTTATATACCGTGAGTGCAAGTGTGTAGAATGTCTTACCTACAGTGAGTGTGTGTAGAATGTCTTACCTACAGTGAGTGTGTGTAGAATGTCTTATATACCGTGAGTGCAAGTGTGTAGAATGTCTTATATACCGTGAGTGTGAGTGTGTAGAATGTCTTATATACCGTGAGTGCAAGTGTGTAGAATGTCTTATATACCGTGAGTGTGTGTAGAATGTCTTATATACCGTGAGTGCAAGTGTGTAGAATGTCTTACCTACAGTGAGAGTGTGTGTGTAGAATGTCTTACCTACAGTGAGTGTGTGTAGAATGTCTTATATACCGTGAGTGCAAGTGTGTAGAATGTCTTATATACCGTGAGTGCAAGTGTGTAGAATGTCTTATATACCGTGAGTGCAAGTGTGTAGAATGTTTTATATACCGTGAGTGCAAGTGTGTATAATGTCTTATATACCGTGAGTGCAAGTGTGTAGAATGTCTTATATACCGTGAGTGTGAGTGTGTAGAATGTCTTACCTACAGTGAGAGTGTGTGTGTGTAGAATGTCTTACCTACAGTGAGTGTGTGTAGAATGTCTTATATACCGTGAGTGCAAGTGTGTAGAATGTCTTATATACCGTGAGTGCAAGTGTGTAGAATGTCTTACCTACAGTGAGTGTGAGTGTGTAGAATGTCTTACCTACAGTGAGTGTGAGTGTGTAGAATATTACCTACAGTGAGTGTTGTAGAATGTCTTATATACCGTGAGTGCAAGTGTGTAGAATGTCTATATACCGTGAGTGCAAGTGTGTAGAATGTCTTACCTACATGAAGTGGTGTAGAATGTCTTATATACGTGAGTGCAAGTGTGTAGAAGTCTTATATACCGTGAGTGCAAGTGTGTAGAATGTCTTACCTACAGTGAGTGTGTGTAGAATGTCTTATATACCGTGAGTGCAAGTGTGTAGAATGTCTTATATACCGTGAGTGCAAGTGTGTAGAATGTCTTATATACCGTGAGTGCAAGTGTGTAGAATGTCTTACCTACAGTGAGTGTGTGTAGAATGTCTTATATACCGTGAGTGCAAGTGTGTAGAATGTTTTATATACCGTGAGTGCAAGTGTGTAGAATGTCTTACCTACAGTGAGTGTGAGTGTGTAGAATGTCTTACCTACAGTGAGTGAGAGTGTGTAGAATGTCTTACCTACAGTGAGTGTGTGTAGAATGTCTTATATACCGTGAGTGCAAGTGTGTAGAATGTCTTATATACCGTGAGTGCAAGTGTGTAGAATGTCTTACCTACAGTGAGTGTGAGTGTGTAGAATGTCTTACCTATAGTGAGTGCAAGTGTGTAGAATGTCTTACCTACAGTGAGTGTGGTAGAATGTCTTACCTACAGTGAGTGTGGTAGAATGTCTTACCTACAGTGAGTGTGTGTAGAATGTCTTACCTACAGACGATGCAACATCCCCCCAATGAAAAGCAGGGGTGTCACTAGTACGTTAAGAGACCATACAAAAAGTGTCAGGGGCCCGAGACTGTTCAGCTGCCTCCCAGCATACATAAGGGGGATTACCAACAGATCCCTGGCAGTCTTCAAGCTGGCACTGGACAAGCACCTAAAGTCGGTACCTGACCAGCCGGGCTGTGGCTCGTACGTTGGTTTGCGTGCAGCCAGCAGTAACAGCCTGGTTGATCAGGCTCTGATCCACCAGGAGGCCTGGTCACAGACCGGGCCGCGGGGGCGTTGACCCCTGGAACTCTCTCCAGGTAAACTGCAGGACCCTCGCCGTGTGAAGCGCAAACTTTAGCCACCATGCCAAGTGGCGATAAAGTAAAAAATAGGTTGTTAACCTCCCACACACTCCCTCCCTCCCTCCTACCCTCCCTCCCACCCACCCACCCTCCCACCCACCCACCCACCCACCCACCCTCCCTCCCACCCACCCACCCACCTTCCTCCCACCCACCCACCCACCCTCCCTCCCTCCTACCCACCCACCCACCCACCCTCCCTCCCCACCCACCCACCCACCCTCCCCTCCCTCCTACCCTCCCTCCCTCCCACCCACCCACCCACCCTCCCCTCCCCACCCACCCTCCCTCCCACCCACCCTCCCACCCCTCCCTCCCCCCTACCCTCCCTCCCACCCTCCTACCCTCCCTCCCTCCCTCCCACCCACCCACCACCCACCCTCCCTCCCACCCTCCTACCCTCCCACCCTCCCTCCCACCCACCCACCCACCCTCCCTCCCTCCCTCCTACCCTCCCTCCCCCCTCCACCCACCCACCCACCTCCCTCCCTCCCTACCTCCTACCCTCCCTCCCACCCACCCTCCTACCCTCCCCCCCCACCCACCCTCCCACCCACCCTCCCACCAACCTCCCACTCACCCTCCTACCCTCCCTCCCACCCTCCCTCCCTCCCACCCACCCACCCTCCCACCCTCCCTCCTACCCTCCCTCCCACCCACCCACCCTCCCACCCTCCCTCCTACCCTCCCACCCACCCACCCACCCTCCCTCCTACCCTCCCTCCCACCTCCCTCCCACCCTCCCTCCTACCCTCCCTCCCACCCTCCCTCCCTCCCTCCCACCCACCCTCCCACCCTCCCTCCCTCCCACCCACCCTCCCTCCCTCCCACCCTCCACCCTCCCTCCCTCCCACCCACCCACTCTCCCTCCCTCCCACCCACCCTCCCTCCCACCCTCCCTCCCTCCCTCCACCCACCTTCCCTCCCACCCTCCCTCCCTCCCTCCCACCCTCCTTCCCTCCCTCCCTCCCTCCCACCCCCTCCCTCCCTCCCCCCTCCCACCCACCACCCTCCCTCCCTCCCACCCACCCTCCCTCCCTCCCTTCCCCCCCCACCCTCCCTCCCTCCACCCTCCCTCCCTCCCACCCACCCTCCCTCCCCCCTCCCTCCCTCCCTCCCCTCCCTCCCTCCCACCCTCCCTCCCACCCTCCCTCCCACCCTCCCTCCTCCCACCCTCCCTCCCACCCACCCACCCCACCCTCCCTCCCACCCTCCCTCCCTCCCACCATCCCTCCCAAACCCACCCTCCCTCCCTCCAACCCACCTCCTCCCACCCAACCTCCCACCCTCCCCCCCTCCACCCTCCCTCCTCCCCCCTCCCACCCACCCACCCTCCCTCCCACCCCCCTCCCACCCACCCTCCCTCCCACCTCCCTCAACCCTCCCTCCCTCCCACCCTCCTCCCACCCTCCTCAACCCTCCCTCCCTCCCACCCTCCCTCCCACCCTCCCTCCCTCCCACCCTCCCTCCCACCCTTCCCACCCTCCCTCCCACCTCCCACCCACCCACCCTCCCTCCCACCCTCCCACCACCCTCCCTCCCTCCACCCTCCCTCCTCCAGGCTTAGTTTAATATGTTATGCACCACATACCCCTCAAGGAAGGTTCCTTGATGTTGGTGAGGGGCTCTTGATTTAGGGAATTGGATCTGTGCTCCAGTTCCCCGAATTAAGCCTGAATGCCTTCCACATCCCCCCCCCCCGGCGCTGTATAATCCTCCGGGTTTAGCGCTTCCCCCTTGATTATAATAATATGCAGCACATAACCATCCTGTTGGTGGTAGTCAAAATAATAGGGGTACATAACGGGTCCAGGGACTGTACCTCAACATTACAAAGGTACATAACGGGTCCAGGGACTGTACCTCAACATTACAAAGTACATAATGGTCCAGAGGACTGTACCTCAACATTACAAAGGTACATAACGGGTCCAGGGGCTGTACCTCAACATTACAAAGGTACATAATGGGTCCAGAGACTGTACCTCAACATTACAAAGGTACATAACGGGTCCAGGGGCTGTACCTCAACATTACAAAGGTACATAATGGGTCCAGGGGCTGTACCTCAACATTACAAAGGTACATAATGGGTCCAGAGACTGTACCTCAACATTACAAAGGTACATAACGGGTCCAGGGACTGTACCTCAACATTACAAAGGTACATAACGGGTCCAGGGGCTGTACCTCAACATTACAAAGGTACATAATGGGTCCAGGGACTGTACCTCAACATTACAAAGGTACATAAATGGTGTCCAGGGACTGTACCTCAACATTACAAAGGTACATAACGGGTCCAGGGCTGTACCTCAACATTACAAAGGTACATAATGGTCCAGGACTGTACCTCAACATTACAAAGGTACATAACGGGTCCAGGGGCTGTACCTCAACATTACAAAGGTACATAACGGGTCCAGGGGCTGTACCTCAACATTACAAAGGTACATAACGGGTCCAGGGAATGTACCTCAACATTACAAAGGTACATAACGGGTCCAGGGGCTGTACCTCAACATTACAAAGGTACATAACGGTCCAGGGGCTGTACCTCAACATTACAAAGGTACATAACGGTCCAGGGCTGTACCTCAACATTACAAAGGTACATAATGGGTCCAGGGACTGTACCTCAACATTACAAAGGTACATAATGGGTCCAGGGACTGCACCTCAACATTACAAAGGTACATAATGGGTCCAGGGACTGTACCTCAACATTATAAAGGTACATAACGGGTCCAGGGACTGTACCTCAACATTACAAAGGTACATAACGGGTCCAGGGACTGTACCTCAACATTACAAAGGTACATAACGGGTCCAGGGGCTGTACCTCAACATTACAAAGGTACATAACGGGTCCAGGGGCTGTACCTCAACATTACAAAGGTACATAACGGGTCCAGGGACTGTACCTCAACATTACAAAGGTACATAACGGGTCCAGGGGCTGTACCTCAACATTACAAAGGTACATAACGGGTCCAGGGACTGTACCTCAACATTACAAAGGTACATAATGGGTCCAGGGGCTGTACCTCAACATTACAAAGGTACATAACGGGTCCAGGACTGTACCTCAACATTACAGAGGTACATAACGGGTCCTGGGACTGTACCTCAACATTACAGAGGTACATAACGGGTCCTGGGCTGTACCTCAACATTACAAAGGTACATAACGGGTCCAGGGCTGTACCTCAACATTACAAAGGTACATAACGGGTCCAGGGGCTGTACCTCAACATTACAAAGGTACATAACGGGTCCAGGGGCTGTACCTCAACATTACAAAGGTACATAACGGGTCCAGGGGCTGTACCTCAACATTACAAAGGTACATAACGGGTCCAGGACTGTACCTCAACATTACAAAGGTACATAATGGGTCCAGGGCTGTACCTCAACATTACAAAGGTACATAACGGGTCCAGGACTGTACCTCAACATTACAAAGTACATAACGGGTCCAGGGCTGTACCTCAACATTACAAAGGTACATAACGGGTCCAGGGGCTGTACCTCAACATTACAAAGGTACATAACGGGTCCAGGGGCTGTACCTCAACATTACAAAGGTACATAACGGGTCCAGGGGCTGTACCTCAACATTACAAAGGTACATAATGGGTCCAGGGACTGTACCTCAACATTACAAAGGTACATAATGGGTCCAGGGACTGTACCTCAACATTACAAAGGTACATAACGGGTCCAGGGGCTGTACCTCAACATTACAAAGGTACATAATGGGTCCAGGGACTGTACCTCAACATTACAAAGGTACATAACGGGTCCAGGGACTGTACCTCAACATTACAAAGGTACATAACGGGTCCAGGGACTGTACCTCAACATTACAAAGGTACATAACGGGTCCAGGAACTGTACCTCAACATTACAAAGGTACATAACGGGTCCAGGGACTGTACCTCAACATTACAAAGGTACATAACGGGTCAGGGAATGTACCTCAACATTACAAAGGTACATAACGGGTCCAAGGGCTGTACCTCAACATTACAAAGGTACATAATGGGTCCAGGGACTGTACCTCAACATTACAAAGGTACATAACGGTCCAGGGCTGTACCTCAACATTACAAAGGTACATAATGGGTCCAGGGACTGTACCTCAACATTACAGAGGTACATAACGGTCCAGGGACTGTACCTCAACATTACAGAGGTACATAACGGTCCAGGGACTGTACCTCAACATTACAGAGGTACATAACGGTCCAGGGACTGTACCTCAACATTACAAAGGTACATAACGGGTCCAGGGACTGTACCTCAACATTACAAAGGTACATAATGGGTCCAGGGACTGTACCTCAACATTACAAAGGTACATAACGGGTCCAGGGACTGTACCTCAACATTACAAAGGTACATAACGGGTCCAGGGACTGCGCCACAGTTACAGAGGTGAGGAATTATATACATGCTTATATCTGGTAACAATCGTAATGAGATATTTATACAGAAATGAATTACATCACAAGAAATTAATAAAAACATATCCTTATATTTTAGTAAGTAATGCTTGTAATAACAACCATTGAGAACACTGGAAACTTCAAGTGGAATTGACCAAATCTGTCAATAGGCCTCAGAAAAAGTGAAGTTCAGTGAGGACAGATTTCATTTACACCGTTTTGGAAAACTCGTCCCCTCAAGGAAGGTTCCTTGATGTTGGTGAGGGGCTCTTGATTTAGGGAATTGGATCTGTGCTCCAGTTCCCCGAATTAAGCCTGAATGCCTTCCATATCCCCCCCCCCTCCCAGGCGCTGTATAATCCTCCGGGTTTAGCGCTTCCCCCTTGATTATAATAATAATAATGGAAAACTCGTGGAAATAAAGACTGGTTCGGGGTATAAAATAAATTCCAACCACACACTAGTGACAAATTAATGTGAAGGACCTGGGAGTGATAATGTCAGAGAAAATCACTTTCAAAGTAAGTTTATTCAGGTATACACAAATACAGTTATATAGATTATCATACATAACAGCATATGTGTAGAGAACCTGGGATAACCCAAAAAAGTCAGACAAGTGACTTATTTCCATTGGGGTCCAGTGATGGTTCTCTTCAAATCGCTTGTTCTCTCTAGGCATGAATAATGCTATATGCTAATGGCCTCTTTCAAGGTAGGTGAAATTGTAGACCTGGAGAATATACAGAGAACTTACAATGCACTTATAAGTACAATAAAACACCTTAATTACTTGGAACGGCTGATGTCCCTTGACCTATACTTCATGGAATGCAGGCGAGAAAGATACATCACATTATAAACTAGGAAAATCCTACAGGGACTAGTCCTAAATCTGCACACGAAAATCACTCCGTACGATGCTGCGGTGCAGCATCTCTCCTTCCCTCAGTGAGAAACTGGGGCACAACACAAGGGTCAGGAATGTTCCACTGTTTCCCAGCATACGTAAGTGGGATTACCACTAGACCCTTGGCTATTTTCAAGACGGCACTGGACAGGCACATAAACTCAGTACCCGACTAGCCGTGCTGTGGCTTGTACTTAGGTTTGCGTGTGGCAAGCTGTGACAGTCTGGTTGATTAGTCCCTGATTTACCGCGAAGGGTGGTCATGTATCAGGCCGCTCTGGGTATAATCGTATAGTCGTTATGCATGTTTACAGTGGGCAAAGTCAAGGAATTTTTTTCTGGAGTGGTTGGTAATATACCACTGTGGATGAAGTACTTTTGACATTTCTTAAACTAAAAAGTATTTCATCGACAGTGGAATACTTTTCTGAGTAAGAAACATCAATAAAGAAACTCAGGACTAACATAGTCAAAACACAACTGTACAGTGATAAGCATATCTGTCCTGCATAATGATATCAACATCCGTTGTGGACTTTTAGAATCAGATGTCACTCATACACGTCATGAATCACTTAAAACACACTAGTTGTTCAAAATAAACTTCATTTAGGAGCCCCGTAGCTCGACTGCTAACGCACTCGGCACACACTGAGGTCCGGGGGGGGGGGGTTCGATCCTCGGTACGAGTGGAAACATTGGGACGTGTTTCAATAAGACTCCCGCTGTACTTGTCTAAACATCATTAAAATGGGCACCTGGGTGATAGTCGGTTGGTGTGGGTCGCATCCTGGGGACAAAATTGACCTAATTTGAGGGAAAAGCTCTGCATAAAAAGTGGCTTTCTGCATAGCAGAATGTCATTGATGTCAGCTAGACCTGTATACCTTGTACATGTACTTGTAGAAATAATTATTATTATTATTATTATTATTATTATTATTATTAGGTAAAGGAGGTTTTGTGTGCGAGAGGCTTGGACTTCCAGCAGGCATGCGTGAGCGTGTTTGATAGGAGTGAATGGAGACAAATGGTTTTTAATACTTGACGTGCTGTTGGAGTGTGAGCAAAGTAACATTTATGAAGGGATTCAGGGAAACCGGCAGGCCGGACTTGAGTCCTGGAGATGGGAAGTACAGTGCCTGCACTCTGAAGGAGGGGTGTTAATGTTGCAGTTTAAAAACTGTAGTGTAAAGCACCCTTCTGGCAAGACAGTGATGGAGTGAATGATGGTGAAAGTTTTTCTTTTTTGGGCCACCCTGCCTTGGTGGGAATCGGCCAGTGTGTTAATAATAAATAATAAATTATCATCAGTAAACAATGTAGTCTGTTAGCACTGTAATCACTTCAACAACAAAAGACATGGGGAAGCGCTAAACACGTCAGTGATGCAATGCCTTGCAGTCAGTTAATCATTTAAAACAGGAGTTGAGTTGTTTAAGAAACATTGTACAAAAGCCACCACCATCTTAATTGAGCTGCCATTTAATACAATAATTTAATATCTTTATTTTTACAAGTACATGTACAAGGTATACAGACCATAGCTGACATCAATGACATACTACTATATAGGAGGCTGTTATGATGGTGGGTTAGACATTTTAGATTTTGCCACCGAAGTGGCTAGTTTATTGTGCGTCCCATATCCATCCTGTGGACGGTAGCGCAAGAGCATATGGATACACAAAAGGCCTAGGAGCAAGGCCCCGAAAGGGTTAACAGGAATACATATGGATTTATATCTACATAGCTACAGTTCACTTATCTGTTATAAGCAAATTTAGGATATTTGATTAGTATGACTGGTATCTTATTTTCATTAATAAGATATCTTGACATGTTACATAGGTTATTATACTGTCTGTCTCTGTATTCCTCAATAAGTGGACAATTAAGCACATAGTGTTCAAGACAGTGACCATATGCCTATCACATAATTTACATTTAGTTTGATCATCATCTGTGTGTCTCCCAAACTGCCAGAAGTACTTGTAGCCAAGCCTAAGCCTGGCCATTACAACATCAGTCAGTACTTGTAACCAAGCCTAAGCCTGGCCACTACAACATCAGTCAGTACTTGTAACCAAGCCTAAGCCTGGCCACTACAACATCAGTCAGTACTTGTAACCAAGCCTAAGCCTGGCCACTACAACATCAGTCAGTACTTGTAACCAAGCCTAAGCCTGGCCACTACAACATCAGTCAGCACTTGTAACTAAGCCTAAGGGGGCTGAATACCAAATAAATGTAGCACTTTTGTTTACCGTCTTATTTCCTCCAGTTTTGGTGCATGTGAAAATTTGTGTGGACTGCCTCCAAGTGAGTCGCCTACCCTGGCAAGCTCTGTTGACACCGAGCTCTGAGGTCGGTACCTCAGCCTCACAAATGGCTTATAGGACAGATTTTCATAAATGACTGATGTTTCAAGAAATCTCGCCTGCATGCACGTTTAAAGGACTAACTTACTTGGTGATGTAGAATCTATTCTGGTCTTCAACCTCCCTAAGCTTAGCCCCTTTTGACTTTCCCTCAGAAATCACGTGCAACCGGGAGCCTTAGTTCCTGCAATATTCAATCGATATTAGTGACCTGCCTGCACCTCAGAAATTCCTGTATCCAAGGGGGGGTGTATCCCCTAGTATAGCTATGCAGAAACGGACACTAGCTTCTAGGTTGACAAGAGACAAATTCATGTACTAGTCATGAACTGCCGGCTGCACAAAGGCCACAGCACGACTTGCTCGCAATTTTCCCCAGACACTGGCCAGGATCCTAAGAAAAAAGGGAGGTCTTGTCTTATTGTATGTGCCTGACGGAGGAGGACATCTATGGTACGTCGAGGTGCCTCCACCAGATTTCCCCAGGTCTAATATGTGAAGACATGGGGGCGCCACCTGCTGATCACGGCATGTGTTGTTCAGATGGTGTCTAGTCTTAGAAGGAAGCTCTGGTGTCTTCGAGACCCACGCCTCGTCGTTCAAACTTGGCCTGCCAGTTCTCTCTAGCTAACATAACCTAGTGTTTGCCTACATTCGGCCTATTACTACCCATGTTAAGGTCTTAGGTCTACATTATTATTATCTACAGTTGCCTCAATAATCCTAATATTAGTGTACTAACAGTATAAACTACCTACTTCTTCCCTGAAGGGTAAATCTATCAGTTAAGAAGTACCTTCGCCAACCCGGGTGTGTGTGTTTGTGTTTTGGATGGGTGTAAGGGCCCTCGAATGGTGTGTTTTTCCCCGTTGGGACTTCTCGGACCGAATAAGTTCCAACAGTGCACAAGACAAAGTGTTTTCACTCTTTCTTGAAAATATTTATCAAAAATATACCTCAAACAACAACTGAGAAAAGACTGAAAAAGGACTGATTTACTGAAAATGCCCTCTGGGACGGTGGTCGGCCTATATGGGACGAGGTAAGGTTTGGACACTTGGTGCCGAGAGAACAATGCTTATACGTATTCATAAATATTACCTTTCCTCTAAATAGCTTATCTTTATTTCACAAAAAAATAAAGTTTGTTAGTACTTGGAATGTTGCAAAAAATTCTGCCCTTTACTCTCACATAACTCCCAAAGTATTTGGAATATTTCTAAAAATGAATAACTATTAATTAGAGAAATCATTATTCTACAATTTCTGTGAATATTATTACATTTAATTAAGTAATAAAGGCAGACGATGTACCATAAGTGAATAAGTTACTTCCGAGATATTGGCCTGGAGCGCCGGCCGGCCCACCGTCTCAAAAAAAAAAAAAAAAAAAAAAAAAAAATCGCGAAAATCGCGTTTCCGTGCGTGCGCCCTCGTACTCACCTATTTGTGGTTGCAGGGGTCGAGTCTCAGCTCCTGGCCCCGACGTGTGTGTATGTGTGTGTGCGCGCGCGCTAGTGTGGGTGTATGATCCACTTAATATTTGTATTTATAACTCATTACAATTGTGACCAGGTGTGGACGTATCAGTGGTTCATTACTTTGTAATTTGTTCATGACTGTAACCATGTATAGGAGTGAGGCTGATTCATTACCTCTGTAACTTGCCATGATTGTGACCAGATCTACCTGGAGCTCATTACCTTTGTAACTAGTTCAGCTATCATAACTTTGGGGTCCAGTCACTGGACCCATTATGTACCTTTGTAATCTTTTGACTACCGCCCACAGGATGGGTATGACTACCGCTTACAGCATGGGTATGGGGTGCATAATAAAGATATTAAACTAAACTGTGTGTGTGTGTGTGTGTGTGTGTGGTGTGTGTGTGTGTGTGTGTGTAATCACCTATTTTTGGTTGTGTGTGTGTGTGTGTGTGTGTGTGTGTGTGTGTGTGTGTGTGTGTGTTGTGTGTGTCAGTGTGAGTGTCAGTGTGTGTGTGTGTGTGTGTATGTATGTATGTATGTATGTGACTCAACAATCAATATTTGCACCAATAACTCACTACAGTTGTGACCGGGTGTGGAAGTGTGAATTGCTCATTACACTATAATTTGTTCATGATTGTAGCCATGTATAAACGTAAGTAACCATTCTTACAGAATTCATTACCTTTGTAACTTGTGAGCTCATTACCTTTGTACCTAGTTCAGCAATCAAAACTTTGGGGGCCCAGTCCCTGGACCCATTACGTACCTCTGTAATCTGTAAATACCTTTGTAATTTGTCATGATTGTGACCAGAACTACCTGGAGTTCATTACCTTTGTAAATTGTGAGTTCATTACCTTTGTAAATTGTGAGTTCATTACCTCTGTAACTTGCTCAGCTATCAAAACTTTGGAGTCCAGTCCCTTGACCAATTATGTACCTCTGTAATCTTTTGACTACCGCCCACAGGATGGGTATGGGGTGCATAATAAACATATTAAACTAATTGGGTGTATTTCTTAGTAAACTGATGTTCTAGTGCAGTTAGCCTCTTCAAAACATCGTTTTCTCTTACTTAGAGACCAAAGAATACGACATGAGAGTAGTAACTCATTTATATCGAAATATTCCCGATTGTCTTTCGCCATATTATGGCTTATTTTATTCAGTCTAGAGTATATAACATGTTTGCATGTTATTTATAGTGTTTATTATATCATATTAGATCAATTCTGATAGATAAATGAGCCGTAGAGTTGATATATAAGCTGATATAAGCGTAATAATGAAGTGATTTCTCCTGGCACTCTCTGGAGTCGAGTGTTCCCATATGGTGCCTGGTTGGCTCTAAGTCTACAGATAAGCTCCGCCTACTGTTTTATGATGCCAAATAGTCAGTTATTATATTAGAAAGAATAATGCAAGAAAAAGAGATAAAAAACAAGGAAAAATTTCCAAAAAATATATGGATTGTTAGCAGACTCGCTGTCCACATCGCCGTCACCATACCTGATATAAATGACTATAATTTCTTGTAGAAACCTCGCAGAACATTAATTCTGGTACCATTGTGTTGCCAAAGAGTTAAGCTATTTTTCGGTATAAATAACTCAATTTCCATAATTTTTCGATTTTTTTTTGACAGCGCGCGGAAAATTGCGATACAGCCCCCTAAGCCTGGCCACTACAACATCAGTCAGTACTTGTAACCAAGCCTAAGCCTGGCCACTACAACATCAGTCAGTACTTGTAACCAAGCCTAAGCCTGGCCACTACAACATCAGTCAGTACTTGTAACCAAGCCTAACCCTGGCCACTACAACATCAGTCAGTACTTGTAACCAAGCCTAACCCTGGAAACTACAACATCAGTCAGTCTGTTCACATTGCAATTTGCTCCATATACATTCTTATCTACGTTCATGTTATCATAGTGGGTTATAGATCTACTCAGGCTTCTAACTGTATTCCCATAATCATTTTCATTATTTACTTCTAATATTATTCCTAATGCTAGACACAGATATACCAAAGTTATATTCTACATTCTCCTGGGTACTCCTCTTGGCGGCTAACATATCAACTTTGGTAAGACACTTGTGCAACAGTTAGGGATTTGTATTCCAAAACCTATCGGGTTCACAATAGGCTTCTTCAGTCGAGTACAGAAACGTTGGCAGAAGCAGTAGAGATGTGAAGACAATGTATACCTGGAGTATACCTGTAGAGGGTTTCGGGGGGTCAGCGCCTCCGCGGCTCGGTCTGAGACCAGGGCTCGTGGTGGATCAGGTTCTCATCAACCAGGCTGTTACTGCTGGTCACACGTAAACAGACATACGAACCACAGCCAAGCTGATCAGGTACTGACTTTAGGTGCCTGTCCAGCGTCCAGTGCCTCCTTGAAGACAGCCAGGGGTGTATTGGAAATACCCTTATGTATACTGGGAGGCAGTTGAACAATCTTGGGCCCCGGACACTTATTACCTTGTCTCTTAGTGTACACGTGGTGCCTCTGCTTTCTTAGGGAGTGATTTTCGTGTGCAAGTTTGGTACTAATCCCTCTAGAATTTTCCAAGTGTATATTATCAAGTATCTTTCTCTCCTGCATTCCAAGGAATACAAATCAAGGGGACCTGAACCGTTTGAAGTAATTTAGGTGCTTTATCGTACTTATGTGAGCAGCGAAAGTTCTCTGTACATTCTCCAGGTCAGTAATTTCACTTGCCTTGAAGGGGGCCGTTATTAGTGTACAACAGTACTCCAGCCTAGAGAGAACAAGCGATTTGAAGAGAATCATGAGCTTGGTGTCCCTAGTTTTGAAGGCTCTCGTTATCCATCCTATCATTTTTCTTGCAGATGAGATAGATACATTTTTGTGGTCTTTGATGGTGAGATCCTTTGACATTGACTCTCAGGTCCTTCACATTAGTGTTTCGCTTTATTGTTTGGTTAGAATTTGTTTTATACCCTGATATAGTTTTAATTTCCTCAAGTTTTACGTATCCGCGTAGTTGAAATTATTCATCACTGAACTTCATATTGATTTCTGTAGCACATTTAAAGATTTAGTTGATGTCTGTTGGGAGTCTTGCAGTGTCTTTAGGGCAATTCGGGTGTCATCCGCAAAAGAACGTAAGAACATGTGAAAGAAGGAACACTGCAACAGGCCTACTGGCTCATGCGAGGCAAGTCCAAATCTCCTCCCGGCTTAAGCCAATGCCCCAACCATCTCTGACAGATATGAGGATGAAGAACAGGACGGGAGCGAGTACTGTGCCTTGTGGAACAGAGCTTGTCACCGTAGCTGCCTCAGACTTTACTCTGTTTACTATTACTCTTTTTGTTCTATTTGTCAGGAAATTATACATCCATCTACCAACTTTTCCTGTGATTCTTTTATCACGCATTTTGTGCGCTATTACACCATGGTCACACTTGTCGGAGGCTTTCGCAAAGTCTGTGTTTATATACATCTGCATTTTGTTTATGCTCTAAGACGTACCAAGGACCTTGTCATAGAGAGTCCAGTCCATTCACCTGTTGAACACGTAGTTGTTGAGGTCAGTCCTCAGCTGGGGAAAGAAGAGTTTTGTGCCATTGTCTGAGTAAGACATGTGAAGTTGAGCGATGGTTATGGAGACTCTTGTATGCTACAATAAGGAGAGGTCTAGTCCATAATAGAGGCTATGTATCACTTGGAGTGTCACGGTCCTTCTTGGATCCTGCTGGCTTGGGCCTGTTGGTCTTCTTGTTATTGCCATTGCTCTCCTTACGTTGGTTTTGGGACTTTGGACCTGATTGAGCTAGTGTGCCAGTTTAAGGTGGTCTTGTGGGGGGTGTGCCTGGATTGGACCTAGGGCTCCGCTGGTGACGTTGGAGACGCCTTACTCTGGTGCTTTGTGGTACCAGCCGCGCTGGGTTGATGCATTGCTCTCACCTTACATGGTTTTGACTTGGACCTGAAAAAATTGGCCTAGGCCAGTAAGTGACTTGGACCTGATGGCCTAGGCCAGTAGTGACTTGGACGTGTCTCGCACTGTCCAGTAAAAGGTGTGCTTCAGTGCTGATTATCTTCTTATTTTGGGCCATATTAGGTTAATCGCGCGCGCGCGCCCAGGACGACGAGAAGGTGAACTTGATCAAGAATTATCATCTAACTTTGCCGGCAGAAGGATGTGATGTGATAGTTTTTTTTATTCCCCTTACAATAATTCCATCGCTTGTGATTATATATACAGTGGATCCTCGAATTTAGTCCTGCTTTTTCTGTATGCAAATCTACTTTTTCTCGCAGCTCGCCTATAAAATGTTTTTTTTGTTTCTCTCTATTTCCCATAGGAAAATAATGTAAATCCAATTAAACCATCCAGACACCCAAAATATTAACAAAAAATGCATTTTATAGTAAATAAAAATAGTTTTGCATTACAGAAAAGGCAGGACTAAATTCGTGATCACGTAATGACGAGAGTTGTTATTCTCGCCCTATCAGCCCACTAACAACACTTTCAGGTAAGGAATCGTTAAGTTAATATACTAATTGTAGCTAATCCTTAAGGGTGATTTGGTAGGCTTAAAAAAAAAAAAAAATTGTTAGTAAATAATATAATTAAATATAATATGTTATATTGGTGTAAGGAGATTAGGTTTATTGTGGCAACTAGCTCTCTTTAGCACAAGCAAGGTCAATTAATACTTGCATTATAGATGGGTCACTCAGCACTAGCTAAGAAGTGATCACACTATCTTGAAATAATACCTTCGGTGCACCAAAATTGAAAAGTCTTTCCTTGACGTAATGAGGATATTCGTCATCTCTCAAGCCCCCGTAGTGAGACGGTTCTTTATATTTCACATAGTATTACTCGGTAATGGTATTTCGGGAAATACATGGGTGTGATTTAGCTATGTGTTAGTTGCGGGCGAACGCCCAACTCCGAGGTAGGTCAGTAGCCAAGGACTGCCCCTGGAATATTAGACCTGAAGCTAGTATCCCCTTGTGTAAAATATTAATTAGAGAAACCTCAGAATTTTAGGACCCTCAAGGTGTTGTGAAAGGCTTACTCAGCCTGTAACAACTCAGACAGTATTACCAAGGCTGGCTCCTCCTCAGGAAAATTAATGAATAGAAAAAAAATAATAATTCACAAAGATAATACACTTTATTCATTTATGATGCAAAGATTAAACAGTTGAAAAATGAAAGTGTATGTCCTATGGAAAGAAAAATATGAAATGAAAATTGCCATTTGAATTCAACGCTAATATATACAAGTAAACTGGGGTTGTCTGGTTGATGTTGACACCGTCTTGAGAAATTGTACTGTTGCTGATGATGTGAGGGGGTCACAGGTGTTGGTGGACAACCCCAACGATTCTAGTTCTTCACAGAGTCTATTCCTTGAATAGTAGTCCAGATGACAGGAATGCAGGTTCTTTACCACTGCAAAGATGAGGGGGTAGCCCCCCCTAGTGTCCTGGCTCTCACTCTGTGTATTTCCTGAGGTGGATCACGTCCCACGACCTTGAGAGAGTACCAATCGACTAGTCACTGGTTGTGTGCTGCTAGAATAGAAGAGATGCTATGGCTTGTGGAGCGCGCACTCGCAGGTGTGGCCGTGTGTGTGTGTGGTCATTTATCTCAAGATGGTGCTGGTGTGGAGAAAGAGACAGGTTACCCACTGCCTTAAGGAAATCACTCTCCATGATAAGTCTAAGTACTTAAAAAGGTGGTGATTATCTAAAAAGTCTCATGTCGGGGAGCTTAAAACTGAAAGGACCAAGTTTATTTTGGTCAAAAGTGAAGCTTTCACAATATCCACTAGAACAGGAGAGAGGCTTTTACTTCAGTTGTGTGGGAGCTGAGAGTCGAGTGATTACTGTTTGGCCGGGAGCCCCACACGTCCCTTTAGGGGTGGGAAAAAAGGGGGAGGAGAATAGCGGGAAGCTAGACTTACCCTTACCTTAACAAGCAGCCGGCAATCAAACTATTCGTTACCATATAACTTGCTATCTACTCCTATATCTGTTAGAACTTTTCCCTCACAGTGTTGGCCTGAGGATGCTAACACCCTTTCTACTACTTGCATGAACCATTTCTTCTCAGCACGTGGTGTTGGGGAGAGAGAGAGAGAGAGAGAGAGAGAGGGAGAGGAGGAGTGAGAGGAGGAGAAAGAGAGAGAGAGAGAGAGAGAGCTATTACTCTAGCTTGTCAATAAAGCTAGGGATCCTACCTAACCTGGTCAAACCCTGTGTAAAAAAGAGAGAGAGAGGAGAGAGAGAGAGAGAGAGAGAGAGGAGAGAGAGAGACGCCATTAGAGATCTAAATTAGCCTGGGTACTATCAGGGTTATTTTAGCTGTATAGCCTCCACATTACAATTATTGTTCTATTTGGCATGGAGACAGAACTTCCCAGCAGGCAATTAAACTCCCTAAAGAAGTATTATCTCTGTTGGTACTTGCAAGACAGGATTTGAGGATCTAGTGTTACTGTGTCAACAGTGCTGCCAGAGTGGGCATCTTGATCAGTTTTTCCCACATTGAGTTTGGTCTTGGAGACCAACACCTCGAACCATCAGAATCGTCAGTTTACTGTCATACAAAAAGGGACTTGGCAATAGGCTGTCATTTCATACATAAGCTCTTACTCTATCACCTTGTCTATTTTCTATCCAAGAGTTTTTGTTTGTAACCTTCTAGTTTAATATCGTCTCAGTCAACTGTGTCATCTAACCAGGATTCGGAAATGAAATATAACTGCAGCCTTAGTCTTGTTTGCTAGAATCCTAAGCTACGGACATTTTTGGGGTAAAAGTGACCTAGCACTGATGTGAATAAAAGTGAAGACCTTCTTGAAGCAAGAATAAAGTCTACCATATAGCCAGAGCTGGGATGAACCTCTGCAAAGTGGCGGAAGGAAACCCAACCTCACTGCAAGGATTCTGGTGATACCAGAATGCCATCACACACACTAGTTGTGGGGAGCTAGCCATCCTGCTAGCACATGTGGAATACTGATTGCCCCACTGCTGATACCTACGCCTACACCTGAATATGGGGATGAGCTTGTCATTTTTTTCCAACACACCACAACTAAAACAGTCAGACGGACACCACAAGGTAACCCCCTGGAAACTGGAGATGAGTCAGATGCACAGGTACCTACCTACAATGAATAATGTGAGGCAGATTGCCACAGGCACCATCACAGAACACTAATGTAACATGGTACCTGTTAAGGTGATTAGATGTTAAAGAAAAGCACTAACTCAGAAGTGCCATCATCCGGAGAGGCATTGGATTCGCCTGACCTTCCTCAAATTATAACAAACTTGCAGAAAAAAAATTGAGCATCTTGAACTGAATCCTGACAAGGTTTAATTAAATATACCAAGTCAGGATGATGTCTTGAGTACGGTGGATGATGTCAAAAGTGCAGTAATCTCCGTTCAGTTTCAAGCAATTTGTAAGAACAAACAAGGAAGCCCATTGACCTCTTTGGCCTTCAGACTTGGCTTGGAACTTGCTCTGTCAGATGCTGAAGAATGATTAAAAATAAGGTCCTGAAGTAAAGGACGTACAAACTATGTTATTTGCTCTTAAGTGTCGGCACACTTAAAACCAAAGCATAAGAGTTTTACCATCTTATGAGCAAGAGATTGTAATAACTCACACAATGGATAATTACAAATCTTTTCGTGGAACATGCTTCCATTCAGGAAGCGGTTGCTGACTTCATCATATTAGTTGCAACCAGGAATATTGATGTCATCTGTTTGCTGGAAGTAGATTGAAGATGGAGCCCCTCACCAAACTTTGCCTGGATATGCAGCTTATAACCTAGGTCAACCAACTGTTGTTGTGATGTATGGCAGAAAGAAAATAACCTTTTTTGGGGCCACATTCACTCCTTTCCTTGAGGAGTCGAGTTAACATGCAGTATCATGGTGTCAAAGTTATGCAGGCGGCGATTTTTTCCATAAACATTTTTAATCTCTATGCCCCAGCGAACCAGCTTCGACCTGACTGCTTTACCAGATCGCATCAATAGTGAACCTACCGTCATTCTTGGAGATTTTAATGCCAGACATAAGAATATTGGTGGGTCTATAACAAAACCCAATGGAACTAAACTAGTGAAATGGACTAAATGGAGCATGATAATGTCTCGGAATTGTGGGCACTACTGAGCCTACTCACATATATGGTGGCCATACTAGATTTGTGTCTTGGATTTATATTTATATACGATGCAGACTCGTCAAGTTGTCATGATCTTCTATCTGATCACTTCCCAAGACTCACAACTGTTAATCTTGATAACATCTCCAGCAATCAAGGAGCTAAATACAGAAGGAGGAACCTTTTATCTCAACCAGAACACAGAGACAACTATAACCACTTGATCAATGGTATAAGAATTACGAGCCCACTGGAACAAAAAAATTGGAGAATGATTTAGTTACACTATTGAGACTGGTCTCACAGATCAAGTGGGCAGGAAAAGGAAACATAGACCCTCCACTATAAAAACATAAAAAGCAATGTAAATTCATATGATCCATGAGTACACAATCTAACACATGCAGCTAGGAGGGAACTTGGCCAAAGCATTACCGTGAATGTAGGAACCCCAGGACCTGCTCAGAAACGTTCCCAAGTTGCACTAACAAATGCAAGAATAGTGAAAGATAGAAGAACTTAGGCAACAGGAATGGGAACGTTTGTTAGTGAATTAAATAGGTCCACCCTGTAAATTTGGCTTCGGAAAAACGGCATAAATAAAAAATAACAGGAAAAAGGACTGGCAAATGTTGCAATCCCTTTCCTCTTGAAAAAAGCAAATGACCTCATAAAAGACTGGTCCAAAACATTCAGGCATGAAAACCTTCCATCTTCATATTAGAAAAAAAATTAGAGAGTACTTTGAAGAAATGTTTGAAAACTGATTAATTTTATGAGCAAAATCATTGATGAGTGATTGCCTCTTTACCGAGTATGAATTAGATAATGCATTAACTGAAGGTCGATCAACTGTTCCTGGAAGAGGATGGTATTAGAGCCTATGATATTCTCGAACTCTAAGGCACGAGCCCTGATAAACCCCTTGTTGGCACTGTATATATCTCAGTTACCATTGTGGGAGGTTACTCCTACTTCCTGGACCAATAGTTCATTGTGCCCATCCCTAAGCCCCAACAGCCTGATACATTTAGCGAATTCCTTAACTAGGTTGTCTTGTAAAACTTTTGGAAAGAAAATTGATGATGCTTAACAGGACTGTACTACAGAATAGACACAGCTTTTCCCCTACCTCTATGGGTTCATGAAAGGTTAAAAGTGTGCAGAGTGTATTTCCACTTTTCTCATGCACACACTCTACTAGTTTACACTCTTTTCTTGATTCTAAAATCTGCATTTGTATTGCGAACAGACGTTTACTACATTGAACTAGCCAAAATGAATATTGGTGGTAGGTTACTCTGCTGGATATAAGGATACCTGTAAAATAGAAGTCATCCTCTTGTCATTTATCAGGCTTTAGAGGTAAGCCCTAAGAATATCTTTAGGTTACACCACAGGGAGGAGTTCTTAGTCCCATGCTAATGTAACTTATTCTGATTAATGCTTCTCCTAAATGCTCTACCTGCCTCACCTAAAACAGATAGCTAAAGCTATGTGATGACATTATGATACATACAACAGGGGCATAAGAAGATGAGTACATTTTCTTAATGAAGTTCAAGCAATTTGTAATCGATAGCCTTCATAAAATCTAACTTTAAAACAAAGATCATTAACAAGCAAAAAACGACATCCCCCCCCATCTCATTTGCAGGGTGGTGAAAACCTTAGCTGCGTTAAAAGTGTACAGATATCTTGGCGTTAGGATGTACCCTTTAACAAATCCCTCTATACCACAAACTAAACACTCGCTCTAGCAAAAGCCTAGGCTAAATGCTCTCAAAGCTGTTGCTGGTACAAACCCCAACTATGGTGGCTAATGTTGCTGGCTACAACCCCAACTATGGTGCTAATGTGCTGGTTACAACCCCAACTATGGTGCTAATGTGAGAATCGTGGAATGATGTACATAACCTATGTTAAAATAAATAGATAACAAAAAGGCACAATACGTGACTGGAACGATACACAAATAACCCGCAACATAAAGGAGAGAAGCTTACGACAGTTCGGTCCGGATTGGACCATTGACAAAAGTCACACTAACAGAGGTGGAGCAGGACGGCTATTTATATAGGCCGAAGAGGTGGAGGTAGTAGTAGTAGTAGTTAGTAGTACAAGAATTGTATATAATATCGACAAGATGAAATTAAGACACATGCACAACACCCGGGCATCCCCCTCGTCTTCGCATAATTCGTTCATACCTCTCCTCCGTTTACAGATGTCCTGGTGTCTACTCTATTTTCTTGCTCCTCCTGTCCTCTTCAATACTTCGGAGAAACTGGGTCGCGATCTCTTTCTGACAGACTTAGGGAGCACAAAAATAGTGGTAAGCTTGCCGACACTAACAATGCTCTTTTCTGTCACGTCAGGTCATAGCCATCAACTATTGACTGGTCTTCTGCTAAACTGTCTTCCCTACTTACAACTCGAACAGTGCCCGTCTCGTTGAATACTCTCATAATACACAACTTTCCTTGTAATGATCCTTAGCCCTGGTTCGCCTCTGTAGATGCCTTCCTCTTCCCCTACATTGTAAAATGCTCCAAACTTCAGAAACACCCGTGACTTAACCTGAATCCTCATTTTTTCTTTTCTTTTTCATTCTTCCTCTTCCCGTTTTCCTCTTTCCTTTTCTCCTCTGGGTTGTCTTTCTCTCTCCTGTCTCGTTGTTTTCTGTTCCTTCTTCATTTATTTTATTTCACCACTTCCCCTTCACGCACCTCTGTGCGCTTGCTCTCCCTCTGTGGCATCTAAGCTCTCTTGCAGTGCTCCCCTTCCTTTGTTTTTGATGGACTCGTCTTCTTATTTCCCACTATTTCCCACTTCTACCACTAACCACTATATACCTCTTACTTCTTTTTACTACTACTACAACTACTGATGAAATTAAGACACTTGTGCGGGTTGTTGTCTTTGTTGTGGACGTTTCGCCATCCAGTGGCTGGTTGGATGGCGACGAAACGTCTACGATAAGGGGATGCCCGGGTGTTGTGCATGTGTCTTAATTTATCTTGTCGGTATTATATACATTTCTTGTACTACTACTACTACTACTACTACCTCCACCTCTTTCGTGCTATTATATAGCCTGTTCCTGCTTCACCTCTGTTAGTGTGACTTTGTCAATGGTCCAAGGTCGGACCTAAACGTCGTGTAAGCTTCTCTCTTTTATGTGCGGGGTTACATTTGTGTATAACCTATGTTTAGGTCCTTAATTGATTATGCTGCTCCCATGTTGATATTAGCTAGAGAAAGTTCTCTCCGAGTGTGTACTTGGTCGCGTTAATGCAAAATGTCAGCTCTCACTCGCTCTCGCGCTCGCGTCTTGGCTGTCCCAGATCTACAAGGTTCTTAATAAATGAGGAAGGAGCTTGGTATTACTTAGTATCAGTGATAGGATTGATGAGATTAACAGGTATCAGTAATTAGAATGTTGAGAAATGAACCAGGACTCTGTCCCAATGAATCTTTACCAAGTATCTAGAGGTAATAAACGCAGATCTAAATGGATTGTGGTAAAACGTGCAATGCATTTAAGTTTTATAAACCTGCATGAACTGTATCACTGTAGACAACAAGTGCATTTCACCCCTCCATGGAAGATGTGTTCATTTAATATCACATCCGCAAGTCCCTCCCAAGAAGCTCATTGTTAGTAAATCCTTCCGTAAATCACTTGTTAAAGCAACTAGGCTCAAGAAGAAAATATTCTCACCCTAGTGAGTAGTAAATAAGTTATCACAAGTTATTACACTGATGGATCTAACAGGAGTCTTCTGTCAGGGCTTGCATCTGCTCTTGTTGCCCACCTTCTTAGTTACGAATCATAATAAATTTGTTGAGTTTGGCATAAGAATTAACAACTGGGCGTCTACACTGCAAACTGAATTGTTTGCAATCCTAATGGCGCTAAAGCTACCTAGACACGAGCTTGACCATCTTGCTACTGATTTCTGTCATCATTCAAGGTCTTGACTCATTAATGACTCAACTGTGTGTGAGTGCTGTGTGTGTGTGTGTGTGTGTCCGTGTGGTTGTGGTGTGTGTGTGTGTGTGTGTTTGTGTCCTCCGCTATTTGTACTCACCTATTTGTTGGGTTGCATGGGTCGAGTCACAGCTCCTGGCCCCGCCTCTACGCTGATTGTACTAGGTTCTCTCTCTCCCTGCCCCCATGACTTTAAACTTATATGGTTCCCGCCTCCCCTACGTCACTTTCTAGCTATTCCACGGCCTCTGATCACGCTCACGCACTATGACTGAAAGAAATACTTCCTAAAATCCCTGATTCATCCGAGTTTCAGCTTCCAATTTTGACCTCTTGTGTGTCTGTCCCTTCTTGGAACATCCCGTCTTTGTCCACCTTGTCTATTTCCCCGCAGTATTTTAATTATGTTGTTATAATGTCTCCCCTTACCCTTATGTCCTCAGTGTCGTCAGGCGATTTCCCTCGACCTTTTCTTCGTAGGGACAATCCCCGTAGCTCTGGGACTAGTCTTGTTGACAAACCTATGCACTTCTTAAATTCTTGACGTACGTGTGTGTGTGTGTGTGTGTGTGTGTGTGTGTGTAGTGTGTGTGTGTGGTGTGTGTACTCACCTATTTGTGGTTGCAGGGGTCGAGTCTTAGCTCCTGGCGGCCGTCTTCACCGGTTGCTATGGGGTCCTCTCTCTCCCTGCTCTATGAAGCTTTTCATACCTCTTCTTAAAACTATGCAATTTATGGTTCCTGCCTCACACTTCACTTGCTAGGCTATTCACTTCCTGTACGACTCTGATGACTGAAGAATACTTCCTAACGCCCTGTGACTCGTCTGAGTCTTCAACTTTCCAAATTGTGACCCCTTGTTTCTGTGTCCCCTCTCTGGAACATCCTGTCTCTGTCCACCTTGTCTATTCCCCGCAGTATCTTGTATATCGTTACAGTCCCCCCCTGACCCTTCTGTCCTCCAGTGCGTCATCCGATTTCCCTCAACCTTTCCTCGTACGACATTTCCCCTGAGCTCTGGAACTAGCCTTGTTGCAAACCTTTGTACTTTCTCTAACTTCTTGACGTGCTTAAACAAGGTGTGGGTTCCAGACTGATGCTGCTACTCCAGTATGGGCCTAACGTACACAGTGTACAGTGTCTTGAACGATTCCTTATTAAGGTATCGGAACGGTATTCTCAGGTTTGCCAGGCGCCCGTATGCTGCAGCAGTTATTTGGTTGATGTTGCCCCCGGGTTATTTGGGCTCGTATTATGGTCGCCCCAAGATCTTTCTCCCTGAGTGAGGTCTGTAGTCCTTGTCCACCTAGCCTACTCCGTCTGGGGTCTTCTTTGCCCTTCCCCAATCTTCATGACTTTGCATTTGGCAGGGTTGAATTCGAGTAGCCAGTTTCTGAACCACGTGTCCAGCCTGTCCAGGTCTCTTTGCAGTCCTGCCTCATCCTCATCTGATTAAATCTTCTCATCAGCTTCACATCATCACGAATAGGGACACTTACAAGTCTATTCCTTCTATCATGTAGTTCGCATATATAAAAATAGCACTGGTCCTTAACTGACCCTGTGGGACCCCCACGTCACAGGCCCATGTGACACCTCTTCACGTACCATAACTCGTTGTTCCCTCCCTGTCAGGTATTCCCTGATCCATTGCAGTGCCCTCCCTGTTATATGCGCCTGATCCTCCAGATTCTGCACTAATCTCTTGTGAGGAACTGTGTCAAAGGCCTTCCTGCAGTCCAGGAAAATGCAATCAACCCTTTTGTTACCTTGTCATAAAACTCCAGAAGGTTTGTGACACAAGATTTGCCTTCCATGAACCCATGCTGGTTTTCATTTATAATCTTGTTCCGTTCCAGGTGTTCCACCACTCTCCTCCTGATAATCTTCTCCATGACTTTGCATATTATACAAGTCAGAGATTCAGGTCTGTAGTTTAGTGCCTCGTTTCTGTTTCCTTTCTTAAATATGGGGACTACTTTACTGTCTTCCATTTCTCAGGTAGTTGCCCAGTTTCAAGGGATGTGTTGAAGATTGTGGTTAGGGGCAAACACAGCATCTCTGCTCCTTCTCTAAGGACCTGCGGGGAGATGTCCGGTCCCATCGCCTTTGAGGTATCAAGGTCACTTAGCAGCTTCTGTACCTCCTCCTCAGTTGTCCGTATGTCATCCAACAACTGTTGGTATATTCCCTCTTTATGTTCCCTTCTGTACTGTCTTCCCAGGCCCTTCCTGTCTCTACTGTAAAAACTTCCTTAAATCTCCTGTTTAGCTTCTCACATACCTCCTGATTATTTCTTGTGAGTTCTCCACCTTCTGTCCTCAGTCTGATCACCTGGTCTTTGACTGTTGTCTTCCTTCTGATGTGGCTATACAACAGTTTCGGGTCAGTCTTGACTTTCGATGCTGTTATTTTCACACTCTCGTTGGGCCTCCCTCCTTACCTGTGCATACTCGTTCCTGGCTCTGCGACTAATCTCCCTATTTTCATGTGTTCTCTGCCTTCTGTACTTTTTCCATTCTCTATTGCACTTTGTTTTTGCCTCCTTACACCGTCGGGTAAATCAGGGGTTCGTTCTGGTTTTCCAATTGTTTCTGTTTTCCCTTTGGCAATAAAAACCCCTTTTCCCCTGCCTCCTTGCATTTTGTTGTTACATATTCCATCATTTCATTTACTGGATTTCCTGCCAGTTCTCTGTCCCACGGAACCTCCTGCAGGAAGTTCCTCAAACCTATGTAGTCCCCTCTTTTATAGTCTGGCTTTTCCCATTCAACTCCTGTTACTCTCTCCACTTGCAACTCTACTATGTATTCAGAGCACAGAACCACGTGTGTGTGTGTGTGTGTGTGTGTGTGTGTGTGTGTGTGTGAGTGAGTTTGTGTGTGTGTGTGGTGTGTGTGTGTGTGTGTGTGTGTGTGTGTGTGTGTGTGTGACTCAACAATCAATATTTGCACCAATAACTCATTACAGTTGTGACCGGGTGTGGAAGTGTGAATTGCTCATTATTCTATAATTTGTTCAAGATTGTAGCCATGTATAAACGTAAGTAACCATTCTTACAGGATTCATTACCTTTGTAACTTGTGAGTTCATTACCTTTGTACCTAGTTCAGCTATTAAAACTTTGGGGGCCCAGTCCTTGGATCCATTACGTACCTCCGTAATCTGTAAATACCTTTGTAACTTGTCATGATTGTGACCAGACCTACCTGGAGTTCATTACCTTTGTAAATTGTGAGTTCATTACCTTTGTAAATTGTGAGTGCATTACCTCTGTAACTTACTCAGCTATCAAAACTTTGGAGTCCAACCCCTGGATCAATTATGTACCTCTGTAATCTTTTGACTACCACCCACAGGATGGGTATGGGGTGCATAATAAACATATTAAACTAAAAACTAACTACAACAACAACATGCTCATTGGAGAAGCCAGGTATAGATACTAAAAAATTAGGGACAAAGGAATTAATGTACAATTGCTATGGATCCCATCACACATTGGATTACTCCTTCATGATAAAGTTGATATGTTAGCCAAGAAGAGTACCCAGAAGGAGAATGTAGAATATAACTTTGGTATAACTGTGTCTAGCATTAGGAATAATATTAGGAGAGAAGTAAATAATGAAAATGATTGTTATAGGAATGCAGTTAGAAGCCTGAGTATATCTATAACCCACTATGATAACATGACCGTAGATAAGTATGTTTATGGAGCAACTTGCAATGTGAACAGACTGACTGATGTTGTAGTGGCCAGGCTTAGGCTTGGTTACAAGTACTGACTGATGTTGTAGTGGCCAGGCTTAGGCTTGGTTACAAGTACTGACTGATGTTGTAATGGCCAGGCTTAGGCTTGGTTACAAGTACTGACTGATGTTGTAATGGCCAGGCTTAGGCTTGGTTACAAATACTTCTGGCAGTTTGGAAAGACTACCGATGATTTAATCAAACTAAATGTAAATTATGTGATCAGGCATATTGGTCACATCTTGAACATATGTGATACTTATTGTCCACTTATTGGGGATACAGAGACAGACAGTATAATAACCTATGTGACATGTCAAGATATCTTATTAATGAAAATAAGATACCAGATATACTTAGCAAATTTTCTAAATTTGCTTGTAACAGATAAAAGAACTATAGATAAAACCCAAATGTATTCCTGTTAACCCTTTGGGGCCTAGTTCCTGGGCCTTTTGTGTATCCATATGCTCTTGTGCTACCGTCCACAGGATGGATATGGGACGCACAGTAAACTAGCCACTTCGGTGACAAAATCTAAATCTGAATAAAGTGAAGACCTTGAAGCAAGAATTAAGTTTACCTTGAGAGAGTTCCGGGGGTCAACGTCCCCGCGGCCCGGTCTGTGACCAGGCCTCATGGTGGATCAGGGCCTGATCAACCAGGCTGTTACTGCTGGCTGCACGCAATCCAACGTACGAGCCACAGCCTGGCTGGTCAAGAAAAAGTGAAGATCTTTCTTGAAGAAATGAATGTCTTAAACAAGGAATCATTTGCTGTAAAACAACTTAAAACATCTACTGCCATAAGAAACTTAAGTTCAGTGTTAAACATAGAAAGTGAAGAAGCTTCTATTTACTTAAGAAAAAATTAATGCCAATTGGCAACATAGCTGCAATGTTGCTAACTGGGTCAAGGTCAGCAATACTGAAGGGTAAGGGAGCCAAAGTGCATTTGTTGCATACAAACTGATGTTTAACACCGTTAACATAATCAAATACGTAAGTTGTGCATCCAACCCATACACAAATCACAAACAGTGTATTTACTGTTGTTTAGTCTGTTATTTAGTCGGGCAATAACAATCTGTGGCCTCACGTTGAACTAAGAAGCCTTACAGAAAGTTAGGGAGTTTATTCAGGTATACACAAGTACAGTTATATAGATTATCATACATAGCAGCGTATGTGTACAGAACCTGAGGTATCCCTAAAACGTCAGTGACTTATTTCCATTGGGGTTCTTATCGCTCCTGTCTACTGGTTCATCATATTCGCCATTGCTCATACTGTGTGTACACTTGAACACATTTCTCACAACACAGGTAATCGCACGACTGCGGCTGCCACCACCTTTCCTACAGTGCACACAAAGGCACCTAATTTGACTCAATAGGCAACGCTCTTGACTTACACACACTGTGTCCGTGGTTTAATCCCTAGCCGGGTAGAAACATGTTTCCTTAAACCTGCTGTCGCTGTTCACCTAACAATAGGTAGGTGCCTAGGTGTTAGTCGACTGGTGTGGGTGGCATCCTGGGAGACAAGATTGAAGGACCACAATGGAAATAAGACAGATGTTGAGGGTAATGCTACAAGCTAAGTCAAAGATTAAATAGTAGACTGAAATGGGACTTAGCTTGATTGGCAGCTTTCGCCTCCACAGCTGTCCCTGCAGGCGATGTCTTTAGAAGCTGTCGTTGCTATTACCTGGAGTTTACCTGAAGAGAGTTTCGGGGGTCAAGGCCCCCGCAGCCCGGTCTGTGACCAGGCCTCCTGGTGGATCAGCCCCTAATCAACCAGGCTGTTGCTGCTGGCTGCACGCAAACCAACGTATGAGCCACAGCCCGGCTGATCAGGAACTGACTTTAGGTGCTTGTCCAGTGCCAGCTTGAAGACTGCCAGGGGTCTGTTGGCAATCCCCCTTATGTGTGCTGGGAGGCAGTTGAACAGTCTCGGGCCCCTGACACTTATTGTATGGTCTCTTAACGTGCTAGTGACACCCCTGCTTTTCTTGGGGGGGATTGGTGCAGTTCAGTCGTGCCAAGTCTTTGCTTTCGTAGTGAGTGATTTTCCGTGTGCATAGTTCGGTACTATCCCTCAGGATTTCCAGGTGTATATAATCAGTTTTCACCTCAGCGTCCAGGGAATACAGGTTTAGAAACCTCAAGCGCCTCCAGTAATTGTTTTTTTTCTCCGTTATCGCGCCGTGAAAGTTCTCTGTACATTATCTAGGTCGGCAATTTCACTGCCTTGAAGGTGACTGTTAGAGTGCAGCAATCTAGGCTGGATATTGCTGCACTCTAAAACAGTACCTTTTCAAGCAGGTGAAATTGCCCTCAGGGCTGGAATTAATATTATTGTAGGTTTAATTACCAGTAGGGGGTGTTATGTCAGTATTTTCATTACTGAATACTGACTGGATCATTGAATCCTATACTGCACATGTGAGACAATAGTCCGCACCTCACTGCCGACTATAGGATGTTTTTAAACCAAGAACTGCCAGGATGACAAATAGTTCAAACCTGACCTTGTGTTGAGATGTGTTTAACACCCTAGCTCGACAGGTATTTGTGACTTGATAAAAGTTGAATGTCCATTGAATTTCACGTTCCACAGTCTAGGAATACGCCAACTGGTACACTATGTTCACAAAGTGTCTTTATTATTCACAATCTTAACACTATTACTGATCCACTTCTCTGTAAAAGGTTTGGATGTGTTATGGAGATTTCTGAGGTACAAGCAATGCACAACACTTCCTTTTCTTCTAGCAAAAAGTGGTGTCAGTGGAACCTTCCCACTGAACAAAAAAACTAGAAAATAAAATAAAGAATGATTTAGGAAAAACAAGAAAAATGATTTTTGAGAATTACTTAAAAATTTAAATATAAAAAAAAAAATTGCCTTCAGTTCTGTAGTTGGGTTAGGATGGTATTAGGGTGGGCCTAGATAGTTCCTCTGATGTTATTCATTAGGTTAATCCTGGGCAGATGGTAACCGATGTTAAATCTCCTACCACTTGGATGGAGCACAGTAGAGATGAGGGCTGTAAGGGCCGGTAGTTGTAGAATAATGTTAAAGTATATAACAGCTCGTCATGCCCTTTATCTGGCGTCTATCCTGTGACCAACGCCAGGAACAGAGCGACAAATAAGAGACAATAAAAGTACCATAATCATGATAATATAACATTTAAGAAAGAAAAAGAATGATAAATGCCAAATCTTATGGTAACCAGCAAACACTAGAAAAGAAAACAGTATACTCTGGTAGATCACCCTACCTGATTAGGAGAAGAGTGGAGGCGAATGACTTCCAAACTTCATCCACACAGGTAAGGCATATTACCAGGAGAAAACTTTAACAACTAGGACCCAGGTAACTATTTTGCCTCCAGCCCGCCAGGAGGGAGGGGTGTGTGCGCAGCGCAACGTAGCTCGCTAATGGTTCCTGTTGCCCGAAAACCTAAGCCCACTGTACACCTAATTTCCTCACCAGTGTCTTTATGCACCATTATATATTCCAATCTGAAGACGCCACAGCACCTATGCCGCCACATGCCTCTCACAAAGAAGAGCTGACTAGCAATTTCCCCTTCTGCAAACTTCCACTATGAAGCATGCAGAATGCTTGATTCTCTGCCTAAGCATAGACACAATGTACATCTTTACATGGTAAAAAATGTGCAGGATTTTCCTAATTGTCCTGCTAGGTAAGAGAATGATTGTCCCTTATACACTACACTACTTGCAACACTGGGCTCTTGCAAAGTGCCGCATGACCATGTCAATGCTCGTATCTGGCATCTGGGATCAATTACTGTGCTAACAGTAAAAAAGATTGCTTGCCCTCTGAGAGGGGCTGAGCCCCTCGGAGAAGGGTGCTGATATCATCCCCTTTGGAAAATTTCGTCCACAGACAGTCTCGTAATGCACTGATTTCTTGGGTTAATCCTGGGAGGCTACTTCGGTTATAATAAACGATCAGGTGTTATCTTATCACCACATAATAGTATCAGTTAATGGTACGATGGCTGCTTGTATTATGACTTGCTGTGTTGCTATACTTTGCGGAGATGTGACATGTCGCGTTGACAGATCTGACTGTGGTCTTCCACTGTTCATGTGCCATTACTCCAGCAGGCTTACAATTAAAATTAAAAAATCTTCATTTTCGACAAGTATATGATATTAAACAACCTAGCTGACATAGTGACATACTATATAGAGGCCCCTGTTACAGGCATTAAGTTACTTTTATCCCTCGAATGCGACCACACCAGTCTAAACCCAGGTACCTATTTACTGAATAACAGGTATAGAAGTGTTTCTATCTATATGATATTGAACCCCGGGCTTTTGTTGAGTTTAGTGTACTACAACCGAGTTGCGGGGGTATCCTACGGGTGACTGAAAGCCCTTCTGAATGAATTACAGAATTTTAAACATGACTAGGATGCACTTCCCATAGCTGGTAAAAGTGACAGCTTCTTACCTTCACGTTTCTGCTAAATTAACTGTCCTTTACTCACACTCCACAAATCTTTACCATTTTCCCAAGTCAAAAGTGACCTGACCTGACTAGGTTGGTGCATTGCTTAAGCGGTAGGAGACTTGGACCTGCCTGATGGGCCATAGGCCCTTTTGCAGTGTTCCTTCGTTCTTATGTCTTATTTCTTATTTTCTAGGGGAGGACTAAATTCCCCACCTGGCAGGTAATGCTTCTTGGTCGAGTCGTACTCACCTTCCAAGAACCATATCCATTCCGTGGCCTGGTGGCCTGACCTGTCGCTTCACACGCAAGGGTCTGGGTTTGAGTCCCAGCGAAAGGGGAAAGAAATATTGTGATATTTCTTTACAAGGTTTTTCCCCTAAGTTCATCCATAGTAAAAGGGTTTTCTGGGTGTTAGTGACTGGTGTGGTCACATCTGGTGTTAAGTGGACTGGTTTGGTCACATCCTGGGTGTTAGTGGATGGGGTGGGGGACTCTGGGTGTTAGTGGGCTGGTTTGGTCACATCCTGGGTGTTAGTGGACTGGTGTGGGTCACATCCTGGGTGTTAGTGGACTGGTGTGGGTCACATCCTGGGTGTTAGTGGACTGGTGTGGGTCGCATCCTGGGACAAAACTGACCTAATTTGCCCGAAATGCTCTGCATAACAAGCGGCTTTGTACATGGTAGTATGTCACTGATGTCAGCTATGGTCTGTATACCTTGTACATGTACTGGTAGAAATAAAGATATTATTATTATTATTATTATCTGATGAAGCTGGTATCTCTGTTGTTACAGTTGACACACTTCAGCTAGGGAAGAACCACCTTTATGGAGCTGGCCGTAAGGGTGATGTTACAGCAGCGATGGTCCAGTGTCCTCTTCCTCCCCTCACTCTACATGTTAGTCTAACTCTCTCTGCTAACTCCTTCATGCCCTTCGAATCTAAAATAGTGAATTTCTTGTGGAGGAATTCTCTTCCATCAGTGAGCAGGTTTGAAAACCAAACTTCGCTCTCCTGAACACTTCATTAATATTAAAGACTGCAGATGCTGCGTATATAACATCTTCAACTCACCCAGACAAGATACCGCCGAGAGGAAATACATAGTCCTCCCTACAAACACCGTTGCCAAACACTTCTCCAGCAGCTTTTCCAATACCGCAATCCAAGTATCTGCCTCCACATCCACCACCATCAGGGACATCACTAGTAAGGGACACTTTAAGGTTCAATCCTCTGCAGGGGTATACGTAATCCCTTGCAACGATTACAACCAATTATACGTAGGTGAGACATCCAGAGACCTCCAAACACGTATTTTGAAACACCAATACACAAGGAGAATGGACGATTCGAGAAACAATCTTTGCCCAGAAAGAATTAACTCTGGGGTACATGAGGCTTGCTCAAGGCACATTCCACTAAGAAAAAAGAAGAAAAGATGTAAACTAGAATGAGAAAGATGCTCTCTATACAGGCGAAGGTGAAGAAAGAACTGTTCAAAGGGGCCAGTCTGTATGAAAACGGAAGGAGGCACTGGCCAGAGAAATAACAAATATTAAAATTAAGCTAAAGAATCATACAGGAATCAAGAAACACAGAAAAACTTAGATATAAATGAAATTGAAAAAAAAAAATCGAAATCTAGGGCAAAAACCACATCCACTACTGGACCCGTTGAAACGAAACAGGACTTATACAGATGACAGCGAAGAAACTGAGATACTGAATACCCAATATGAATCAGGGTTTAGTGAGCCTTTAATCAGACTAAGGGTCGAAAGTCTAAATTAATTTTTTATGACCGAGACTTAAAATTTGGTTAATTTAAGAATTTCTGACATAATCTTAACACAACAGGACTTCGAAAAAGCAATAGATGACATGCCCATGCACTCTACCCCAGGCCCAAACTTGTGAAACTTCGTGTTCATCAAACAAACCATTTTTAGGTGTCCTGGTGGCTGAAACTCCCGCTTCACACACGGAGGGTCCGGGTTCGATTCCCGGCGGGTGGAAACATTTCGACGCGTTTGCTTACACCTGTTGTCCTGTTCAACTAGCAGCAAATATGTACCTGGGTGTTAGTCGACTGGTGTGGGTCGCATCCTGGGGGACAAGATTAAGGACCACAAAGGAAATAAGTTAGACAGTCCTCGATGACGCATTGACTTTCTTGGGTTATCCTGGGTGGCTAACCCTCCAGGGTTAAAAATCCGACGAAAACCTTATCTTACATGCCTTAAATATTCTATGGTAAGGGAGCATAGACACAGAGGTCATCCCACAGTCACTAAAAGCAACAGACATAGCCCCACTCCACAAAGGTGTCAGTAAAGCAATTGCAAAGAATTACAGACCGATAACATTCATATCCCATATCATAAAAATCTTGAAGGGTTTTAAAGAATCAAGATCGCCAACTACTGGATACCCAAAAATTGCTAAGAGAAAACACAATAAGTGTCAGGGGCCCAAGACTGTTCAACAGCCTCCCACCAGCCATAAGAGAACTTGAAAATAGGCCCCTGGTTGTCTACAAGAGGGAGCTGGACAGATACCTAAAGTCAGTGCCGGATCAGCCGGGCTGTGGTTCGTACGTTGGACTATGTGCGGCCAAGAGGGAGCTGGACAGGCATCTAAAGTAAGTTCCTGATTAACCGGCCTGTGGTTTGTACGTCGGTTTGCATGCTGCCAGCAGCAGTATACGGATGATCAGGCCTTGATCCACCGCGAGGTGGATCAAGGCCTGGTCATGGACCGGGCTGCAGGGGCGTTGACCCCCGAAACACTCCAAGTATAATCCTGGTATTCCATATAATTAACTACAGAGATGCAAGACTCGTCGCCAGGGACTCGTAGCCAGGGAAGAAAACACAACGTCGCAGGATCCTGGAATCATCACGATATTTATTGTATATCCAAGAGTTTCAGCCAGAACAGCGGCTTGTACAGTATGGCTGAACTCCTTGCCATTCATAGCAGTGAACCTCCTTGCCTTCTCAAATTCAACCTCTTTTCAACAATTATGCATCATATGGGAATCTTTATTGGAGAAACGTTTCGCCACATTGGCTTCATCAGTCCAATACATAGCAGAAAGGTATAAGGAGAAGAGGAGCTTGAGGTAATCAGTCCCTAAGCCTGGAATCGATGTGTTCAGTCCATCACTCTTGTAGGAAGTACAGCATAGGGCCGGAGAGGTGGCATATGTACTGCAGTCAGGTGAGAAGAATCAGGAAGCGGGATCACAGTGGAACCATCCACTAGTGTAAGTAGGTCTTCTTCCAAAGGTTCGACAAGTGTTGAATTCTTTGTATCAAGATCCAGTGATGTTGCAGTGTCTGACAGATGTGATGAATGGTTTTTTAAAACCGACAAGTTGAAGAAATGAGACACTTATGCAACATATGTTGCGTAAGTGTCTCAATTCTTCAACTTGTCTGTTTTCAAAACCATTAATCACACACTCTTTTCAACAGTCAACATTCCTCACCTGACCCTTCACGTCGCTATGCTATGTATATTAGTGTATTCTCTCTTCAGGTAGATCTGTTTGTGCATTGATAAAGCCCAGTGTGTGGGAGAAACGTAGTTAATAAAGGATTGTATTATATTGCATTTGTGTCTATCCATGATCATATTACTTAAGAGCACCTACAGTTATCTCAGTAGTAAATCGAATATATTTTTGTTGTGGTTTTCAAGTGATATTAGATCTAAAAATTCTGTCGCGGCCATGGAGAGATACACCATTATCTCAGTGATGTATAAGAGGAAGTCTACCCAGATTTTTCTCACCACTAAAATGATCCGCTAAGCAACACTAAAGAGTAACTTAGAGAACTCATCTCATCCCGAATCCCATACATATGCAGACGACTGTATTCTGACATTTACTTATCCAAGAGAGGACATGCCAGCAGCTCTAAGCTACATCAGTCACCAGCTAAGAGCTATATCAGCCAGGGGAAACCGATGGCAGGTAACATTTGCTTCTGAGAAAATATAAATGATGATGGTCTCTAGGCAACATGATGGTAATGCCGGAGCAGTAGAAAGTATTACTGGGAGAGTGTTGGTACCCGGGGACGAAGTTGATGCCCTTGGGGTGAAATTTGACTCCAAACTGACCATGAAGAACTACGTTGCAAACCTTGCAAACAAGGCAGCCAAGAAGCTTACAGTACTTCGACGTATCTCGCATTTGCTCGGCAGTATGAGTTGCAAGATTGGGAATGGGGCACAATTACGCTCAAACCTTGTGTATGCCCCACATTCTAGGATTGCCTGTCCCCCATCTCATCTGCGACTGCTTAGCGGAGTAGAAAACAGAGCAAGATGCCTCATCACTCGCCTTGGACCCAGCTTCGCTAGATCTGTCATTTCAGCAGAGCCTTCAACACAGGAGGGATGTGGGCGGCCTTACTGTTATGTACAAGGTCAACATTGTCAAAGTACCACACTTGGCTCCACTCTGAGGACAGCGAGAAATGAGCTTTTACACAGCAAGACTGGCAGCAAACAGTAACATCACTCTGACTGTAACCTTCTCCAGAACATCACTTCATCTGAGATCATTTATTCCCAGGATGACTAGAGTCTGGAACATGTTCGTACAGCGTAATATCAACGAATTAAAGTCAGTTGGCCCACAGATGGCTCCAGCTTCATCCTGTTCCTTACTTGTATGTTTCATAATAATAAAAATGCTTTAAAATTAACTGATGTAGGTAACAGCTCTTCGCTTGTAAATTTAGGAATCCTTACCCTAACCTTGTTGTGTAAAAAAAAAAAAATTATGTCCACGAGAATCTTCTAAGTCGACGCGTTACTACGTCACTGTGGGTTTTGGAAGCCATCCGAGCCATTCCGGGATACTTGTAATAAGAACATAATGGAGGAACACTGCAGAAGGCCTACTAGCCCATACAAGGTAGGTCCTTATCAAAGCCACCCCTACCCAATGCAACCACTTTGGGTTATAGGTCCTCGTCACCATACACGAATGTTTAAAAATTTGAGACGACTGGAAAAAGTGTTCTAGAGTTATGAGTGAAATGAAATCGGAAAGTAAGATGAGGGAAGAAAATAATGCATCCTTTTGTAGGTTGGCCTTCAGTGTTACCTAATAACAACAACAAAATAATAATAATAAATAATTATTATTATTATTATTATTATTATCATTGTATTATATGGAGCTTTTGGAAACCCCACGATGATGATAAAGCTCACTGAACATCCTGTGACTCACTGGTAAGTGGGTGAGTACGCGAACCTTCAGAATTATATGCTCCCAGCTACAGTGACAACAGGTTACACACTCCCAGTTACAACGCCAAGGGCAGATTAACTCACAGTGCTGAGGACAGGTTATGCTTTCAGCTACACTGCCAAGGACAGGTTATATATGAACAAGTGTAACAGGTCTTACAATGGCGCATAGCAGCGGGAAGCGTTTTAGTGCTGATGAATTTCTAAGTCGTAATAAAGTACCAGATGGGTGTCCTATAAATGGAAACAGAGAGCACATCGGTGGTGATGGGCTTCACTGGCATCTGTATATTGGGTTGGTGCTCTTTCTGGCTACAATGACTGCTGGCCAGACGACCATCAACACAGAAATCAGCGGTAAAGGTAAGTCTCCAGATAGTTTGGTTGGTCAATAAGGTTTCAAACTTATCGACTACATGAGGGTTATTGGTGGTGTTTTTCACCTCTACACCACTCGTTGAGGATACTTGAACACCTACAGTAGGGATTAAATTAAATTAAACTTTCAGTATACAGGAAGTGTAAGTGTTTTTGGGTATGCCCAAATGAGAACCGCCTGTTGAAAAAAATCACATTGGTATTAAAAGATGGAAACATCAAAACGGCCTTCATAGAAAACCTGACAGCATTCTATAACAGATGGGAAAATAAAAGGCCTGGTGGTCAGATGATGCTATTGCCCCTGGTGAAAATGCTGTCCTGGTAGACAGTAACTGTAAGAATACAGAAATGAAAGCTGGTGGCCTGGAGGGAGACAGGAACTCTAGTGAGGAAACAGGCGTAGACAAGGAAAACTCAATGTTATAAACTAGCAATACCACTGGAGACGGTAAACGAGGGGATGCCCCAAGGAATAGTGAAGACAAAATACCAGGAAAAAAAGCTGGTGAAGGCACCATTGTTAGTACAAGTGCTGAAGATAGTAAACAGACAGAGAAACACGCACCCGTAGGGAATGCAGTCACGAAAAACCAAAGCAGCAAGTAGAAATTTGACCAAATGCAAATTTTATGTATTAGGTATCTGCAGGCATGGAATATCTGGAAAAACAGATGCAACATACAATTTTGACCACCCCAGGAAATGCCATGGCCACATGACTACACAAAAATGCAACCTGCCTTTTCCACCTTGAAATGTGTCAGTCATCAGTTCAAGAAAGACAATGCTAGAATTTATACTGTCAGGCACACCACCTAAAGGGGACAAGAAAATACAGAACATCCAGACCATGGGAAAACCTGGGTAGCCACAACCACTCCAGAGAGAGAGAGTTTTTAGCGCCAGGGAGAAAAAAACAGCTGGTAGGAAATGACAGAAATCGTACACCAACTCCGAACCTTTCTGGAGAGGAATCGTAGTCAGTGGCTTCCACTCCAAAACAATAGATATTAGTGCCAGGAAAAAAAACACCACCACCCATACAACCAATACGATGACATTCATCTTTGCAAATATACAAGGTCTAAAGCCAGCAAAGAACAATAAAATGCCGTGGACTGTTTACAGAGTCAAACGCAATGTTCACCGCTTTCACAGAGACCCACATAAAAGATCACCTTGACAATGAAATATAGATCTCTGGTATATGTGCTGATTACCCTTGTTGAGACAAAAGTAACAGTTGATATTTTTTTTCAACACACCGGCCGTATCCCACCATGGCAGGGTGGCCCAAAGAGAAAAACGAAAATTTTTCTTTTTAAATTTAGTAATTTATATAGGAGAAGGGGTTACTAGCCCCTTGCTCCTGGCATTTTAGTCGCCTCTTACAACACGCATAGCTTACGGAGGAAGAATTCTGTTCCACTTCCCCATGGAGATAAGAGGAAATAAACAAGAACAAGAACTAGTAAGAAAATAGAAGGAAACCCAGAGGGGTGTGTATATATATGCTTGTATATGTATGTGTAGTGTGACCTAAGTGTAAGTAGAAGTAGCAAGACGTACCTGAAATCTTGCATATTCATGAGACAGAAAAAATGGACACCAGCAATCCTACCATCATGTAAAACAATTACAGGCTTTCGTTTTACACTCACTTGACAGGACTGTAGTACCTCCCTGGGCGGTTGCTGTCTACCAACCTACTATCTAATATATATATATCTTCTTTCTTTCTTTCAACACACCGGCCGTATCCCACCGAGGCGGGGTGGCCCAAAAGGAAAAACGAAAGTTTCTCCTTTTACATTTAGTAATATATACAGGAGAAGAGGTTACTAGCCCCTTGCTCCCGGCATTTTAGTCGCCTCTTACAACACGCATGGCTTACGGAGGAAGAATTCTGTTCCACTTCCCCATGGAGATAAGAGGAAATAAACAAGAATAAGAACTAGAAAGAAAATAGAAGAAAACCCAGAGGGGTGTGTATATATGTGCTTGTACATGTATGTGTAGTGTGACCTAAGTGTAAGTAGAAGTAGCAAGACGTACCTGAAATCTTGCATGTTCATGAGACAGAAAAAAGGACACCAGCAATCCTACCATCATGTAAAACAATTACAGGCTTTCGTTTTACACTCACTTGGCAGGACGGTAGTACCTCCCTGGGCGGTTGCTGTCTACCAACCTACTACCTAATATATATATATATATATATATATATATATATATATATATATATATATTATATATATATATATATATATATATATGCAAAACAACCACTCTGAAAGAATAGAGAAATTCCAAGCGCTTTCAATACAAATTCCAGGACATAACTTGAAGACAGTAGAACTATGTACAGAAGATGAGGTAATCAGTCCCTTAGTAACCTATACATGGAATTTTTTGAAACAAGGTTGCTTAACACAATCCTCCCTAATAGAGCTAAATGGTTCAGATATGTTGATGATATTTTGTGTCTTATGCCCAAAAATGTAGATATACACCATTTTCTTGGAAAATTAAATAGCTTAGCCCATTCTATAAACTTTACTGTTGAGTTTGAAGAAAATAACTCATTGCCTTTTCTAGATGTTTTAATTATTAAGGGTAATAATGAATTCAAATTTAAAATTTACAGAAAACCTACGAAGAACTGTTTTCCTATGTCCACTATTATACCGCGCATCAGATTTCAACTGTCTGTTTTTCTCATCCAATGATTTTGAGACTTTACGAATTTGTAGTCCGGAGTTCATAGATGAGGAAATATCCAAATTTATGAAATAGGTAATGATTTAAAATACCCAATGAAAGGAATTGATAAATCTTTAAAGTTGCTAGGAACACTTTTTATATCCAAAAAAGAGGGCAACCAGCCTTATTCAACTAAAAATAGTTTGGTTTACCCTACCATGAAAACTGGTTGCATGCTTCTCTTCTTAAGACTTTTAATATATATTGTATTCAAAAATCTTGATACAGTAAAAAAACTTGTTAGGATTAGAATTACCCCCCAAAATGCTGTGGATGTGTCTATAAGAATCCTTGGTAAATTGCAGAATAAAATGTTTATTTACGGTCAAACTGGTAAAAATCTCGAACTAAGATTAAAACCACATAAATATAGCATTGAGAACTGGACAAGATTCCATTGCTCTAATTTATTCATGTAAGAGATTTTAAAACCATCCCAATTGATTTCATAAAGTTGAGAAGTAAAATCAAGCAATCCAGGGTCCGACTAGAATATAATTGAATCTTGTTTCATAAAAAAGCAGTTTTGACAATAATATGAATATTCCTTTGGTTTATAAAAATTAGATCATTTATAATTACTAGATTTGGTAGAATTTTAATAATACACAGGACAAATAAATAGCTTGGGTGAGTTTTTGGCAAAGGACCTGTCCAAGTGGCTCGTCGCGCGTCACTGTTTTAACAGTTGTGGAATCTGTATATGAGGTGCTGGCCGACCCCCATATATAGCTCTTCCCTTGGATGCTTCACACTTTCATAGTTCCATGATAATGTGAGTAATCACGAAAGCGCTTGGAATTTCTCTATTCTTTCAGATGTGGTTGTTTTGCATATTTTGAAATCGACCTGTTTACTGTGATCTTATTGCAATGCATATATATATATATATAGTATATATATATATATAAATATATATATAATAATATATATATATATATATAAAAAAAAATAATAGATTATAAATCTAATTATTTATTTACATCGATTAAATCACGAAACAATTGATTATAAATCAGTAAACAGAACAGCTGTCTGGCAGGACTCGACCACTGCTTTCCAATGCCGCACCCGTGTGTACTGCACAAAGATAGTTTTATTTAAAATCATTACACATCTATAGACATACAAGTAGACATCCTAGATTCACTTGATTGTCTTTCCCTTCAATGTACTGAAAATTACATGAAATCTCTATTATTTTTCTGATAGTCCATCCACACTAAAGCAACAACTATACATTCCTGGCACACGGAAGACGTTTGCCTGGTACATTCTTCTAAACCATTACTGAAAATTTTTGTTTATAGTAAAGATGTAGGTAATGAGCTTATGTGCAGAATGAGAGCTTGGAGACCAACAGCAACAGGGAATAAACGTGTATTTAGTAACGTTATAGTTAACGGTTATTAGTAAACGTTATTAAGTAAACGGTTATTAGTAAACTTATTAGTAAACGGTTATTTTAAACGGTTTATTATTAAACGGTTTATTAGTAAAACGTTATTAGTAAACGGATTATTATAAATAGTTATATAAACGTTTAGTAGTAAATAGTTAATAGTAACGGTTATTAGTAAATAGTATTAGTAAACGGTTATTATAAACGGTTATTAGTAAATAGTTATTAGTAAACGGTTATTAGTAAACAGTTATTAGTAAACAGTTATTAGTAAACAGTTATTAGTAAACAGTTATTAGTAAACCAGTTATTAGTAAACAGTGTATAGTAAACATTATAGTAAACGGTTATTAGCAAACATCCATGTATTAGATTAGTTATATGCATGTTAACCCAAAATCAGTTTAAGCTGGGACGTTAGAGATGTATATCCACGTAGTGTTATATCCACGTAGTGATGTAATATCCACTAGTGAAGTATATCCACGTAGTGATGTATATCCACGTAGTGATGTATATCCACGTAGTGATGTATATCCACGTAGTGATGTATATCCACGTAGTGATGTATATCCACGCATGATGTAAATCCCACGCAGCTGATTAAACCACGCAGAGATGTATATCCACGCAGTGATGTAATATCCACGTAGTGGATGTATATCCATGCAGTGATGTATAATACACGAAGTGATGTATATCCACTAGTGGATGTATATCCACAGTGATGTTTTATCTGGAGAGAGTTCCGGGGTCAACGCCCCCTCGGCCCCGGTCTGATGCCATGCCTCCTTAGGTCAGTGTCCCAGGATGCACCCACACCATCGACTAACACCCAGGTACCCATTTTACGATGGCGGGAACATCAGACAACAGGGGAAAGAAAACATGTCCAATGTATCTAACTGGCTGGGAATCGGAACCCAGGCCCACCGTGTGGAGCGAGACGTTAACCACCCGGCCAACCAGAGCCCTATATCCACGTAGTGATGTATATCCCCGTAGTGAAGTATATCCACGTAGTGAATGGATATCCACGTAGGATGTATATCCACGTATGATGTATATCCACTAGCAATGTAATACCATGGAGCGATGTATATAACCACGTGAGCGATGTAATATTTTCCACGTAGTGATGTATATCCAACGTAGTGATGATAATCCACGTAGTGTTGTATATCCACGTAGTGATGTATATCACTTATTGATGTATATCCACGTAGTGATGTATATATCACGTAGTGATAGTATATCCCACGTAGTGATGTATATCCACGTTAGTAGTATATCCACGAAGTGAGTATATCCACGCAATGTGTAATCCACGTAGTGATGTTTATCCACCTTAGTAGATGTATAACCACGTAGTGAGTATTCCACGTAGTGATGTATAGCACGTATGTGATTGTATAGATCCACGTATAGATGTATATTCACCAGTGATGGATATCCACGCGTGATGTTTATCCACGTAGTGATGAATCTCCACGGTAGTGATGTATATCCACGTAGTGATGTAGAACACCGTAGTGATTGTTATCCTCCAGTGATGTATATCCACTAATTGATGTAATATCCACTTAGTGATGTCTATCCACTTAGTGATGTATATCCACGTAGTGATGTATATTCACGTAGTGATGTATATATCCACGTAGTGATGTAATTCACGCAGTGGATGTATATCCACGCAGTGATGTTCATATCCACGTAGTGAAGTATATCCACGTAGAGATTTAATATCACGTAGTGATGTATATCCACGTAGTGATGTATATCCACTTAGTGATGTATATCCACTTAGTGATGTATATCCACGTAGTGATGTATATCCACGTAGTGATGTATATCCACGTAGTGATGTATATCCACGTAGTGATGTATATCCACGTAGTGATGTATATCCACGTAGTGATGTATAAAACCACGTAGGTGATGTATAACCACGTATGATGATAGCCACGCAGTGGATGTATATCCACGGAGTGATGTATATCCACTTAGTGGTGTATATCCCTGCAGTGATGTATATCCCACACAGTGAGTATATCCACGCACAGGTAAATTACACTCAGTGAATGTATATCCACGCAGTAAGATATCCACGCAGTGATGTAAATCCACGACTGGTTAATATATACACGCAGTGATTTATAATCCACGCAGTGATGTATATCCACCCAGTATGTATATCCACGCCGTGATGTCATCCACGCAGTGATTAATATCCACGCAGTGATGTATATCCACGCAGTGATTGTATCTCCCCACGCACTGGTATATCCACGCAGTGATGTATATCCACGCCGTGATGTATATCCACGCAGTGATGTATATCCCCGCAGTGATGAAATCCACGCAGGTGATGTATATCAACGCACTGGAATATGTACACGCAGTGATGTAACCTACGAGTGATGTATAACCACGCAGTGAGTCTATCCACGCCCTGGGGTTTTTTTATATATACACGCAGTGATTAATTATCCACGCATATTTAGATCCACCAGTGATGTATTCCACGCCGTGATGAATATCCACGCAGTATCCACGCATTGATGTATAACCAATCGCAGGGATGTATATTCCATGCAGTGGATGTATATCCACGCAGTGATGTATATCCAACGCATGATGTTTATCCACCACAGTGATGTATATCCACGCACTGGTATATGTACACCTCAGTGATGTATATCCACGCAGTGATGTATATCCACGCAGGTGATGTATATCCATTGCACTGGGGTTTTTTTATATATACACCATGATTTATATCCACGCAGTGATGTATATTCCACCCAGTGATGTATATCCACGCATGATGTATAACCAACGCACTTGTAATATGTTCACGCAGTGATGTAGATCCACGCATGATGTATACCACGCAGTGATGTATATCCACCCGCAGTGATGTATATCCACGCAGTGGATGTACTATCACGCAGTGATTATATCCAGCATGATGTATTCACGCACTGGTATATGTTCACGCAGTGATGTATAATCCACGCAGTGATGTTATATCCACGCAGTGATGTATATCCACGCAGTGATTATATCCACGCAGTGATGTATATCAAACGCACGTATATGTCACGCATGATGTATAACTACGCATGATGTATATCCACAGCATGATTTTATATCCACGCACTGGTATATATACACGCAGGATGTAATAATCAACGCAGTGATGTTATATCCACGCAGTGATGTATATCCACGCAGTGATGTAATTCACGCTGTGATGATTATCCACCAGGATGTATATCCACGCAGTGATGTAAAAACCACCCATTGATGTAATATCAGCGCAGTGATGTATATCCACGCATGATGTATATCATTACTGGTATCATATACACGCAGTGATGTAAATCCAACGCAACATGATGTATATCCACGCAGTGATGTAATATCCACGCATGATGTATATCCTACGGCACTGGTATATGTAACACGCAGTGAAAAAATGTATATCACTGCATTTGAATAATATCCACGCAGTGATGTAAATATCCCAATGCAGTGATGTAAAACAAGCACTGGTATAAAATACACGCAGTGATGTTAAATTCACCACGCCAGTGAATGTATTATACCTCCCGGTGATGTTATGATTCCAGGCGCAGTGATGTATATCCACATCCACGCAGTGGATGTATATCCACGCAGTGATTGTATAATCCACGCACTATTTATATCCACGCAGTGATGATATCCACGAGGTGAAGTATATCCACGCATGATGTATATCCACGCAAGTGATGTAATCCACGCTGATGTATAATCCACGCAACTGGTATAATGTACACCAGTGATATATCCACGCACTTGATGTATATCCACCATGATGTATAATCCACGCAGTGATGTATAACCACAGCACGTGGTATATATACAACGCAGTGAAGTTATATCCACGCACGATGTATACCCTCGAAACCTGATGTATATCCACGCAAGTGATGTATATCCACGCTGTGATGTATAACCACGCACTGGTATAAGTACAACCAGTGATGTATATCCAGCGCAGTGATGTATATCCAACGCAGTGAGGTATATCCACGCAGTGATGTATATCCACGCAGGTGATGTAAATCCACGCACTGTAAAGATCCACGCAGTGAAGTATATCACGAGTGAGTAAATTCACGCAGTGATGTATATCCCACCGAACTGATGTATAGCCACGCAGTGAATGTATATCCACGCAGTGATGTATATCCACGCACTGGTATAATGTACACGCAGTGATGTATATCCACGCAGTGATGTAATATACCACGTAGTGATCTATATCCACGCATGATTATATCCACGCCACTGGTATAGATCCACGCACTGGTATAATCCACGCAGTGATATATCCAACGCATGATGTAGATTCACGCAGTGATGTATATTCACGCAGTGAATGTTTATCCACGCAGTGGATGTATATCCACGCGGTGATGATTCCATGCAGTGATGTATATTTCCACGCAACTGTATAAGTATCACGCAGAGTGAATGTATATGCACGCATTGATTATATCCACCATGATGTATATCCACCCATGAGGTAAATCCACGCAGTGACTGTATTATCCACGCATGATTTATAGTCCACGCACTGGTAATATATACACGCAGTGATTGTTATATCAAGCACTGTGAATATGCACGCATAGATGATATCCACGCAGTGATGTATATTCACACAGTGATGTATATCCACACTTGTATATATACAACGCAGTGAGGATTATCACGCAGTGGATGTATATCCACGACTGGTATATATACCCGCAGTGAGTATATCCACGCACGGTAATATATACACTATTGCTGTAGATCCACGCACTGAAGTATATCCACGCATGGATGATATATCCACGCAGTGATGTATACCACGCAGTGATGTATATCCACGCACTGGGTAAATGTAAAACGCCAGTGATGTATATCCACGCAGTGATGTATATCCACGCAGTGATGTATATCCACGCAGTGATGTATTCCACGGCATTGTTGATATCCCGCACTGTATATATACACGCCGTGATTTATATCCACGCAGTGATTTATAATCCACGCAGTGATATGATATCCACCGCATTGATGTATATCCACGCAGTGAAGTATAACCCACGCTAGTGATGTATATCACCAGTGATGTATTATCCCCACTGTAATATATACAACGCATGGATGTATAATCAACGCATGTGTATATCCACTCAGTGATGTTATCAACGAAGTGAGTATATTCACTGCAGTGATGTTTTATCCACGCAGTGATGTATATCCACCCAGTGATGCATATCCGCGCAGTGATGTATATCCACGCAGTGATGTATTTCCACGCACTGGTATATATACCACCAGTGATGTATAATCCACGCACTGATTATATCCACGCACTGGATGTATATCCTCGCATGATGTTATAACCACGCGGTGATGATATATTATATCATCCCGCATTGATTTATAATCCATGCACGGTATATGTAACACGCAGTTGATGTATAATCCACGCAATGAAATGTAAATCCACGCAGTGATGTATATCCACGCCACTGCTATATATACACGCAGTGATGTCTATTCCACGCAGTATTGTATATCCGCCAGTGTGTATATCCTACGCAGTGCTTAATCCACCGCACTTGTATATATACACGCAGTAGATGTATATCCACGCAGTGATGTATATCCACGCATGAAGTATATCCACGCACTGGGATACGTTCTCGCAGTGATTGTAAATCCCGCACTGGTATAAATACACGCAGTGATGTATATCCACGCAGTGATGTATACCACGCATGTTGTATATCCACCAATGGTATATGTTCACGCAGTGATGTATACCACGCAGTGATGTATATCCAACGCCGTGATTATATTCCACGCAGTGATGTAAAGTCCACGCAGATGATGTATATCCACCGCAGTGATGTATACCCACGCAGTGATGTATATCCACGCAGTGATTGTAATCCACGCATATGTATAATCCACGCATGATGTATATCCACGCAGTGATGTATATTCCACGCACTGGTAATATATACAACGCAGTGATCGACAGTTATAATCCACCATGATGTATATCCACGCAGTGAGATGTTATATCCACGCAGTGATGTATATCCACGCAATGGTATATGTTTCACGCAGTGATGTAATATCCACGCAGTGATGTATAATCCACGCAGTGATGTATTAATCCACGCAGTGATTATATCCACGCAGTGATGTATATCCAAGCAGTGATGTATATGCCACGCAGTGATGTATATCCAAATCCACCACGCAGGGTGATAATTTCCTCGCAGTGATGTATATCCACGCAATGATGTATATCCACGCATGATGTATATCCAAGCAGTTATGTATATCCACGCATGATGAACAAACAAAAAAGATTACCGGAACGATAAATAGGAAATAGTGGATTATAGTGTCACATAGAAGTCCGGAGGAAAACGGTTACCGTGGGAAATAGGCCTGACCAGCAATATGTGAATTATTGCCGGGTGTCGACACCAAGTGGAAATAAACGAATATCGATTCTATCTAGCTATAATAATATAGTGAGTGACAAGGCTATATAGTGCAGTGGCCAGTGAACTAAATTGTAGATAAGATAATCCCAAATTATCCCCAAGTATAGCGTTCAATATTATAGTGTAGAAAGGGGAAAATCTTACAGCGACTGGCCCTAGCGAACTATTGCCAGAGGTCCAGTGAAGTGTTATAACGGATAAGTAACTACTATACAACAGATATGAAACGAGTGAATGGTAGCATTGAGGTGCAAGGAATCACACAAGCAGACATAATTGAGCATACAACCGTACCTCTACAATATAGAGTGAAAGGGGAATATCTTAACAAGCGACGGGCACTAGCGAACTATTGCCAGAGTCCAGTGAAGTGTTAAATAAGGCTAATAACTACTATAGTCCAACAATATGAAACGAGGTGATGGTAGCATTGAGGTGCAAGGAATCACAGCATACATAAAAAAAAATTGAGCATCTTCCGTTAAATACCCAATACATATTACAATATATGGAAATATATAATGGGTTGACCACTTCAACCAGGAAAATTATTGCCAGAGGCGACAGAGAAATGTAAACTATCGTACAGTTTATATAACGAGTAAAAAGGATTTGAATAGGCAGTGATATAGTGACTGAATTGTGGATGAATAATCCTTTAAAACCGATGCTAGTGTAAGCTATGGTGGTATTTATAATGGGAAACAACTGCTCAAGTTTACGGTCACCCCACTGATCCCCCCACCTCTCCTCCAACCCCCGCCCCTACGTACCCAACCAGCGGGGGTTTTTTCCCTCCCTGGCTGGACCCATACCATGGACCCACTTATCACCAAAAAAAAAAAACCAAGCCCAAAGTGGAGACGTGGGGATAACAAACTGGAGAATTAAAAGCCATAGTAAAAATAATAAAATAAGAGATAGTTGATAGAAGTGGTCAGGGAAAAACAGTGAACACGCAGTGACTGGATATTGGCAAAGGATTAACCACACCGAAATCCTCGTCGCCACCCCCCCCCTCCGACAGCCCCAACCAGAAGGGATGTCCTCACCCCCCCCCCTACTGGCACCCATACCCCATTCCGCCCTGACCACCGAACTACCTTCCATCCCGAAACCCAGCCACCACCACTACATATAACTGTCTCAGACAATAAAACACGATCAGTGATCATGACAGAGGAATCAGATGCTGTAGGATGTATGAACTATATGAGTTATACAACATAAAAGTTTTAAATGGTAATAAGTCTCCATGCTAATTAACATCACACATACCCATGTAATGACCTATAACACACACCCACACCTCGTGCAGAGCTGAAAGGTAAAGTGAAGATCAGCTCTTGTGGTACCCAGTTGGGCAAATAGGATACAGGCAGATGGCAGTACAGTATACCTGTGGGACATGTGGAAAGGCTCTTGGGGAAACAATCAGAATCAACATGCAACCTTTGCTTTTCAAAACTTCATGTACCCTTTGCAAGAATAAAACACTGCTACACAAAAATGACATCTATCTAGATAGGTGTCTCTGGATCTCTGCAACAAGGATGTGGGAACAGGATAGAATCAGAAAGCACTTCAGAAGGTTAAGGGGGGATGGAGGAAACAATAAACATGATAAAAAGAGGAACTATTGTATAGTCCACCCTTGGAATATATAGAGCAGGGAAGATAGAGAGGAGTAAAGTTCTAAACACAAGAATGCCCAGTCTTACAACAACTGACCCAAAATAAGCAGATACACACTAGAAAAACCACGGGAAACAAAAAACAACAGCTAGTCAGTGCCCACCTTAGGCTGGACCAGACCCACCCCCCAGGCCATTGTGAAAATCTGGATTCATTAAAGACTCCTCCCACAGCTACCAATGCCATATCCCCTAGTACAGATGTAGTAGAGGAGGCCTCCTCTGGAGTAGACTCTTCTGCACCATCACAGATCCTAGCCCCACCCCACCCCCACCGCCCCCAGTGGCTGACCCAGAGACCCAGCCCCCCCAGCCTTACTGCCAGCCCAGACGTCTCCTAGGGACACTACACAAACCACCTACAAAAACAGTAAATAATACACCCATCATTGCAAATTGCACAAGACCGTGGCACACAGTACAGATGTTGGAGAGAGTCTCCTCCACTACGGGGGAACAGTAGATGGAATCCAGTACGGTGGTGGCCCCTGGCTTGGATAACTGAGGATTATAGTGCAGGTTCCCCAGAACCAGCAGAAATTGACAACAACCTCCCAACCAACTCTCCACCAAATGAGCATATGTGCAAAGATTATGCTTGGGGGCATCTGTAAGCATGAATAACAGGGGAAAAAAATGGGACAATGCAACTTTGACATCCCAAAATCGTAGCGAACCTCCTGTCAAAAGAGTGTGTATCGCTCTTCTTCCTGTAATTTCTTTCACGCCAAAAATGTTGCCACTCTCCTCGTTCCTGCGCCCCCCCCCCCGCGCGCCCCCCCCCCCCCCCCCCCCCCCCGCCCGGGCCCTCCCCACACACAACACACACCCCCCTCCCCCCCCCCCCCACCCCCCCCCCCCAAACAGGAAGCAGTGTTACAACATATCGAGTGCCCTGCATAACCATCTAAAAGGGAGCAGAGCACAGACCCCACAGGACAACAATAGAAGATATGACAACCCAACTCCAGGTGAATTTTTTAGTGGCAGGAAACGAAAAAAGAAAATGGAAGGAAAATTAACAAAATAGTCCCACCACCTGGAGCCTTGTTGGACTGAGCGCAGCCAGTGGCCACCCATGGCCCTCCAGAATTTCAACTACTGATGCCAATAACAAAAATCCCCCCAGACAAACACAAATACAACCTCGGTTCATATTTGCTAAAACAGGGCCTTAAGCCATCCACCAACAACAAAATACCTTTTAATCAGTGGACTTCTAGTGGGACGTCTAATGCAATGTTTGCAGCCTTCACAGAGACTCACACAAAAGATCACTTTGACAGTGAAATATGGATAAGTGGTTACAAACCTTTGTTAGATGCGACAGAAAAAACAGGCAACAAGGTGGGGTTGGCCTGTATGTCCAAGAGTCCCTTAACTGCACGGAGTTGCTGACACCACAAATGAGGTTAGTTGAAGTTCGATCAATAAAGATCGAGAACCAAAACATAGTCATTGTGGGTGTATACAATCACCAAACATACCTCCCAACAGTTTCAGAACAGCGTAAAGAAAATCGATTACTGTTAGGGAAAACCTTCCAGCTCCATCCCCAAAGCAACTTACTGCTTGGTGATTTCAACCATAAAAAAAAAAAATAAGGCAACAATATGGAAAAATGTTAGCAAATAAATTTATAGCTGAAACCATCAGCCCGGAGGTAGCGCAGATGAAAGGTCACACACACATGAGCAACTAAGTCTTGCGAAACACACCTTAAGCCAAGCAGATAGTGGAGCCAACAAACTAGAAAACACACTTGACTCATATCTTCACAAATATGCGGACCTGTATAAGAGACATAAGAATATCAAAACACAACTAATTCCGATCACGAAATCTAATCGAAGTCCAGACGTACAAGCAATAGGGGTCCTGAACAGCAGAATGCATGTACCCCCGTGAAGGTGTCCTCACAAATACAATTCAACAACAAGAACACATCAACTGGACCATGTAAACAGTCCTAATCGAAACATGTTGGGAAATGTCCATAACTGACATGGACCCAAACCAGTGCCTTTTGAAAGGATCAAACTTCCTGGTAGCCCGAAGCATGTTCTAGGCATATTCCCCTAGAAAAAGAAGAGCAGAGATAAACGGAGAGAAAAAGACGCTCCCTCTACAGAAGACACGAAGAGACTCTGAGTCTCCTCAGGATTGCTAGAATATCTGATACAGGACACTAAAGGAGGGTCCTGACCCAGGGAAGTGAAAACATATCGAACTAAAGCTAAAGAACTCTTACAGGAACCAGATAGTCAAGGAGGGACTAAAGCTATTAGTGAAATTGAAAAAAAATTCAAATATTTCTTTTCATATTGCCAAAACAAGGCAAATACCACATCTAGTATCGGCCCTTACCTCAGACAGGATGGACTTACACAGACGACCACCAAGTGGAAATAAGTGAAATATTGAAATCCCCCACACGACTCTGTGTTTAGTGAACCAATATTCGGTATTAGGATCACGACCCAAATATTCTTCATGAATGAGCCTCAAAACTCCATGAAATGTATGCCAGATTTCCGACAATACCCTAACTCCGATAGATTTTCGAAAAAGCCATTGACAACATGCCTAATGCACTCACCCCGGGCCCAGTACTCTGGAACTCTGTTATCATTAAGAACTGCAAGAAACGCCCTATCCCGTGCCCTAATTACAGCTAAGGAGGAGGAGCTTGGACAAGGGTAAATTCACAGTCCCTTAAAACAAGGATTATAGCCCCGCACCATAAAGGAGGCAGCAAAGCATTAGATAAGAACAATAGAACCAATAGCTCGGACGTCCCTCATCATAAAAATCTTTTGAAAAGAGTGCTAAGAAGCAGATGCAAATCACCATGATTCCCCAAAATCTGCACAATCCAGGGCAACCGCCGCCCCCCCCCCCCATGGGTTCAGGGCAGGTCGCTCCTGCCTCTCACAAACACTTGGAACACTATGACCTGGCCTTGGATGCACTGGAAAAATCAGAAGCAGATGTAATATACACAGACCTTTGCAAAAGCATTTGACAAATGCGATCATGCGTAATAGCCCATAGAAATACAGCTAAAGGAAATAACTGGGAAAAGTGGGGGAGAATGGATCTTCAACTTCTAACAAATCGAACACCAGAGTATGGTCACAGAGTTAAATCGGGAGGCTCCATAGTGAAGAGATCTGTTCCACAAGGCACAGTACTCGCCCCCATCTATTCCTTAACCTCCATATCAACATAAACAGAGATGTACATCACAGCACCGATCATCCTTTGCGATATACCAGGATCTCATGAGCTGTCATCTGCTGAGGATGCGGTTAACCTCCAAGACGATATAAACAAAGTTTTTTTCCAGTGGGGCAACGGTAAACAATATGATGTTCAATGAGGACAAATTTCAACTCCTCCGATAATGGAAAACTGTAGGAGGATAAGTAACTAGAACAGAGTATACTACTGAGTACCGGCCAACAATAGAGCGGAAAAATAATGTAAGGACTTGGAGTAGTAACGTCGAGGATCTCACATTCACGCATCACAACAAGTGCCACGTCGCACGTGCAAAGAAAATGAAGATGAATAAGAGAACTTCAAACGAGAGATGCAAGCCCATGATGTCCTTTTCAAATCACTTGTTCTCTCTAGCGGGAATACTGCTGTACATTAACAGCGCCCATTACAAAGCAGGTGAAATCGCAGATCAAGAGAGTGTACAGAGATCCTTACTCACGTATAAGTCTGTCAAGCACCTTAACTACTGGGAACGCTTGAAAGCACTTGACTTGTACTCGTTGGAACGCAGGAGGAGAGATACATCATAATCAACAATTCCTTGGAAAAACTTGGAAGGAATGGTCCCCAAATCTCACACAGAATTCACTCCCTACGAAAGAAAAGACTGGGCAGAGGCGGATGCAAAATGCCGCCAATAAAAAGTATGGCCCATTGGTACAGCTAAGAAAAACTCCATAATGTCCGGGGCCCAAAACTGTTCATACGCCTCCCATCTAGCATTAGGGGGATTGCCAATAAACCCCTGGCTGCCTACCAAGAGAGAGCTGACAGATACCCTAAAGTCGGAGCCAGGATCACCGGGCTGTGGCTCGTAACTCCGGACTGCGCGTGCGGCCAGCAGTAACAGCCTAGTTGATCAGGCCCTGATCCGATCGGGAGGCCTGGTCCGTGGACCCGGGCCGCGGGTGCATGATCCCAGGATAACGCTCTCAGGTAACCTCCAGGTCATACCCCGCACTTGGTATAATGTACACGCAGTGTTGTATATCCACGCAGTGATGTATATCCAGACTCAAGTGATGTATATCCACCGACTGTATATATACACGCAGTGATGTATATCAACGCAGTGAGGTATATCCACGCATGATGTATATCCACGCAGTGATGTAGATTCACGCAGTGAGTTTATCCACGCAGTGAGTAATAACCACCCAGTGATGTATATCCTCGCAGTGAAGTATTTCCACGCAGTGATGTAATATCCACGCACTGGTATATATAACACGCAGAGATGTTATCCACGCACTGATTATATCCACGCAAGATGTATACCACCAGTGATGTAATACCACGCGGTGATGTATATCCTCGCGTGAGTATATCCACGCATTAGATGTATATCCACGCACTGGTAAATATACCACCCTGATGTATATCCACGGCAGTGATGTATATCCACGCAGGTGATGTATATCCAGCAGTGATGTATATCCACGCAGTGATGTAATAACCACGCAGTGATGTATACCACGCACTGGTATATGTACACGCAGTGTGTATATCCAACGCATTGAAGTATAATCCCACGCAGTGATGTATATCCACGCAGTGATGTATATCCACGCACTGTATATATACACGGAGAGATGTATAGTCCCGCAGTGATGTATTTCCACGCCAGTGATGTATATCCACGCACTGGTATATGTACACCAGTGATGTATATCCACGCAGTGATGTATATCACGCGGTGATGTATATCCCGCGTGATGTATATCCACGCAGTGATGTCTATCCACGACTGTAGATATCACATGCATGATGTTATATCGCACGCAGTGATGTATATCCACGCGTGATGTAAATCCACGCAGTGATGGATATCCCCGCACTGGTATAAACCACACAGTTATTATATCCCCCGCGGTGATGGTATATCCACGCAGTGATGTATATTCACCAGTGATTTTTCCACGCATGGATGTATATCCACGCAGTGATGTACATCCACGCACTGGTATATGTACACTCAGTGATGTATAAACACGCAGTGATGTATATCCACGCAGAGATGTATATTCCACCATGATGTATAACCTCGCAGTGATGTATATCCACGCAGTGATGTATATCCACGCACAGGTAAATAAACACGAGTGATGTATATCCACGCACTGGTATAGTATACACGCAGTGATGTATATCCATGCCCGGTGTATATGCACGCAGTGATGTATTCCACGGCAGTGAGTATATTGCACCCAGGATGAATAAACCACGCATGATGTATATCCACGCAGTGATGTATATCCACGCACTTGGGTATATATACACGCAGTGATGTCTATCCACGCAGTGATGAAATCCACGCAGTGATGTATACCCACGCAGTGATGTAAATCCACGCAGTGATGTTATCCACGCAGTGATGTATACCACCCAGAGATGTATATCCCGCGCAGTGATGTATATCACGCAGTGATGTAATATCCAAGCCTGGTATAAATACACGCAGTGAATGTATATCCACGCAGTGATGTATATCCACGCAGTGATCCCCCCCCCCCCCCCCCCCCCCCCCCCCCCCCCCCCCCCCCCCCCCCCACCCCCCCCCCCCCCCCACCCCCCCCCCCCCCCCCCCCCCCCCCCCCCCTCCCCCCCCCCCACACCCCCCCCCCCTCTTCCCCCCCCCCCCCCCCCCCCCCCCCCCCCCCCCCCCCCCCCCCCCCCCCCCCCCCCCCCCCCACCCACCCCCCACCACCCCCCCCCCCACCCCCCCCCCACCCCCCCCCCCCTCCCCCCCCCACCCCCCCCCCCCCCCCCCCCCCCCCCCACCCCCCCTCCCCCCCGCCCCCCCCCTCCCCCCCCCCCCCCCACCCCCCCCCACCCCTCCCCCCCCCCCCCCCCCCCCCACACCCGTCCCCACCCCCCCCCCCCCCCCCCCCCCCCCCCCCCCCCCCCCAACACCCCCCACCCCAACCCCCCCCCCCCCCCCCCCCCCCCCCCCCCCCACTCTGAAAGATAATAAGAGAAATTCCAAGGCGCTTCCAATACAAATTCCAGACATAACTTAAGACAGTAGAACTAATGTACAGAAAATGAGTAATCATCCCTTAGTAACCTATACATGGAATTTTTTGAAACAAGGTTGCTTAACACAATCCTCCATAATAGAGCTAAATGGTTCAGATATGTTGAGGAAATTTTGTGTCTTATGCCCAAAAATGTAGATATACACCATTTCCTTGTAAAATTAAAATAGCGTAGCCCATTCTATAACTTTACTGTTGAAGTTTGAAGAAATAACTCATTGCCTGTTTCTAGATGTTTTTAATTATAAAGGGTAATAATGAATTCAAAATTTAAAATTTACAGAAAACCTACGAAGAACTGTTTTCCTATGTCCACTATTATACCGCGCATCAGATTTCAACTGTCTGTTTTTCTCATCCAATGATTTTGAGACTTTACGAATTTGTAGTCCGGAGTTCATAGATGAGGAAATATCCAAATTTATGAAATAGGTAATGATTTAAAATACCCAATGAAAGGAATTGATAAATCTTTAAAGTTGCTAGGAACACTTTTTATATCCAAAAAAGAGGGCAACCAGCCTTATTCAACTAAAAATAGTTTGGTTTACCCTACCATGAAAACTGGTTGCATGCTTCTCTTCTTAAGACTTTTAATATATATTGTATTCAAAAATCTTGATACAGTAAAAAAACTTGTTAGGATTAGAATTACCCCCCAAAATGCTGTGGATGTGTCTATAAGAATCCTTGGTAAATTGCAGAATAAAATGTTTATTTACGGTCAAACTGGTAAAAATCTCGAACTAAGATTAAAACCACATAAATATAGCATTGAGAACTGGACAAGATTCCATTGCTCTAATTTATTCATGTAAGAGATTTTAAAACCATCCCAATTGATTTCATAAAGTTGAGAAGTAAAATCAAGCAATCCAGGGTCCGACTAGAATATAATTGAATCTTGTTTCATAAAAAAGCAGTTTTGACAATAATATGAATATTCCTTTGGTTTATAAAAATTAGATCATTTATAATTACTAGATTTGGTAGAATTTTAATAATACACAGGACAAATAAATAGCTTGGGTGAGTTTTTGGCAAAGGACCTGTCCAAGTGGCTCGTCGCGCGTCACTGTTTTAACAGTTGTGGAATCTGTATATGAGGTGCTGGCCGACCCCCATATATAGCTCTTCCCTTGGATGCTTCACACTTTCATAGTTCCATGATAATGTGAGTAATCACGAAAGCGCTTGGAATTTCTCTATTCTTTCAGATGTGGTTGTTTTGCATATTTTGAAATCGACCTGTTTACTGTGATCTTATTGCAATGCATATATATATATATATAGTATATATATATATATAAATATATATATAATAATATATATATATATATATAAAAAAAAATAATAGATTATAAATCTAATTATTTATTTACATCGATTAAATCACGAAACAATTGATTATAAATCAGTAAACAGAACAGCTGTCTGGCAGGACTCGACCACTGCTTTCCAATGCCGCACCCGTGTGTACTGCACAAAGATAGTTTTATTTAAAATCATTACACATCTATAGACATACAAGTAGACATCCTAGATTCACTTGATTGTCTTTCCCTTCAATGTACTGAAAATTACATGAAATCTCTATTATTTTTCTGATAGTCCATCCACACTAAAGCAACAACTATACATTCCTGGCACACGGAAGACGTTTGCCTGGTACATTCTTCTAAACCATTACTGAAAATTTTTGTTTATAGTAAAGATGTAGGTAATGAGCTTATGTGCAGAATGAGAGCTTGGAGACCAACAGCAACAGGGAATAAACGTGTATTTAGTAACGTTATAGTTAACGGTTATTAGTAAACGTTATTAAGTAAACGGTTATTAGTAAACTTATTAGTAAACGGTTATTTTAAACGGTTTATTATTAAACGGTTTATTAGTAAAACGTTATTAGTAAACGGATTATTATAAATAGTTATATAAACGTTTAGTAGTAAATAGTTAATAGTAACGGTTATTAGTAAATAGTATTAGTAAACGGTTATTAGTAAACGGTTATTAGTAAATAGTTATTAGTAAACGGTTATTAGTAAACAGTTATTAGTAAACAGTTATTAGTAAACAGTTATTAGTAAACAGTTATTAGTAAACAGTTATTAGTAAACAGTGTATAGTAAACATTATAGTAAACGGTTATTAGCAAACATCCATGTATTAGATTAGTTATATGCATGTTAACCCAAAATCAGTTTAAGCTGGTAAGTTGAGATGTATATCCACGTAGTGATTTATATCCACGTAGTGATGTATATCCACGTAGTGATGTATATCCACGTAGTGATGTATATCCACGTAGTGATGTATATCCACGTAGTGATGTATATCCACGTAGTGATGTATATCCACGTAGTGATGTATATCCACGCATGATGTAAATCCCACGCAGCTGATTAAACCACGCAGAGATGTATATCCACGCAGTGATGTAATATCCACGTAGTGGATGTATATCCATGCAGTGATGTATAATACACGAAGTGATGTATATCCACTAGTGGATGTATATCCACAGTGATGTTTTATCTGGAGAGAGTTCCGGGGTCAACGCCCCCTCGGCCCCGGTCTGATGCCATGCCTCCTTAGGTCAGTGTCCCAGGATGCGACCCACACCATCGACTAACACCCAGGTACCCATTTTACGATGGCGGGAACATCAGACAACAGGGGAAAGAAAACATGTCCAATGTATCTAACTGGCTGGGAATCGGAACCCAGGCCCTCACCGTGTGAAGCGAGAGCGTTAACCACCAGGCCACCAGAGCCCTATATCCACGTAGTGATGTATATCCACGTAGTGATGTATATCCACGTAGTGATGTATATCCACGTAGGATGTATATCCACGTATGATGTATATCCACTAGCAATGTAATACCATGGAGCGATGTATATAACCACGTGAGCGATGTAATATTTTCCACGTAGTGATGTATATCCAACGTAGTGATGATAATCCACGTAGTGATGTATATCCACGTAGTGATGTATATCCACTTAGTGATGTATATCCACGTAGTGATGTATATATCACGTAGTGATAGTATATCCCACGTAGTGATGTATATCCACGTTAGTAGTATATCCACGAAGTGAGTATATCCACGCAATGTGTAATCCACGTAGTGATGTTTATCCACCTTAGTAGATGTATAACCACGTAGTGAGTATTCCACGTAGTGATGTATAGCACGTATGTGATTGTATAGATCCACGTATAGATGTATATTCACCAGTGATGGATATCCACGCGTGATGTTTATCCACGTAGTGATGAATCTCCACGGTAGTGATGTATATCCACGTAGTGATGTAGAACACCGTAGTGATTGTTATCCTCCAGTGATGTATATCCACTAATTGATGTAATATCCACTTAGTGATGTATATCCACGTAGTGATGTATATCCACGTAGTGATGTATATTCACGTAGTGATGTATATATCCACGTAGTGATGTATATTCACGCAGTGATGTATATCCACGCAGTGATGTATATCCACGTAGTGATGTATATCCACGTAGAGATGTATATCCACGCAGTGATGTATATCCACGTAGTGATGTATATCCACTTAGTGATGTATATCCACTTTAGTGAGTGTATCCACGTAGTGATGTATATCCACGTAGTGATGTATATCCACGTAGTGATGTATATCCACGTAGTGATGTATATCCACGTAGTGATGTATAGCCACGTAGTGATGTATAAAACCACGTAGGTGATGTATAACCACGTATGATGATAGCCACGCAGTGGATGTATATCCACGGAGTGATGTATATCCACTTAGTGGTGTATATCCCTGCAGTGATGTATATCCCACACAGTGAGTATATCCACGCACAGGTAAATTACACTCAGTGAATGTATATCCACGCAGTAAGATATCCACGCAGTGATGTAAATCCACGACTGGTTAATATATACACGCAGTGATTTATAATCCACGCAGTGATGTATATCCACCCAGTATGTATATCCACGCCGTGATGTCATCCACGCAGTGATTAATATCCACGCAGTGATGTATATCCACGCAGTGATTGTATCTCCCCACGCACTGGTATATCCACGCAGTGATGTATATCCACGCCGTGATGTATATCCACGCAGTGATGTATATCCCCGCAGTGATGAAATCCACGCAGGTGATGTATATCAACGCACTGGAATATGTACACGCAGTGATGTAACCTACGAGTGATGTATAACCACGCAGTGAGTCTATCCACGCCCTGGGGTTTTTTTATATATACACGCAGTGATTAATTATCCACGCATATTTAGATCCACCAGTGATGTATTCCACGCCGTGATGAATATCCACGCAGTATCCACGCATTGATGTATAACCAATCGCAGGGATGTATATTCCATGCAGTGGATGTATATCCACGCAGTGATGTATATCCAACGCATGATGTTTATCCACCACAGTGATGTATATCCACGCACTGGTATATGTACACCTCAGTGATGTATATCCACGCAGTGATGTATATCCACGCAGGTGATGTATATCCATTGCACTGGGGTTTTTTTATATATACACCATGATTTATATCCACGCAGTGATGTATATTCCACCCAGTGATGTATATCCACGCATGATGTATAACCAACGCACTTGTAATATGTTCACGCAGTGATGTAGATCCACGCATGATGTATACCACGCAGTGATGTATATCCACCCGCAGTGATGTATATCCACGCAGTGGATGTACTATCACGCAGTGATTATATCCAGCATGATGTATTCACGCACTGGTATATGTTCACGCAGTGATGTATAATCCACGCAGTGATGTTATATCCACGCAGTGATGTATATCCACGCAGTGATTATATCCACGCAGTGATGTATATCAAACGCACGTATATGTCACGCATGATGTATAACTACGCATGATGTATATCCACAGCATGATTTTATATCCACGCACTGGTATATATACACGCAGGATGTAATAATCAACGCAGTGATGTTATATCCACGCAGTGATGTATATCCACGCAGTGATGTAATTCACGCTGTGATGATTATCCACCAGGATGTATATCCACGCAGTGATGTAAAAACCACCCATTGATGTAATATCAGCGCAGTGATGTATATCCACGCATGATGTATATCATTACTGGTATCATATACACGCAGTGATGTAAATCCAACGCAACATGATGTATATCCACGCAGTGATGTAATATCCACGCATGATGTATATCCTACGGCACTGGTATATGTAACACGCAGTGAAAAAATGTATATCACTGCATTTGAATAATATCCACGCAGTGATGTAAATATCCCAATGCAGTGATGTAAAACAAGCACTGGTATAAAATACACGCAGTGATGTTAAATTCACCACGCCAGTGAATGTATTATACCTCCCGGTGATGTTATGATTCCAGGCGCAGTGATGTATATCCACATCCACGCAGTGGATGTATATCCACGCAGTGATTGTATAATCCACGCACTATTTATATCCACGCAGTGATGATATCCACGAGGTGAAGTATATCCACGCATGATGTATATCCACGCAAGTGATGTAATCCACGCTGATGTATAATCCACGCAACTGGTATAATGTACACCAGTGATATATCCACGCACTTGATGTATATCCACCATGATGTATAATCCACGCAGTGATGTATAACCACAGCACGTGGTATATATACAACGCAGTGAAGTTATATCCACGCACGATGTATACCCTCGAAACCTGATGTATATCCACGCAAGTGATGTATATCCACGCTGTGATGTATAACCACGCACTGGTATAAGTACAACCAGTGATGTATATCCAGCGCAGTGATGTATATCCAACGCAGTGAGGTATATCCACGCAGTGATGTATATCCACGCAGGTGATGTAAATCCACGCACTGTAAAGATCCACGCAGTGAAGTATATCACGAGTGAGTAAATTCACGCAGTGATGTATATCCCACCGAACTGATGTATAGCCACGCAGTGAATGTATATCCACGCAGTGATGTATATCCACGCACTGGTATAATGTACACGCAGTGATGTATATCCACGCAGTGATGTAATATACCACGTAGTGATCTATATCCACGCATGATTATATCCACGCCACTGGTATAGATCCACGCACTGGTATAATCCACGCAGTGATATATCCAACGCATGATGTAGATTCACGCAGTGATGTATATTCACGCAGTGAATGTTTATCCACGCAGTGGATGTATATCCACGCGGTGATGATTCCATGCAGTGATGTATATTTCCACGCAACTGTATAAGTATCACGCAGAGTGAATGTATATGCACGCATTGATTATATCCACCATGATGTATATCCACCCATGAGGTAAATCCACGCAGTGACTGTATTATCCACGCATGATTTATAGTCCACGCACTGGTAATATATACACGCAGTGATTGTTATATCAAGCACTGTGAATATGCACGCATAGATGATATCCACGCAGTGATGTATATTCACACAGTGATGTATATCCACACTTGTATATATACAACGCAGTGAGGATTATCACGCAGTGGATGTATATCCACGACTGGTATATATACCCGCAGTGAGTATATCCACGCACGGTAATATATACACTATTGCTGTAGATCCACGCACTGAAGTATATCCACGCATGGATGATATATCCACGCAGTGATGTATACCACGCAGTGATGTATATCCACGCACTGGGTAAATGTAAAACGCCAGTGATGTATATCCACGCAGTGATGTATATCCACGCAGTGATGTATATCCACGCAGTGATGTATTCCACGGCATTGTTGATATCCCGCACTGTATATATACACGCCGTGATTTATATCCACGCAGTGATTTATAATCCACGCAGTGATATGATATCCACCGCATTGATGTATATCCACGCAGTGAAGTATAACCCACGCTAGTGATGTATATCACCAGTGATGTATTATCCCCACTGTAATATATACAACGCATGGATGTATAATCAACGCATGTGTATATCCACTCAGTGATGTTATCAACGAAGTGAGTATATTCACTGCAGTGATGTTTTATCCACGCAGTGATGTATATCCACCCAGTGATGCATATCCGCGCAGTGATGTATATCCACGCAGTGATGTATTTCCACGCACTGGTATATATACCACCAGTGATGTATAATCCACGCACTGATTATATCCACGCACTGGATGTATATCCTCGCATGATGTTATAACCACGCGGTGATGATATATTATATCATCCCGCATTGATTTATAATCCATGCACGGTATATGTAACACGCAGTTGATGTATAATCCACGCAATGAAATGTAAATCCACGCAGTGATGTATATCCACGCCACTGCTATATATACACGCAGTGATGTCTATTCCACGCAGTATTGTATATCCGCCAGTGTGTATATCCTACGCAGTGCTTAATCCACCGCACTTGTATATATACACGCAGTAGATGTATATCCACGCAGTGATGTATATCCACGCATGAAGTATATCCACGCACTGGGATACGTTCTCGCAGTGATTGTAAATCCCGCACTGGTATAAATACACGCAGTGATGTATATCCACGCAGTGATGTATACCACGCATGTTGTATATCCACCAATGGTATATGTTCACGCAGTGATGTATACCACGCAGTGATGTATATCCAACGCCGTGATTATATTCCACGCAGTGATGTAAAGTCCACGCAGATGATGTATATCCACCGCAGTGATGTATACCCACGCAGTGATGTATATCCACGCAGTGATTGTAATCCACGCATATGTATAATCCACGCATGATGTATATCCACGCAGTGATGTATATTCCACGCACTGGTAATATATACAACGCAGTGATCGACAGTTATAATCCACCATGATGTATATCCACGCAGTGAGATGTTATATCCACGCAGTGATGTATATCCACGCAATGGTATATGTTTCACGCAGTGATGTAATATCCACGCAGTGATGTATAATCCACGCAGTGATGTATTAATCCACGCAGTGATTATATCCACGCAGTGATGTATATCCAAGCAGTGATGTATATGCCACGCAGTGATGTATATCCAAATCCACCACGCAGGGTGATAATTTCCTCGCAGTGATGTATATCCACGCAATGATGTATATCCACGCATGATGTATATCCAAGCAGTTATGTATATCCACGCATGATGAACAAACAAAAAAGATTACCGGAACGATAAATAGGAAATAGTGGATTATAGTGTCACATAGAAGTCCGGAGGAAAACGGTTACCGTGGGAAATAGGCCTGACCAGCAATATGTGAATTATTGCCGGGTGTCGACACCAAGTGGAAATAAACGAATATCGATTCTATCTAGCTATAATAATATAGTGAGTGACAAGGCTATATAGTGCAGTGGCCAGTGAACTAAATTGTAGATAAGATAATCCCAAATTATCCCCAAGTATAGCGTTCAATATTATAGTGTAGAAAGGGGAAAATCTTACAGCGACTGGCCCTAGCGAACTATTGCCAGAGGTCCAGTGAAGTGTTATAACGGATAAGTAACTACTATACAACAGATATGAAACGAGTGAATGGTAGCATTGAGGTGCAAGGAATCACACAAGCAGACATAATTGAGCATACAACCGTACCTCTACAATATAGAGTGAAAGGGGAATATCTTAACAAGCGACGGGCACTAGCGAACTATTGCCAGAGTCCAGTGAAGTGTTAAATAAGGCTAATAACTACTATAGTCCAACAATATGAAACGAGGTGATGGTAGCATTGAGGTGCAAGGAATCACAGCATACATAAAAAAAAATTGAGCATCTTCCGTTAAATACCCAATACATATTACAATATATGGAAATATATAATGGGTTGACCACTTCAACCAGGAAAATTATTGCCAGAGGCGACAGAGAAATGTAAACTATCGTACAGTTTATATAACGAGTAAAAAGGATTTGAATAGGCAGTGATATAGTGACTGAATTGTGGATGAATAATCCTTTAAAACCGATGCTAGTGTAAGCTATGGTGGTATTTATAATGGGAAACAACTGCTCAAGTTTACGGTCACCCCACTGATCCCCCCACCTCTCCTCCAACCCCCGCCCCTACGTACCCAACCAGCGGGGGTTTTTTCCCTCCCTGGCTGGACCCATACCATGGACCCACTTATCACCAAAAAAAAAAAACCAAGCCCAAAGTGGAGACGTGGGGATAACAAACTGGAGAATTAAAAGCCATAGTAAAAATAATAAAATAAGAGATAGTTGATAGAAGTGGTCAGGGAAAAACAGTGAACACGCAGTGACTGGATATTGGCAAAGGATTAACCACACCGAAATCCTCGTCGCCACCCCCCCCCTCCGACAGCCCCAACCAGAAGGGATGTCCTCACCCCCCCCCCTACTGGCACCCATACCCCATTCCGCCCTGACCACCGAACTACCTTCCATCCCGAAACCCAGCCACCACCACTACATATAACTGTCTCAGACAATAAAACACGATCAGTGATCATGACAGAGGAATCAGATGCTGTAGGATGTATGAACTATATGAGTTATACAACATAAAAGTTTTAAATGGTAATAAGTCTCCATGCTAATTAACATCACACATACCCATGTAATGACCTATAACACACACCCACACCTCGTGCAGAGCTGAAAGGTAAAGTGAAGATCAGCTCTTGTGGTACCCAGTTGGGCAAATAGGATACAGGCAGATGGCAGTACAGTATACCTGTGGGACATGTGGAAAGGCTCTTGGGGAAACAATCAGAATCAACATGCAACCTTTGCTTTTCAAAACTTCATGTACCCTTTGCAAGAATAAAACACTGCTACACAAAAATGACATCTATCTAGATAGGTGTCTCTGGATCTCTGCAACAAGGATGTGGGAACAGGATAGAATCAGAAAGCACTTCAGAAGGTCCCCCTTTTTGTTTTCGTTGTGAGCTAAAATTCAAAGATTAAAGGGTTTTCCCTTGCTTTGTGGGGTAAAAAATTTGATTAGCCCAAAGCTTCCTCCATTTGAGGTCACAAAAATACCACCCCCGAGCCCCCTTTGGGGCGGGACAGTGGCAGCCAAAGGCCTGCTTCTCCTACACCCCCCGTGGGGCGGGGACTGGGCTTGTTTTTGGGGACATTGCCCCCAAAAGATGAGGGGGTCTTGTCCTCTTTCCATGGGGACTTGGTCTCGAGAATCCCCAGAAGGGAGCCAAGGGGGTCCCCACTATTGGAAAAAACCCGGAGGGAGTACCGGTAAATAAAAAAAAAAAAAACTCAAATTAAAAAATGATTAAATGGAAGGTTTCTGGGACACTTTCCTTTCTTGTTTAAAGATCCATTTACATAGCTCCAGATATTTCTTTTAAACCAATAAAAGCTTCTGTTTTTAGATTATTCAATTTAGATTGAAACACTAATGCAACATATGGGAATCTTTAGCCACACAGGGGCCCTCATCAGTCATACAAAGGAGAATGGCGAAGAACAGGAGGAATTTGAGGTAATCAGTCCCTCAGCCTTGAGTCGATGTAATCAGTCCATCAATATTGTAAAGAATACAGAATTGTGCAAGAAGTGGCTTATATACTGTAAAACGGTGAGGTACAGCAGTCAGTAGGTGGTATTCCACTTGACAAACCCCAAATGTAGCAGTGTTCTGACTGAAGGTTGAATGAGGGAAATGATTAATCGACTCAGGTGGGACCTGATACCTCAAATTCCTCCTCGTTTCATCATTGTCTTTGATTGGACTGATAAAGCCATGAAGCACTGAAATACACAAACAGCAAAATTCCCGACTGTTTTGTAAAATTGAAATGTTTCAGATTAGTCCTCGGAAGCGAGATTTCTTGTGTGTCTTTCCCAAAATCTGCCTCCTACCTTTCTTTAAACAAATAAGCTGTAAGTTATAAATGAATTCAATGATTTATGTTTCAGAACCTTTTTACTTTTTTTTTTACAAGAATCTCTTTCAGGCTTGAGTTTGTTAGTTACATGCAAGTTCCAGCAGTTCTTTCATGTGGTAGATATAGTTCATAGAAAGACCGTCAGCAAGATTTATAACTTAGTTTATCCGCACAAGTGGTCTATCTTCGTGGCTCAGGTCGACTGCATTTAGTAGAGTTTACCCAACGTTGTCATTTTCTATTAATGCTGTGACCTGGATTTTGTTGCTCCTCGGTCTCACAATACACGAATGGATTTCACGAAATTTATAGTTTGTGCCCTGGTGAATGGTGGAGTCGACTGAGGAAAGGCCTCTTCTACTTCTGGTTGTGATGAACTTTGAGACTGCTGCATGAATTACCTATGAGTTTTGTCCATAGGTCCCTTAAAGTTTGCTTTATGGTGACGCGAATGATACCATAGCGCAGTCTAGCTCGCTGATTCTTACTGTCAAGTCACCAAGGCACGTTTTTAATTCCATAAATAACTAATTTCAGTGTGAATAGACACAATTCCCAAGCCCTCCTAGGGCGGGAAAGGCGCACAGCTTACTACCACCTGCAGCTTGCAAGACTGCCATTCCCACGAGGCCCCCTGGGGTGGAGAAGGTAGCAGACCAGAGGCCTAGCTTCTCCCTACAAGTCCGTGAGGGCGGAAAATGAGGCTAGGCCTGGGTACAGTTGGTCCCAGGATGATGAGGAGGTATTTGTACCTCCTCCCATGGCAGACATAGGTCTCAGGCACTTCCAAACGGGAGTCAGGTCACCATCTGGAAAAACCCAGACCGGGGGCGTACCGGTGGATCAAGAATAAAAACAGTCGTATCCCTTCGAATAACTGTCTGTGGGTTTTTTAGCTCCACAACCCATTTATTTACGCCATTTTGCATTAAAAAAAAAAAACCGTGTCCAGCACGCTTTTTTCTCCAATATGTTGGCAAGTTTAATTTTCCAACTGTCTTTAATCTTTCAGCCCTTTTTTCAACATTTTAACACCTGCAGCATTTTAACACCTGCAACATTTTAACACCTGCAGCATTTTAACACTGCCCTTTTAACACTCAAATTTTAAAAACCTGCAACATTGTAACACCTGCAACATTGTAACACCCCGCACATTAAACCGCAACATTTTAAACACCCGCAAATTTTAAAAACCTGCAACATTTTAACAACCTGCAACATTTTAACACCTGCAACATTTTAACACCTGCAACATTTTAACACCTGCAATCTTAACCCCCAAATTTTAACACCTGCAGCAATATACAAGGTTTCAGTAAGTGATATTAAGGAGCAATAAATGACGATAATAAAATTATGAAAATAAATTCTCGATAAAATTTTATTTTTTGTTCAAGGAAAATGTTAGATTTACCTGGAGAGGGTTTTTGGGGTCACCGCCCCCGCGGCCCGGTCTGAGACCCGGCCTCGTGGTGGTGCGGCCAACCCTGTTGGCCGCACATAAACCTATGTACGAACCACAGCCCGGCTGGTCAGGTACTGACTTTAGGTGCCTGTCCAGTGCCTGCTTGAAGACAGCCAGAGGTCTTTGGTAATCCCCTTATGTTTTGCTGGGAGGCAGATAAACAGTTTTGGGCCCTGACATTTTAAAGTGTTTTCTCTCAGTGTACTCGTGGCGCCCGTGGTTTCGTGTGCAAGTTTTGGGACTAATCACTCTGAATTTTTCCCAAGTGTATTGTATGATGTTTCTTTCTTGGTGTATTCCAAGGAATAAAAAATCAAAGGATTTCAACCGTTCGAAGTAAATTCAGCAGTTTCGCCAGCCTTGAAGGGGCAGTTAGTGTACAGCAGTATTCTAGCCCAGAGAGAAAAAAACGATTTGAAAGAAAACATCATGGGTTTGGGGTCCTAGTTTTGAAGGGTTCTATTTTCCCCCTATCATTTTCCCAGCAATGAGGGAGATAC
>NC_069487.1:25522391-25606829 GCF_026875155.1 Cherax quadricarinatus | reverse complement strand
TCTTAATACCGTGATGAAGGGGGTGTAGAATGTCTTATATCCCGTGAGGCAAGTGTGTAGAATGCTTATAAACCGTGAGGTGGTAGAATGCTATATCCGTAGGGGCAAGTGGTAAAAATGTCACCTACTGAGTGTGAGTGGTAAAAATGTTTACCTACAGTGGTGGAGTGGTAGAATGCTTACCTACAGTGAGTGTGTGAAATTTCTTATATACCGTGGTGCAAGTGGGTTGAATTAAAAAAGTAGTTATTCGGTAAAAAAAAATACAGTTACATAGAATTTCATACAAGCAGATATGTGTAGAGAACCTGGGAAAACCCAAAAAAATCAACGAGTGACTTTTTTCCCATTGGGGTCCTTTAATGTCTTCCCTACAGTGAGTGTGATGGTAAATGTTTTACCTACAGTGGTGTGTAAGAATGTCTTACCTTAGTGAGTGTGAGGTGTAGAGTGTCTTACCTACAGTGTGTAGAATGTCTTACCTCCCGTAGTGTGTGTAGAAGCTTCCTACATGAGTGCAAGGTTAAATTCTTACCTCAGTGAGTTGGGGTAGAATGCTTCCCTACAGGAGTGTGGTAGAATGTCTTACCTCAGGGGGTTGTGTAAATGTCTTCCCTAAGACGACAACACCCCCCCAATGAAAAGCGGGGTGTCATTACGTTAAGAGACCATAAAAAAAGTGTCAGGGGCCCGAGACTGTTCAGCTGCCCCCCACATACAAAAGGGGGGTTTACCAACAATCCCGGGCAGTTTTAAAAGTGCACTGGAAAACACCTAAAGTCGGTACCGACCAGCCGGGGCTGTGGTCGTACGTTTTTTTGGTGCACCGCAGTAACGCCTGGTTGATCGGGTCTGACCCACCAGGGGGCCTGGCAAGCCGGGGGGGGGGGCGTTGACCCCTGAAACTCCAGTAAACTGCAGGCCCCTCGCCGTGTGAACGCAAAATTTTTGCCCCATGCCCAAATGGCGATAAAATAAAAAATAGGTTGTTACCCCCCTACCCTCCCTCCCCCCCTCCTACCCCCCCTCCCCCCCCTCCCCCCCCTCCTTTCCCCCCTCCCCCCTCCCCCCCTCCCTTTCCCTCCACCCCCCCCCCTCCCCCCCCTCCCTCCTCCCCCCCCCACCCAACCACCCCCCACCCCTCCCACCTCCCCCCCCCTCCCCCCCCTCCCTCCCCCCTCCACCCCCCTCCCCCCCACCCTCCACCCCCCTCCCACCCACCCTCCCACCCAAACCCCCCCCACCCTCCTACCCTCCCTCCCACCCCCCACCCTCCCACCCCCCCCTCCCCCCCTCCCCCCACCCTCCCTTCCCCCCTCCCACCCCCCCCTCCCTCCCCCCCCACCCCCCCCTCCTACCCTCCCTCCCCCCCCCTCCCCCCTCCCTCCCCCCACCCTCCCCCCCACCCTCCCTCCCTCCCCCCCCCCCCTCCCTCCTCCCACCCACCCTCCCCCCCCCCACCCTCCCCCCCCCTCCCTCCCCCCCCACCCCTCCCCCTCCCCCCCCCCCACCCCCCCTCCCCCCCCCTCCCCCCTCCCTCCCCCCCCTTCCCTCCCCCCCTCCCTCCCTCCCACCCTCCTTCCCTCCCTCCCACCCTCCCTCCCACCCTCCCTCCCTCCCACCCTCCCTCCCTCCCTCCCTCCCTCCCTCCCTCCCTCCCTCCCACCCTCCCTCCCTCCCACCCTCCCTCCCTCCCACCCTCCCTCCCCTCCCTCCCACCCACCCACCCTCCCTCCCTCCCACCCACCCTCCCTCCCTCCCTCCCACCCCCTCCCACCCTCCCACCCTCCCTCCCTCCCTCCCTCCCACCCACCCTCCCTCCTCCCACCCTCCCTCCCTCCCTCCCTCCCTCCCTCCCACCCTCCCTCCCACCCTCCCTCCCACCCACCCACCCACCCCACCCTCCCACCCCACCCTCCCTCCCACCCTCCCTCCCCTCCCTCCCTCCAACCCACCCTCCCTCCCACCCACCCTCCCTTCCTCCCTCCCTCCCTCCCTCCCTCCCACCCTCCCTCCCACCCACCCTCCTCCCACCCACCCACCCTCCCTCCCCCACCCACCCCCTCCACCCAACCACCCTCCCTCCCCACCCTCCCTCCCTCCCTCCAACCCACCCTCCCTCCCACCCACCCTCCCTCCCTCCCACCCTCCCACCCACCCTCCCTCCCTCCCTCCCTCCCACCCTCCCTCCCCCCACCCACCCTCCCTCCCACCCACCCTACCTCCCCCCCCTCAACCCTCCCTCCTCCCACCTCTCTCCCACCCTCCCTCCCACCCTCCCTCCCTCCAGGCTTAGTTTAATATGTATGCACCAAAACCCCCCAAGGAAGGCCCCTTGATTTTGGGTGAGGGGCTCTTGATTAGGGAATTGGATCTGTGCTCCATTTCCCCCGAATTAAGCCTAAAATGCCTTCCAACCCCCCCCAGGGCTGTATAATCCTCCGGTTTAGCGTTTTCCCCCTTGATTAAAATAATACAGCACAAACCCCCTGGGGGGTAGTCAAAATAATGGGGGTAATAAGGGTCCCAGGGGACTGTACCTCAACATTAAAAAGGTACAAAGGGGCCCAGGGCTGTCCCCCAACATTAAAAAAGGGGTAATAAGGGTCCGGGGCTGTACCTCAACATTACAAAGGTACAAAACGGGTCCAGGGCTGTACCCAAACTTTACAAAGGTCAAACGGGTCCGGGGCGTCCCCAACATTAAAAAGGGTACATAACGGCCGGGGCTTCCCTAAAACATTACAAAGGTACATAAGGGGCCCAGGGCGCCCTCAACATACAAAGGTACATAAGGGTCCAGGGGCTGTCCTCAACTTTAAAAAGGGTACATAAGGGGTCCGGGGGCTGTACTCAACATTAAAAAGGGTACATAACGGGCCCAGGGGTGTACCTCAACATTACAAAGGTACTAAGGGGTCCAGGGGCTGTCCCTCAACATTACAAAGGTACTAAGGGGGCCAGGGACTGACCCAAATTAAAAAAGGGTACTAAGGGGTCCAGGGACTGTACCTAACTTAAAAAGGACAAAAAGGGGTTCCGGGGCTGTACTCAACATTACAAAGGTACATAATGGGGGTCCGGGACTGTCCCTAACATTAAAAAGGTACATAATGGTCCAGGGACTGTACCTCACATTAAAAAGGTCATAAGGGGCCCGGGGGCTGAAACCTCAACATTACAAAGGTACAAATGGGTCCGGGACTGTCCCTCAACATTACAAAGGTCATAAGGGGCCCGGGGACTGTCCCCAAACATTTAAAAAGGGTACATACGGGTCCGGGACTGTACCTCAACATTACAAAGGTACATAACGGGCCCAGGGACGTACCTAACATTAAAAAGGTACTAAGGGGTCCGGGGACTGTACCTCAACTTACAAAGGCATAAGGGGTCAGGGAATGACCTCAAAAATTACAAAGGTACATAACGGGCCCAGGCTTCCTCAACATTACAAAGGTACAAAGGGGGCCAGGGACTGTACCCAACATTTCAAAGGTCAAAGGGGTCCGGGGGCGTCCCTCAAATTACAAAGGACATAATGGGTCCGGGGACTGTACCTCAAATTAAAAAAGGTACATAACGGGTCCGGGGACGTACCTAACATTACAAAGGTTTTAAAAGGGGCCCGGGGTGTACCTCAACATTCAAAGGTAAAATAACGGGCCCGGGGACTGTACCTCAACATTACAAAGGTACAAAACGGGTCCGGGGGCTGACCTAAATATTACAAAGGACAAACGGGTCCAGGGAATGTCCTAACATTACAAAGGGTACATAAGGGGGTCCGGGGACTGTACTAAACTTCAAAGGTACAAATGGGTCCGGGGACGTACCTCAACATTAAAAAGGGTACAAAGGGGTCCAGGACGTACCTCAACATTAAAAAGGGTACTAATGGGCCAGGGCTGTACCTCAACTTACAAAGGTACATAAGGGGCCCGGGGGACTGTACCTCAACATTACAAAGGACATAAGGGTCCAGGGACTGTACCTAAACATTACAAAGGTACATAAGGGGTTTCAGGAACTGTACCCAACATTACAAAGATACAAAAGGGGGTCGGGACGTACCTCAACTTCAAAGGTACAAAAAGGGGGTCCGGGATGTACCTCAACATTAAAAAGGTACAAAGGGGTTCCAGGAACTGTACCCCCAACTTTAAAAAGGGTACTAAGGGGTCAGGGACTGACCTCAACTTTACAAAGGTACAAAACGGGCCGGGATGTTCCTCAACATTACAAAGGTACATAACGGGTCCGGGGGACAGTACCTAACATTACAAAGGAAACATAAGGGGGGGTTAGGGACGTTACTTCAACATTACAAAGGTACATAAGGGGTCCGGAACTGTCCCTTCAACATTACAAAGGACAAAAGGGGGTCCAGGGACTGTACCTCAACTTAAAAAGGGTCCCAAAAGGGGTCCGGGGACTGTTCCTCAACTTACAAAGGTACAAAACGGGTCAGGGACGTACCTCAACATTAAAGGACAAAGGGTCAGGGGACTGTACCTCAACATTAAAAAGGTCTAACGGGCCCGGGGTTGTCCCCAAACATTAAAAAGGGTACTAAGGGGTCCGGGGACTTTACCTAACTTACAAAGGTACATAACGGGTCCAGGGACTTACTCAAATTAAAAGGGTACAAAACGGGTCCGGGGGACTGTTCCTCAACTTTCAAGGTACATAATGGGTCCGGGACGTCCCTCAACTTAAAAAGGTACAAAATGGTCAGGACTGAAACCTCAACATTAAAAAAAAGGTACAAAAACGGGTCCAGGGCTGTACTCAACATTACAAAGGACATAACGGTCCGGGGGTGTCCCTAAACATTACAAAGGTACAAAATGGGTCCAGGGACTGTACCCAAATTACAAAGGTACATAACGGGTCCAGGGACTGTACCTAAACTTTAAAAAGGGTACATGGGGCCCCAGGGACTGTTCCTAAACATTAAAAAGGTAATAACGGGTCCAGGGACTGCGCCACAGTTACAGAGGTGAGGAAATTATATACATGCTTATACGGTAAAATCGTAATGGATATTTATACAAAAAATAATTACTCACAAAAAAATTAAAAAAAACATATCCTTAATTTTAGTAAGTAATGCTTGTAAAACATCCATTGAGAACACTGGAAACTTCAAGGGAATTGACCAAATCTGTCAATAGGGCCCCAAAAAAATGAAGTTCATGAGGGCAGATTTCATTTTCACCGTTTTTTGGGAAAAATCGTCCCCTCAAGGAAGGTTTTTTTGATTTGGTGAGGGGGCTCTTGATTTAGGGAAAATTGGATCTGTGCCCGTTCCCCAATTAAGCCTGAACCCTTCCATATCCCCCCCCCCCCGGCGCTGTATAACCCCCGGATTAGCGCTTCCCCTTGATTTAATAATAATGGAAACTCGTGGAAAAAAAAACTGGTTCGGGGTAAAAAAATAAAATTTCCAACCACACCATGACAAATTAAGTGAAGGGGCCCGGGAGTATAAGTCGGAAATCACTTTTAAAAATAATTTTTTTCGGTATACCCAAAAAACAGTTACATAGTTTTCATACTAAAAGTAAAGGTAGAGAAAAGGGGTAACCCAAAAAAGTCAGAGTGACTTATTTTATTGGGGTCCCGTGACCGGTTTCCTTCAAATCGTTGTTCTCTCTAGGGAGAATAAAGCTATAGCTAAGGCCTCTTTAAGGGAGGTGAAATTTAGACCCGGAGAATATACAGAGAACTTTTCACTCCTTATAAGACAAAAAAAACACCTTAAATTTCTTTGGAACGGGTGATGTCCCTTTACCATACTTCAGGAATGCAGGCGAGAAAGATACATCACTTTTTTAAATAGGAAAAACCTAAGGGGGCTATCCTAAATCTCACACGAAAATCATCCGTACGATCTCGGGGCAGCATCTCCCTTTCCCCCTAAAACGGGGCACAACAAAGGGGCGGAATGTTTTCCACTGTTTTTTCCCGCATACAAAGTGGGGGTTACCCCTGACCCCGGTATTTTCAAGACGGGACTGGAAAGGGACATAAACTCGTACCCGACCCCGTGTGGATTTTACTTGGTTTGGGGGGCCTTTCAGCACCCCCCCCCCCCCCCTTTTTCCCCAATTTCTTTTACGTCTGGTATAAGTTATCCCGTTATGCATGTTTTACAGTGGGCAAAGTCAAGGAATTTTTTTCTGGAGTGGTTGGTAATATACCACTGTGGATGAAGTACTTTTGACATTTCTTAAACTAAAAAGAAATTTCATCCACAGTGGAATACTTTTCTGAGTAAGAAACATCAATAAAGAAACTCAGGACTAACATAGAGTCAAGACACAACTGGACAGTGATAAGCATATCTGTCCTGCATAATGATATCAACATCCGTTGTGGACTTTTAGAATCAGATGTCACTCATACACGTCATGAATCACTTAAAACACACTAGTTGTTCAAAATAAACTTCATTTAGGAGCCCCGTAGCTCGACTGCTAACTCACTCGGCACACACTGAGGTCCGGGGGGGTCGATCCTCGGTACGAGTGGAAACACTGGGACGTGTTTCAATAAGACTCCCGCTGTGCTTGTCTAAACATCATTAAAATGGGCACCTGGGTGATAGTCGGTTGGTGTGGGTCGCATCCTGGGGACAAAATTGACCTAATTTGAGGGAAAAGCTCTGCATAAAAAGTGGCTTTCTGCATAGCGGTAAACCATACCCCCGGCCGGGATTGAACCCGCGGTCATAGTCTCAAAACGCCAGCCCGTCGCAGTATGTCATTGATGTCAGCTAGACCTGTATACCTTGTACATGTACTTGTACAAATTATTATTATTATTATTATTATTATTATTATTATTATTATTATTATTATTATTATTATTATTATTATTGTGTGCGAGAGGCTTGGACTTCCAGCAGGCATGCGTGAGCGTGTTTGATAGGAGTGAATGGAGACAAATGGTTTTTAATACTTGACGTGCTGTTGGAGTGTGAGCAAAGTAACATTTATGAAGGGGGTTCAGGGAAACCGGCAGGGCCCGGGCTTGAGTCCTGGAGATGGGAAGTACAGTGCCTGCACTCTGAAGGAGGGGTGTTAATGTTGCAGTTTAAACTGTAGTGTAAAGCACCCTTCTGGCAAGACAGTGATGGAGTGAATGATGGTGAAAGTTTTTCTTTTTCGGGCCACCCTGCCTTGGTGGGAATCGGCCAGTGTGTTAATAATAAATAATAAATTATCATCAGTAAACAATGTAGTCAGTTAGCACTGTAATCACTTCAACAACAAAAGACATGGGGAAGCGCTAAACACGTCAGTGATGCAATGCCTTGCAGTCAGTTAATCATTTACCACAGGAGTTGAGTTGTTTAAGAAACATTGTACAAAAGCAACCACCATCTTAATTGAGCTGCCATTTAATACAATAATATAATATCTTTATTTTTACAAGTACATGTACAAGGTATACACACCATAGCTGACATCAATGACAGGCTACTATATAGGAGGCTGTTATGATGGTGGGTTAGACATTTTAGATTTTGCCACCGAAGTGGCTAGTTTATTGTGTACCCCATATCCATCCTGTGGACGGTAGCGCGAGAGCATATGGATACACAAAAGGCCTAGGAGCAAGGCCCCAAAAGGGTTAACAGGAATATATATGGATTTATATCTACATTATAGGTAGTAGGTTGGTAGACAGCAACCACCCAGGGAAGTACTACCGTCCTGCCAGATGACTGTGAAACAAAAACCTGTAACTGTTTTGCATGATGGTAGGATTGCTGGTTTCTTTTTCTGTCTCATAAACACGCTAGATAACAGGGATATTTTGCTACTCCTACTTACACTTTGGTCACACTTCACAGACACGCACATGCATATATATATATATATACATACATCTAGGTTTTTCTCCCTTTTTCTAAATAGCTCTTGTCCTTTTTATTTCTTCTATTGTCCATGGGGAAGTGGAAAAGAATCTTTCCTCCGTAAGCCATGCGTGTCGTATGAGGCGACTAAAATGCCCGGAGCAATGGGCTAGTAACCCCTTCTCCTGTATACATTTACTAAAAAAGAGAAGAAGAAAAACTTTATAAAACTGGGTTGCTTAAATGTGCGTGGATGTAGTGCGGATGACAAGAAACAGATGATTGCTGATGTTATGAATGAAAAGAAGTTGGATGTCCTGGCTCTAAGCGAAACAAAGCTGAAGGGGGTAGGAGAGTTTCAGTGGGGGGGAAATAAATGGGATTAAATCTGGAGTATCTGAGAGAGTTAGAGCAAAGGAAGGGGTAGCAGTAATGTTAAATGATCAGTTATGGAAGGAGAAAAGAGAATATGAATGTGTAAATTCAAGAATTATGTGGATTAAAGTAAAGGTTGGATGCGAGAAGTGGGTCATAATAAGCGTGTATGCACCTGGAGAAGAGAGGAATGCAGAGGAGAGAGAGAGATTTTGGGAGATGTTAAGTGAATGTATAGGAGCCTTTGAACCAAGTGAGAGAGTAATTGTGGTAGGGGACCTGAATGCTAAAGTAGGAGAAACTTTTAGAGAGGGTGTGGTAGGTAAGTTTGGGGTGCCAGGTGTAAATGATAATGGGAGCCCTTTGATTGAACTTTGTGTAGAAAGGGGTTTAGTTATAGGTAATACATATTTTAAGAAAAAGAGGATAAATAAGTATACAAGATATGATGTAGGGCGAAATGACAGTAGTTTGTTGGATTATGTATGGTAGATAAAAGACTGCTGAGTAGACTTCAGGATGTACATGTTTATAGAGGGGCCACAGATATATCAGATCACTTTCTAGTTGTAGCTACACTGAGAGTAAAAGGTAGATGGGATACAAGGAGAATAGAAGCATCAGGAAGAGAGAGGTGAAGGTTTATAAACTAAAAGAGGAGGCAGTTAGGGTAAGATATAAACAGCTATTGGAGGATAGATGGGCAAATGTGAGCATAGGCAATGGGGTCGAAGAGGTATGGGGTAGGATTAAAAATGTAGTGTTAGAGTGTTCAGCAGAAGTTTGTGGTTACAGGAAAGTGGGTGCAGGAGGGAAGAGGAGCGATTGGTGGAATGATGATGTAAAGAGAGTAGTAAGGGAGAAAAAGTTAGCATATGAGAAGTTTTTACAAAGTAGAAGTGATGCAAGGAGGGAAGAGTATATGGAGAAAAAGAGAGAGGTTAAGAGAGTGGTGAAGCAATGTAAAAAGAGGGCAAATGAGAGAGTGGGTGAGATGTTATCAACAAATTTTGTTGAAAATAAGAAAAAGTTTTGGAGTGAGATTAACAAGTTAAGAAAGCCTAGAGAACAAATGGATTTGTCAGTTAAAAATAGGAGAGGAGAGTTATTAAATGGAGAGTTAGAGGTATTGGGAAGATGGAGGGAATATTTTGAAGAATTGTTTAAATGTTGATGAAGATAGGGAAGCTGTGATTTCGTGTATAGGGCAAGGAGGAATAACATCTTGTAGGAGTGAGGAAGAGCCAGTTGTGAGTGTGGGGAAAGTTCGTGAGGCAGTAGGCAAAATGAAAGGGGGTAAGGCAGCCGGGATTGATGGGATAAAGATAGAAATGTTAAAAGCAGGTGGGGATATAGTTTTGGAGTGGTTGGTGCAATTATTTAATAAATGTATGGAAGAGGGTAAGGTACCTAGGGATTGGCAGAGAGCATGCATAGTTCCTTTGTATAAAGGCAAAGGGGATAAAAGAGAGTGCAAAAATTATAGGGGGATAAGTCTGTTGAGTGTACCTGGTAAAGTGTATGGTAGAGTTATAATTGAAAGAATTAAGAGTAAGACGGAGAATAGGATAGCGATGAACAAGGAGGCTTTAGGAAAGGTAGGGGGTGTGTGGACCAGGTGTTTACAGTGAAACATATAAGTGAACAGTATTTAGATAAGGCTAAAGAGGTCTTTGTGGCATTTATGGATTTGGAAAAGGCGTATGACAGGGTGGATAGGGGGGCAATGTGGCAGATGTTGCAAGTGTATGGTGTAGGAGGTAGGTTACTGAAAGCAGTGAAGAGTTTTTTACGAGGATAGTGAGGCTCAAGTTAGAGTATGTAGGAAAGAGGGAAATTTTTTCCCTGTAAAAGTAGGCCTTAGACAAGGATGTGTGATGTCACCGTGGTTGTTTAATATATTTATAGATGGGGTTGTAAGAGAAGTAAATGCGAGGGTCTTGGCAAGATGCGTGGAGTTAAAAGATAAAGAATCACACACAAAGTGGGAGTTATCACAGCTGCTCTTTGCTGATGACACTGTGCTCTTGGTAGATTCTGAAGAGAAGTTGCAGAGATTGGTGGATGAATTTGGTAGGGTGTGCAAAAGAAGAAAATTAAAGGTGAATACAGGAAAGAGTAAGGTTATGAGGATAACAAAAAGATTAGGTGATGAAAGATTGAATATCAGATTGGAGGGAGAGAGTATGGAGGAGGTGAACGTATTCAGATATTTGGGAGTGGACGTGTCAGCGGATGGGTCTATGAAAAATGAGGTGAACCATAGAATTGATGAGGGAAAAAGAGTGAGTGGTGCACTTAGGAGTCTGTGGAGACAAAGAACTTTGTCCTTGGAGGCAAAGAGGGGAATGTATGAGAGTATAGTTTTACCAACGCTCTTATATGGGTGTGAAGCGTGGGTGATGAATTTTTGCAGCGAGGAGAAGGCTGGAGGCAGTGGAGATGTCATGTCTGAGGGCAATGTGTGATGTGAATATAATGCAGAGAATTCGTTGTTTGGAAGTTAGGAGGAGGTGCGGGATTACCAAAACTGTTGTCCAGAGGGCTGGGGAAGGGTTGTTGAGGTGGTTCGGACATGTAGAGAAATGGAGCGAAACAGAATGACTTCAAGAGTGTATCAGTCTGTAGTGGAAGGAAGGCGGGGTAGGGGTCGGCCCAGGAAAGGTTGGAGGGAGGGGGTAAAGGAGGTTTTGTGTGCGAGGGGCTTGGACTTCCAGGAGGCATGCATGAGCGTGTTTGATAGGAGTGAATGGAGAGAAATGGTTTTTAATACTTGACGTGCTGTTGGAGTGTGAGCAAAGTAACATTTATGAAGGGATTCAGGGAAACCGGCAGGCCGGACTTGAGTCCTGGAGATGGGAAGTACAGTGCCTGCACTCTGAAGGAGGGGTGTTAATGTTTCAGTTTAAAAACTGTAGTGTAAAGCACCCTTCTGGCAAGACAGTGATGGAGTGAATGATGGTGAAAGTTTTTCTTTTTCGGGCCACCCTGCCTTGGTGGGAATCGGCCAGTGTGATAATAAAAAAAATAATTATATCTACATAGCTACAGTTCACTTATCTGTTACAAGCAATTTTAGGATATTTGATTAGTATGACTGGTATCTTATTTTCATTAATAAGATATCTTGACATGTTACATAGGTTATTATACTGTCTGTCTCTGTATTCCTCAATAAGTGGACAATTAAGCACATAGTGTTCAAGACGGTGACCATATGCCTATCACATAATTTACATTTAGTTTGATCATCATCTGTGTCTCTCCCAAACTGCCGGAAGTACTTGTAACCAAGCCTAAGCCTGGCCATTACAACATCAGTCAGTACTTGTAACCAAGCCTATCACGAGCCTTTTCCATCCTATGGAGAGGGAGCATGGACACGGGGGTCGTCCCACAGTTACTAAAAACAACAGACATAGCCCCACTCCACAAAGGGAGCAGCAAAGAACTACAGACCAATAGCACTAACATCCCATATCATAAAAATCTTTGAAAGGGTCCTAAGAAGCAAGATCACCACCCATCTAGAAACCCATCAGTTACACAACCCAGGGCAACATGGGTTTAGAACAGGTCGCTCCTGTCTGTCTCAACTATTGGACCACTACGACAAGGTCCTAAATGCACTAGAAGACAAAAAGAATGCAGATGTAATATATACAGACTTTGCAAAAGCCTTCGACAAGTGTGACCATGGCGTAATAGCGCACAAAATGCGTGCTAAAGGAATAACAGGAAAAGTCGGTCGATGGATCTATAATTTCCTCACTAACAGAACACAGAGAGTAGTCGTCAACAGAGTAAAGTCCGAGGCAGCTACGGTGAAAAGCTCTGTTCCACAAGGCACAGTACTCGCTCCCATCTTGTTCCTCATCCTTATATCCGACATAGACAAGGATGTCAGCCACAGCACCGTGTCTTCCTTTGCAGATGACACCCGAATCTGCATGACAGTGTCTTCCATTGCAGACACTGCAAAGCTCCAGGCAGACATCAACCAAATCTTTCAGTGGGCTGCAGAAAATATGAAGTTCAACGATGAGAAATTTCAATTACTCAGATATGGTAAACATGAGGAAATTAAATCTTCATCAGAGTACAAAACAAATTCTGGCCACAAAATAGAGCGAAACACCAACGTCAAAGACCTGGGAGTGATAATGTCGGAGGATCTCACCTTCAAGGACCATAACATTGTATCAATCGCATCTGCTAGAAAAATGACAGGATGGATAATGAGAACCTTCAAAACTAGGGAGGCCAAGCCCATGATGACACTCTTCAGGTCACTTGTTCTATCTAGGCTGGAATATTGCTGCACACTGACAGCACCTTTCAAGGCAGGTGAAATTGCCGACCTAGAAAATGTACAGAGAACTTTCACGGTGCGCATAACGGAGATAAAACACCTCAATTATTGGGAGCGCTTGAGGTTCCTAAACCTGTATTCCCTGGAACGCAGGAGGGAGAGATACATGATTATATACACCTGGAAAATCCTAGAGGGACTAGTACCGAACTTGCACACGAAAATCACTCACTACGAAAGCAAAAGACTTGGCAGACGATGCACCATCCCCCCAATGAAAAGCAGGGGTGTCACTAGCACGTTAAGAGACCATACAATAAGTGTCAGGGGCCCGAGACTGTTCAACTGCCTCCCAGCACACATAAGGGGGATTACCAACAGACCCCTGGCAGTCTTCAAGCTGGCACTGGACAAGCACCTAAAGTCAGTTCCGGATCAGCCGGGCTGTGGCTCGTACGTTGGTTTGCGTGCAGCCAGCAGCAACAGCCTGGTTGATCAGGCTCTGATCCACCAGGAGGCCTGGTCACAGACCGGGCCGCGGGGGCGTTGACCCCCGGAACTCTCTCCAGGTAAACTCCAGGTAAGCCTAAGCCTGGCCACTACAACATCAGTCAGTACTTGTAACCAAGCCTAAGCCTGGCCACTACAACATCAGTCAGCACTTGTAACCAAGCCTAAGCCTGGCCACTACAACATCAGTCAGCACTTGTAACCAAGCCTAAGCCTGGCCACTACAACATCAGTCAGTACTTGTAACCAAGCCTAAGCCAGGCCACTACAACATCAGTCAGCACTTGTAACCAAGCCTAAGCCTGGCCACTACAACATCAGTCAGTACTTGTAACCAAGCCTAAGCCTGGCCACTGCAACATCAGTCAGCACTTGTAACCAAGCCTAAGCCTGGCCACTACAACATCAGTCAGCACTTGTAACCAAGCCTAAGCCAGGCCACTACAACATCAGTCAGCACTTGTAACCAAGCATAAGCCTGGCCACTACAACATCAGTCAGCACTTGTAACCAAGCCTAAGCCTGGCCACTACAACATCAGTCAGTACTTGTAACCAAGCCTAAGGGGGCTGAATACCAAATAAATGTAGCACTTTTGTTTACCGTCTTATTTCCTCCAGTTTTGGTGCATGTGAAAATTTGTCTGGACTGCCTCCAAGTGAGTCGCCTACCCTGGCAAGCTCTGTTGACACCGAGCTCTGAGGTCGGTACCTCAGCCTCACAAATGGCTTATAGGACAGATTTTCATAAGTGACTGATGTTGCAAGAAATCTCGCCTGCATGCACGTTTAAAGGACTAACTTACTTGGTGATGTAGAATCTATTCTGGTCTTCAACCTCCCTAAGCTTAGCCCCTTTTGACTTCCCCTCAGAAACCACGTGCAACCGGGAGCCTTAGTTCCTGCAATATTCAATCGATATTAGTGACCTGCCTGCACCTCAGAAATTCCTGTATCCAGGGGGGTGTGTATCCCCTAGTATAGCTATGCAGAAACGGACACTAGCTTCTAGGTTGACAAGAGACAAATTCATGTACTAGTCATGAACTGCCGGCTGCACAAAGGCCACAGCACGACTTGCTCGCAATTTTCCCCAGACACTGGCCAGCATCCTAAGAAAAAAGGGAGGTCCTGTCTTATTGTATGTGCCTGACGGATGGTACGTCGAGGTGCCTCCACCAGATTTCCCCAGGTCTAATATGTGAAGACATGGGGGCGCCACCTGCTGATCACGGCATGTGTTGTTCAGATGGTGTCTAGTCTTAGAGGGAAGCTCTGGTGTCTTCGAGACCCACGCCTCGTCGTTCAAACTTGGCCTGCCAGTTCTCTCTAGCTAACATAACCTAGTGTTTGCCTACATTCGGCCTATTACTACCCATGTTAAGGTCTTAGGTCTACATTATTATTATCTACAGTTGCCTCAATAATCCTAATATTAGTGTACTAACAGTATAAACTACCTACTTCTTCCCTGAAGGGTAAATCTATCAATTAAGAAGTACCTTCGCCAACCCGGGTGAGTGTGTTTGTGTTTTGGATGGGTGTAAGGGCCCTCGAATGGTGTGTTTTTCCCCGTTGGGACTTCTCGGACCGAATAAGTTCCAACAGTGCACAAGACGAAGTGTTTTCACTCTTTCTTGAAAATATTTATCAAAAATATACCTCAAACAACAACTGAGAAAAGACTGAAAAAGGACTGATTTACTGAAAATGCCCTCTGGGACGGTGGTCGGCCTATATGGGACGAGGTAAGGTTGTTTGGACACTTGGTGCCGAGAGAACAATGCTTATACGTATTCATAAATATTACCTTTCCTCTAAATAGCTTATCTTTATTTCACAAAAAAATAAAGTTTGTTAGTACTTGGAATGTTGCAAAAAATCTGCCCTTTACTCTCGCATAACTCCCAAAGTATTTGGAATATTTCTAAAAATGAATAACTATTAATTAGAGAAATCATTATTCTACAATTTCTGTGAATATTATTACATTTAATTAAGTAATAAAGGCAGACGATGTACCATAAGTGAATAAGTTACTTCCGAGATATTGGCCGGGAGAGCAGGCCGGCCCACCGTCTCAAAAAAAAAAAAAAAAAAAAAAAAAAAAAAAATCGCGAAAATCGCGTTTCCGTGCGTGCGCCCTCGTGTGTGTATGTGTGTGCGCGCGCGCTAGTGTGGGTTACCTGGAGGTTATTCCGGGGATCAACGCCCCCGCGGCCCGGTCCACGACCAGGCCTCCCGATGGATCAGGGCCTGATCAACTAGGCTGTTACTGCTGGCCGCACGCAGTCCGACGTACGAGCCACAGCCCGGCTGATCCGGCACTGACTTTAGGTATCTGTCCAGCTCTCTCTTGAAGGCAGCCAGGGGTTTATTGGCAATTCCCCTAATGCTTGATGGGAGGCTGTTGAACAGTTTTGGGCCCCGGACACTTATGGTGTTTTCTTAGTGTACCAATGGCGCCCCTACTTTTTATTGGCGGCATTTTGCATCGCCTGCCCAGTCTTTTACTTTCGTAGGGAGTGGATTTCTGTGTGCAGATTTGGGACCATTCCTTCCAAATTTTCCAAGTGTAGATTATGATATATCTCTCCCTCCTGCGTTCCAACGAGTACAAGTCAAGTGCTTTCAAAGCGTTCCAGTAGTTAAGGTGCTTGACAGAACTTATACGTGCAGTAAAGGATCTCTGTACACTCTCTAGATCTGCGATTTCACCTGCTTTGTATGGAGATGTTAATGTACAGCAGTATTCCAGCCTAGAGAGAACAAGTGATTTGAAAAAGGATCATCATGGCTTGGCATCTCTCGTTTTGAAAGTTCTCATTATCCATCCTATCATTTTCTTTGCACGTGCGATCGTGGCACTGTTGTGATCCTTGAAAGTGAGATCCTCAGACATTACTACTCCCAGGTCCCTTACATTATTTTTCCGCTCTATTGTATGGCCGGAGTCAGTAGTATACTCTGTTCTAGTTATTATCTCCTCCAGTTTTCCATAACGGAGTAGTTGGAATTTGTCCTCATTGAACATCATATTGTTTACCGTGGCCCACTGGAAAACTTTGTTTATATCTTCTTGGAGGTTAACCGCGACCTCAGCAGATGACAGCCTCATGCAGATCCTAGTATCATCCGCAAAGGATGATACGGTGCTGTGGTGTATATCTCTGTGTGTCTCTGGGTGTATGATCCACTTAATATTTGTATTTATAACTCATTACAATTGTGACCAGGTGTGGACGTATCAGTGGTTCATTACTTTGTAATTTGTTCATGACTGTAACCATGTATAGGAGTGAAGCTGATTCATTACCTCTGTAACTTGCCATGATTGTGACCAGATCTACCTGGAGTTCATTACCTTTGTAACTAGTTCAGCTATCATAACTTTGGGGTCCAGTCCCTGGACCCATTATGTACCTTTGTAATCTTTTGACTACCGCCCACAGCATGGGTATGGGGTGCATAATAAAGATATTAAACTAAACTCTGTGTGTGTGTGTGTGTGTGTGTGTGTGTGTGTGTGTGTGTGTGTGTGTGTGTGTGTGTGTGTGTGTGTGTGTGTGTGTGTGTCAGTGTGAGTGTCAGTGTGTGTGTGTGTCAGTGTGTGAGTGTGTATGTATGCATGTATGTATGTATGTATGTGACTCAACAATCAATATTTGCACCAATAACTCACTACAGTTGTGACTGGGTGTGGAAGTGTGGAAGTGTAAGGACCCCAATGGAAATAAGTCACTCTGTCTGACTTTTTTGGGTTATCCTAGGTTCTCTACACATATGCTGCTATATATGATAATTCTATGTAACTGTATTTGTGTATACCTGAATAAACTTACTTACTTACTTACTTACTTACTTACTTACTTAATTGGTCATTACACTATAATTTGTTCATGATTGTAGGCATGTATAAACGTAAGTAACCATTCTTACAGAATTCATTACCTTTGTAACTTGTGAGCTCATTACCTTTGTACCTAGTTCAGCCATCCAAACTTTGGGGGCCCAGTCCCTGGACCCATTACGTACCTCTGTAATCTGTAAATACCTTTGTAACTTGTCATGATTGTGACCAGAACTACCTGGAGTTCATTACCTTTGTAAATTGTGACCCCTCAAGGAAGGTTCCTTGATGTTGGTGAGGGGCTCTTGATTTAGGGAATTGGATCTGTGCTCCAGTTCCCCGAATTAAGCCTGAATGCCTTCCACATCCCCCCCCCAGGCGCTGTATAATCCTCCGGGTTTAGCGTTTCCCCCTTGATTATAATAATAATAATGTAAATTGTGAATTCATTACCTCTGTAACTTGCTCAGCTATCAAAACTTTGGAGTCCAGTCCCTGGACCAATTATGTACCTCTGTAATCTTTTGACTACCGCCCACAGGATGGGTATGGGGGTGCATAATAAACATATTAAACTAATTGGGTGTATTTCTTAGTAAACTGATGTTCTAGTGCAGTTATCCTCTTCAAAACATCGTTTTCTCTTACTCAGAGACCAAAGAATACAACATGAGAGTAGTAACTCATTTATATCGAAATATTCCCGATTGTCTTTCGCCATATTATGGCTTATTTTATTCAGTCTAGAGTATATAAAATGTTTGCATGTTATTTATAGTGTTTATTATATCATATTAGATCAATTCTGATAGATAAATGAGCCGTAGAGTTGATATATAAGCTGATATAAGCGTAATAATGAAGTGATTTCTCCTGGCACTCTCTGGAGCCGAGTGTTCCCATATGGTGCCTGGTTGGCTCTAAGTCTACAGATAAGCTCCGCCTACTGTTTTATGATGCCAAATAGTCAGTTATTATATTAGAAAGAATAATGCAAGAAAAAGAGATAAAAAACAAGGAAAATTTTCCAAAAAATATATGGATTGTTAGCAGATTCGCTGTCCACATCGCCGTCACCATGCCTGATATAAATGACTATAATTTCTTGTAGAAACCTCGCAGAACATTCATTCTGGTACCATTGTGTTGCCAAAGAGTTAAGCTATTTTTTCGGTATAAATAACTCAATTTCCATAATTTTTCGATTTTTTTTGACAGCGCGCGGAAAATTGCAATACAGCCCCCTAAGCCTGGCCACTACAACATCAGTCAGTACTTGTAACCAAGCCTAAGCCTGGCCACTACAACATCAGTCAGTCTGTTCACATTGCAATTTGCTCCATATACATTCTTATATACGTTCATGTTATCATAGTGGGTTATAGATCTACTCAGGCTTCTAACTGTATTCCCATAATCATTTTCATTATTTACTTCTAATATTATTCCTAATGCTAGACACAGATATACCAAAGTTATATTCTACATTCTCCTGGGTACTCCTCTTGGCGGCTAACATATCAACTTTATCATGATGGTTGGTAAGACACTTGTGCAACAGTTAGGGATTTGTATTCCAAAACCTATCGGGTTCACAATAGGCTTCTTCAGTCGAGTACAGAAACGTTGGCAGAAGCAGTAGAGATGTGAAGACAATGTATACCTGGATTATTATTATTATAATCAAGGGGGAAGCGCTAAACCCGGAGGATTATACAGCGCCTGGGGGGGGATGTGGAAGGCATTCAGGCTTAATTTGGGGAACTGGAGCACAGATCCAATTCCCTAAATCAAGAGCCCCTCACCAACATCAAGGAACCTTCCTTGAGGGGTGTATACCTGGAGTATACCTGTAGAGGGTTTCGGGGGGTCAGCGCCTCCGCGGCTCGGTCTGAGACCAGGGCTCGTGGTGGATCAGATTCTCATCAACCAGGCTGTTACTGCTGGTCACACGTAAACAGACGTACGAACCACAGCCAGGCTGATCAGCTACTGACTTTAGGTGCCTGTCCAGCGTCCAGTGCCTCCTTGAAGACAGCCAGGGGTGTATTGGAAATACCCTTATGTATACTGGGAGGCAGTTGAACAGTCTTGGGCCCCGGACACTTATTACCTTGTCTCTTAGTGTACACGTGGTGCCTCTGCTTTCATAGGGAGTGATTTTCGTGTGCAAGTTTGGTACTAATCCCTCTAGAATTTTCCAAGTGTATATTATCAAGTATCTTTCTCTCCTGCATTCCAAGGAATACAAATCAAGGGGACCTGAACCGTTTTAAGTAATTTAGGTGCTTTATCGTACTTATGTGAGCAGCGAAAGTTCTCTGTACATTCTCCAGGTCAGTAATTTCACTTGCCTTGAAGGGGGCCGTTATTAGTGTACAACAGTACTCCAGCCTAGAGAGAACAAGCGATTTGAAGAGAATCATCATGAGCTTGGTGTCCCTAGTTTTGAAGGCTCTCGTTATCCATCCTATCATTTTTCTTGCAGATGCGATATACATTTTTGTGGTCTTTGATGGTGAGATCCTTTGACATTGACTCTCTCAGGTCTTTCACATTAGTGTTTCGCTTTATTGTTTGGTTAGAATTTGTTTTATACCCTGATACAGTTTTAATTTCCTCAAGTTTTACGTATCCGCGTAGTTGAAATTATTCATCACTGAACTTCATATTGATTTCTGTAGCACATTTAAAGATTTAGTTGATGTCTGTTGGGAGTCTTGCAGTGTCTTTAAGGCAATTCGGGTGTCATCCGCAAAAGAACGTAAGAACATGTGAAAGAAGGAACACTGCAACAGGCCTACTGGCTCATGCGAGGCAGGTCCAAGTCTCCTCCCGGCTTAAGCCAATGCCCCAACCATCTCTGACAGATATGAGGATGAAGAACAGGACGGGAGCGAGTACTGTGCCTTGTGGAACAGAGCTTGTCACCGTAGCTGCCTCAGACTTTACTCTGTTTACTATTACTCTTTTTGTTCTATTTGTCAGGAAATTATACATCCATCTACCAACTTTTCCTGTGATTCTTTTATCACGCAATTTGTGCGCTATTACACCATGGTCACACTTGTCGGAGGCTTTCGCAAAGTCTGTGAATACTACATCTGCATTTTGTTTATGCTCTAAGAGTCTAAGACGTCCAAGACCTTGTCATAGAGGTCCAGTCCATCACCTTTGAACACGTAGTTTTGAGGTCAGTCCCTCAGCCTGAAGAAGAGTTTTGTTCCATTGTCTGAAAGAATGTGAAGTTGAAGCGATGGTATGGAGACTTGTATGCTACAAGAAGGAGAGGTCTAGTCCACTAATAGAGGAATGTATTCACTTAGAGGTCACGTCCTTCTTGGACCTGACTGGCTTGGGCCAGTTGGTCTGAAGCATTGCTCTCTCCTTACGTGGTTGTGACTTGGACCTGATTGGCCTTGGCCAGTAAGTGACTTGGACCTTACTGGCTTGGGCCAGTGGGTCTGATGCATTGCTCTCTCCTTACGTGGTTTTGACTTGGACCTGATTGGCCTAGGCCAGTAAGTGACTTGGACCTTACTGGCCTAGGCCAGTAGATGACTTGGACCTGATTGACCTAGGCCAGTAGGTGACTTGGACGTGTCTAGCACTGTCCAGTAGGTCTGCTGCAGTGCTGATTATCTTCTTATTTTGGGCATATTAGGTTAATTTTGTCCCCAGGACGAAGAAGGTGAACTTGATCTAGAATTATCATCTAACTTTGCCGGCAGAAGGATGTGATAGTTTATTCGTACCAAATAATTCCATCGCTGGGTTTATATATACAGTGGATCCTCGAATTTAGTCCTGCCTTTTCTGTATGCAAAACTATTTTTATTATCTATAAAATGTATTTTTTGTTAATATTTCCCATAGGAAATAATGTAAATCCAATTAAACCATTCCAAACACCCAAAAATATTAACAAAAAATACATTTTATAGATAATAAAAATAGTTTTGCATACAGAAAAGGCAGGACTAAATTCGTGATCACAGTAATGACGAGAGTTGTATCTCGCCCTTACAGCCCACTAACAACACTTTCAGGTAAGGAATCGTAAGATTAATATACTAATTGATAGAGTTACATCTTAAGGGTGATTTAGGTAGGCTTAAATTGTTAGTAAATAATATAATTAAATATTAATATGTTATATTGGGTAAGGAGATTAGGTATATTGTGGAAACTAGCATCTCTTTGCACAAGCACGGTCAATTAGATACTTGCATAATAGCATGGGTCACTCAGCTCCTAGCTAAGTGATCCACACTATCTTGAAAATAATACCTGGTGACCAAAGATTGAAAAGTCTTTCCTTGACGTAATGAGGATATTCGTCTCTTCTCAAGCCCCCGTAGTGAGACGGTTCTTTATATTTCACATAGTATTACTCGGCCAATGGTATTTCGGGAATTATTATTATTATAATCAAAAAGAAGCGCTAAGCCACAAGGGCTATACAGCGCTGCAGGGTAGGGAAGGAAGCAAGGGAATTGGATGGCAGAAGGGAGGGGGGATGATCAGCAGGTTACAGAAAACAGCGGGGCAGGGGATAGTACGGGGGTAGAGGGTAGCAAGAGATACAAGTAGAAAGGGCTGAAAGTATCAGAATTTGTGAAGTAAGTCAGTCGTTGTCAAAAAGTCAATGAGAGAGTCCGGGTGAAAGGTGGGTCCATCAGCGAGAAGGGAAGGTAAAGAGAGAGCAGCGGGGCGAAGACGACGACAGAGGTAAATTCTGCGTGCTCGTTGATAAAGTGGGCAGTCCAACAGAATGTGGCTGACTGATAATGGAGCTTGGCAATTCTCACAGAGAGGAGCAAGACGCCTCTCCATGAGATATCCATGAGTAAGACGAGTATGGCCAATGCGAAGACGGGAGAGAGTAGTCTCCCAACCTCGACACTGGTGAGGTATTTCGGGAAATACAGGGTGATTTAGCTATGTGTTAGTTGCGGGCGAACGCCCAACTCCGAGGTAGGTCAGTAGCCAAGACTGCCCCTTGAATATTAGACCAGAAGCTAGTATCCCCTTGTGTATAAATATTATTTAGAGAAACCTCAATGAATTTAGGGACCCCTCAAGGTGTTTGTGAAGGCTTACTCAGCCCTGTAACAACTTCAGACAGTATTACCAAGGCTGGCTCCTCCTCAGGAAAATTAATGAATAGAAAAAAAATAATAATTCACAAAGATAAACACTTTATTATTTATTAATGCAAAGATAAAACATTGAAAAATGAAAGTGTATCCTACTTGAAAGAGAAAATGAAAAATGAAATGAAAAATTGCCATTTGAATTCAACGCTAATATATACAAGTAAACTGGGGTGTCTGGTTGATGTTGACACCGTCTTGTAGAAATTGTAGCCGTTGATGATGATGGGGGGGTCACAGGTGTTGGTGACAACCCACTGGCTAGTTCTGCACAGAGTCTATAGCCTTGAATAGTCAGTCCAGATGACAGGAATGCAGGTTCTTTACCACTGCAAAGATGAGGGGTAGTGTCCTGTACAAGTAATTAAGGTGACGTCCCAAGACCGGTTTCAGTCCGTCTCCTTCAACACTTCTTGTTGGTTGGCAGGTGATCCGATCTGTCATTCCAAGGTGGAAAGAGACAGGTTACCCACTGCTTAAGAAATCACTCTCCATGATAAGTGCAAGACAATTAAAAAAGGTGGTGATTATCTAAAAGTCTCATGGGGAGCTTAAAACTGAAAGGACCAAGTTTATTATTGGTCAAAAGTGAAGCTTTCAACCAATATCCACTAGAATAGAAGCAGAGGCTTTTACTTACAGTTGTGCTGGGAGCTGTGAGTCGAGTGATTACTGTTTGGCCGGAGCCCCACACGTCACCTTTCGGGTTGTTAGTTAGTTTAATATGTTTATTATGCACCCCATACCCATCCTGTGGGCGGTAGTCAAAAGATTACAGAGGTACATAATTGGTCCAGGGACTGGACTTTCGGGGTGGGGGAAAAACGGGGGGGGGAATAGCGGGAGCTAGACTTACCCTACCTTAACAAGCACCCGGCAATCAAACTATCGTTACCATATACTTGCTAGCTACTCCTATTTGTTGAACTTTTTCCTCACAGTGTTGGCTGAGGATGCTAACACCCTTTTACTACTTGCATGAACCATTTCTTCTCAGCACGTGGTGTCTTCTGGGGAGAGAGAGAGAGCTATTACTCAAGCTTGCCAATAAAGTTAGGAATCCTTAACCTGTAAGTAGCTTGTCAATAAAGCTAGGGATCCTTAACCTAACCTGGTCAAACCCTGTGTAAAAAAAAAGAGAGAGAGAGAGAGAGAGAGACGCCATTAGAGATCTAAATTAGCCTGGGTACAATCAGGTTATTTCTAGCTAGTATAGCCTCCACAATACAAGTTTGTTCTAATTTGTGCATGGAGACAGAAACTTCCAGCAGGGCAATTAACTCCCTAAAGAAGTATATCTCAGTGGTACTTGCAAGAACAGGATTTGAGATTCTAGTGTTATCTGTGTCAACAGTGACTGCCAGAGTGGGCATCTTGTCAAGTTCCCACCATGAGTTTTGGTCTTGGAGACCAACACCTCGAACCATAGAAACGTCAGTTTACTGTCATGCAAATAGGGACTTTGGCAGTAGGCTGTCATTTCTTACATAAGCTCTTACTCTATCACCTTGTCTATTTCTGTCCAAGAGTTTTATGTTGTAACCTTCTATTTTAATATCGTCATCAGTCACTGTGTCATCTAACCAAGGATTCGGAAATGAATATAACTGCAGCCTTAGTCTTGTTTGATAGAATCCTAAGCTCCGACATTTTGGGTAAAAGTGACCTAGCACTGATGTGAATAAAATGAAGACCTTTCTTGAAGCATGAATAAAGTCTACCATAGCCAGAGCTGAGACTGAACCTCTGCAAAGTGCGGAAGAACCCAACCTCACTGCAAAGGATTCTGGTGATACCAGAATGCCATCACACACACTAGTTGTGGAGGAGCTAGCCATCCCTGCTAGCACATGTGGAACTACTGATCTGCCACTGTTGATACCTACGCCTACACCTGAATATGGGGATGAGCTTGTCATTTTTTTCCAACACACACAACTACAACAGTCAGACGGACACCACACAGGTAACCCCCCTGGAAACTTGAGATGAGTCAGATGCACAGGACCTACCTACAATGAATAATGATGAGGCAGACTTGCCACAGGCACCATCACAGAACACTAATGTAACCATGGTACCTGTTAAGGTGATAGATGTTAAAGAAAGCACTAACTCAGAAGTGCCATCCTCCGGAGAGGCATTGGATTCGCCTGACCTTCCTCAAATTATAACAAACTTGCAGAAAAAAATTGAGCATCTTGAACAGATCCTGACAAGTTTAATAAATATACCAAGTCAGGATGATGCTCTTGAGTACGGTGATGATGTCAAAAGTGCAGCAATCCCCGTTCAGTTTCAAGCAATTTGTAAGAAAGAAGCCCATGACTCTTGGCTTCAAGACTTGCCTTGGAACTGGCTGTCAAGATGCTGAAGAATGCTTAAAAATAAAGGTCCTGAAGATAAAGACGTACAAACTATGTTATTTGCTCTTAAGTGTCTGCACACTATAACCAAAGCATAATAGTTTTACCATCTTATGAGCAAGAGATTGTAATAACTCACTACAATGGATACATTACAAATCTTTTCATGGAACATTGCTTCCATCAGGAAGCGGTTGCCTGACTTACATCATATTAGTGCAACCAAGAATATTGATGTCATCTGTTTGCAGGAACGTAGATTGAAAGATGGAGCACCTCCATCAAACTTGCCTGGATATGCAGCTTATAACCTAAGGTCAACCAACTGTTGTGTGATGTATGTCAGAAAGAACTTGCCACATTCACTCCTTTCCTTGAGGAGTCGAGTTAACATGCAGTATCATGGTGTCAAAGTATATGCAGGCGATTTTTCCATAAACATTTTTAATCTCTATGCCCCAGCGAACCAGCTTCGACCTGATGCTTACCAATCGCATCAATAGTGAACCTACCATCATTCTTGGAGATTTTAATGCCAGACATAAGAATATTGGTGGGTCTATAACAAACACCAATGGAACTAAACTAGTGAAATTGCTAAATGAGCATGATAATGTTCGAATTGTGGACACTACTGAGCCTACTCACATATATGGTGGCATACTAGATTTGTGTCTTGGATTTAATACATCATATACGATGCATGACTGTCATAGTTGATGATCTTCTATCTGATCACTTCCCAAGACTAACAACTGTCAATCTTGATCACATCTCCAGCAATCAAGGAGCTAAATACAGAAGGAGGAAACTTATTCTCAACCCAGAACACAGAGACAACTTTATTAACCACTTGGATCAATGGTATAAGAATTACGAGCCCACTGGCACACAAAAATTTGATGATGATTTAGTTACCACTATTGAGACTGTCCTCACAGATCAAGTGGGCAGGAAAAGGAAACATAGACCCTCCACTATAAATAACAATAAAAGCCAATGTAAATACTATAATGATCCACAGCTGCGCAATCTAACACATGCAGCTAGGAGGATTGGTAAAGCATACCGTGAATGTAGAACCCCAGACCTGCTCAGAACCTTCCAAGTTGCACTAACAAATGCAAGGAATAGAAAGCAAGAACTTAGGCAACAGGAATGGGAACAATTTGTTAGTGAATTAAATAGGTCCACTCCTGTAAATTTGGCTCGGAACGGCATAAATAAAATAACCAGGAAAAAGACTGGCAATGTTGCACATCCCTTTCCTCTTGAAAAAGCAAATGACCTCATAAATGACTGGTCCAAAACATTCAGGCATGAAAACCTTCCATCTCATATTAGAAAAAAAATTAGAGAGTACTTCTGAAGAAATGTTGAAACTGATTAATTTTATGAGCCAAAATATTGATGAGTGATTGCCTCTTTACCGAGTATGAATTAGATAATGCATTAACTGAAGGTCGATCAACTGTTCCTGGAGAGGATGGTATAACCTATGATATTCTCAGAACTCTAAGGCACGTGCCTGATAACCCTTTGTTGGCACTGTATAATCTCAGTTACATTGAGGGAGTTCTTCCTACTTCCTGGACCAATAGTCTCATTGTGCCCATCCCTAAGCCCCAACAGCCTGATACATTTAGGCCGATCTCCTTAACTAGTTGTCTTTGTAAAACTTTTGAAAGAATGATGCTTAACAGACTGTACTACAGAATCAGACACCAGCTTTTCCCCTACCTCTATGGGTTCATGAAAGGTAAAAGTGTGCAGAAGTGTATTTCCACCTTTCTCACTGCACACACCTCTACTAGTTTTACCACTTTTCTTGATCTAAAATCTGCATTTGATATCGCGAACAGGACCGTTATACTACATGAACTAGCCAAAATGAATATTGGTGGTAGCTTACTCTGCTGGATAATAGGATACCTGTCAAATAGAGTATCCTCTGTCCTTTATCAAGGCTTTAGAAGTAAGCCTAAAGAAATATCTTTAGGTACACCGCAGGGAGGAGTTCTTAGTCCCATGCTATTTAATATTCTGATTAATGCTCTCCTAAATGCTCTACCTGCCTCACCTAAACATATAGCTATAAGCTATGCTGATGACATTATGATACATACAACAGGGCATAAGAAGATGAGTACCATTCTTAATGAAGTTCAAGCAATTTGTAATCGACTAGGCCTCATAATATCTAACTTTAAAACAAAGATATTAACAAGCAAACGACATCCCCCACCAATCTATTTGCAGGGTGAAAACCTTAGCTGCGTTAAAAGTTACAGATATCTTGGCGTAGATGTACCCTTTAACAAATCCTCTATACCACAACTAAACAAGAAATGCAAAGCTAGGCTAAATGCTCTCAAAGCTGTTGCTGGCTACAACCCCAACTATGGTGCTAATGTTGCTGGCTACAACCCCAACTATGGTGCTAATGTTGCTGGTTACAACCCCAACTATGGTGCTAATGTGAGAATCGTGAGAATGATGTACATAACCTATGTTAAATAAATAAATAACAAAAAGGCACAATACCGTGACTGGAACGATACACAAATAACCCGCACATAAAGGAGAGAAGCTTACGACGACGTTTCGGTCCGACTTGGACCATTGACAAAGTCACACTAACAGAGGTGGAGCAGGACGGCTATATATAGGCACGAAGAGGTGGAGGTAGTAGTAGTAGTAGTAGTAGTAGTACAAGAATTGTATATAATACCGACAAGATGAAATTAAGACACATGCACAACACCCGGGCATCCCCATCGTCTTCGCACTAATCTCGTTCATACCTCTCCTCCCTCTACAGATGTTCCTGGTGTCTACTCTATTTCTTGCTCCTCCTGTCCTCTTCAATACTTCGGAGAAACTGGTCGATCTCTTTCTGACAGACTTAGGGAGCACAAAAATAGTGTTTGGGTTGCCGACACTAACAATGCTCTTTTCTGTCACGTCAGAGATCATAGCCATCCTATTGACTGGTCTTCTGCTACAACTGTCTTCCCTACTTCCAACTCGAACAGTCGCTGTCTAGTTGAATCCTCTCTAATACACAACTTTCCTTGTATGAACCTTAGCCCTGGCTTCGTCTCTGTAGATGCCTTCCTCTCCCACTACATTGTAAATGCTCCAAACTTCAGAACACCGTGACTTAACCTGAATCCTCATTTTTTCTTTCTTTTTCTTCTTCCTCTTCCGTTTCCTCTTTCCTTTTCTCCTCTGGGTTGTCTTTCTCTCTCCTGCCCTCGTGTTTCTGTTCCTTCTTCATTTATTTTATTTCACCACTTCCCCTTTCACGCACCTTTTGTGCGCTTGCTCTCCCTCTGTGGCTCTAGCTCTCTTGCAGTGCTCTCCTTCCTTTGTTTTTGACTGGCTCGTCTTCCTTATTTCCCACTTCTACCACTACCACTACTACTACCTCTCTTCTTCTACTACTACTACAACTACTGATGAAATTTAAGACACATGTGCGGCGTCTGGTTGTCTTTGTTGTGGACTTTTTCGCCATCCAGTGGCTGGCTGGATGGCGAAACGTCTACGATGGGGATGCCCGGGTGTTGTGCATGTGTCTTAATTTCATCTTGTCGGTATTATATACAATTCTTGTACTACTACTACTACTACTACTACTACCTCCACCTCTTCGTGCCTATATATAGCCGTCCTGCTCCACCTCTGTTAGTGTGACTTTGTCAATGGTCCAAGTCGGACCGAAACGTCGTCGTAAACTTCTCTTTTATGTGCGGGTTATTTGTGTATAACCTATGTTAGGTCCTTAATTGATTATGCTGCTCCCATGTTGATATTAGCTAGAGAAAGTTCTCTCCGACCCTTGGTGTTAATGGAAAATGTAGCTCTCAGAATTATTCTTGGCTGTCCCAGATCTACAAAGGTTCTTAATATGAGGAAGGAGCTTGGTATTACTAGTATCAGTGATAGGATTGTTGAGATTAACACTGTACTCAGTATTAGAATGTTGAGAAATGAACCAGACTCTGTCACAATGAATCTTACCAAGTATCTAGAGGTAAATAAACGCAGATCTAAATGGATTGTGAAAACGTGCAATTGCATTAAGTTTTATAACCTGCATGAACTGTATCACTGTAGGCAACCCAAAAGCAATTTTACCCCTCCATGGAAGATGTGTTCATTTAATATCACATACCTGCAAGTCCCTCCCAAGAAGCTCATTGTTAGTAATCCCTTCCTTAAATCACTTGTTAAAGCAACTGCTCAAGAAGAAATTTCTCACCTAGCTGGTAGTAATAAGTTATCACAAGTTATATACACTGATGGATCTAAGCAGGAGTCTTCTGGCAGGGCTGCAAACTGCTCTTGTTGCCACCTCCCTAGTTAAGAACGATAATAAATTTGTTGAGTTAGGCATAAGAATTAACAACTGGGAGTCTACACTGCAAACTGAATTGTTTGCAATCCTAATGGCGCTAAAGCTAACCTATGACACCGAGCTTGACTCAACATTACTGATTCTGTCATCATTCAAGGCTCTTGACTCATATAATGACTCCAACTGTGTGTGTGTGTGTGTGTGTGTGTGTGTTGGTGTGTGTGTGTGTGTGTGTGTGTATGTATGTGTGTGTGTGTGTGTGTGTTTGTGTACTCGCCTATTTGTACTCACCTATTTGTGGTTGCATGGGTCGAGTCACAGCTCCTGGCCCCGCCTCTACGCTGATTGCTACTAGGTTCTCTCTCTCCCTGCCCCATGAGCTTTAAAACTATATATGGTTCCCGCCTCCCCTACGTCACTTTCTAGGCTATTCCACGGCCTGACTACTCTATGACTGAAAAAATACTTCCTAAAATCCCTGATTCATCCGAGTCTTCAGCTTCCAATTGTGACCTCTTGTGTCTCTGTCCCTTCTCTGGAACATCCCGTCTTTGTCCACCTTGTCTATTCCCCGCAGTATTTTATATGTTGTTATAATGTCTCCCCTTACCCTTATGTCCTCCAGTGTCGTCAGGCCGATTTCCCTCGACCTTTCTTCGTAGGACAATCCCCTTAGCTCTGGGACTAGTCTTGTTGCAAACCTTTGCACTTTCTCTAATTTCTTGACGTACGTGTGTGTGTGTGTGTGTGTGTGTGTGTGTGTGTGTGTGTGTGTGTGTGTGTGTGTGTGTGTGTGTGTGTGTGTGTGTGTACTCACCTATTTGTGGTTGCAGGGGTCGAGTCTTAGCTCCTGGCCCGGCCTCTTCACCGGTTGCTACTGGGTCCTCTCTCTCCCTGCTCTATGAGCTTTATCATACCTCTTCTTAAAACTATGTATGGTTCCTGCCTCCACTACATCACTTGCTAGGCTATTCCACTTCCTGACGACTCTATGACTGAAGAAATACTTCCTAACGCCCCTGTGACTCGTCTGAGTCTTCAACTTCCGATTGTGACCCCTTGTTTCTGTGTCCCCTCTCTGGAACACCCTGTCTCTGTCCACCTTGTCTATTCCCCGCAGTATCTTGTATATCGTTATCATGTCTCCCCTGACCCTTCTGTCCTCCAGTGTCGTCAGTCCGATTTCCCTCAACCTTTCCTCGTACGACATTCCCCTGAGCTCTGGAACTAGCCTTGTTGCAAACCTTTGTACTTTCTCTAACTTCTTGACGTGCTTGACAAGGTGTGGGTTCCAGACTGATGCTGCATACTCCAGTATGGGCCTAACGTACACAGTGTACAGTGTCTTGAACGATTCCTTATTAAGGTATCGGAACGGTATTCTCAGGTTTGCCAGGCGCCCGTATGCTGCAGCAGTTATTTGGTTGATGTGTGCCTCCGGTTACTTGCTCGGTATTATGGTCGCCCCAAGATCTTTCTCCCTGAGTGAGGTCTGTAGTCCTTGTCCAACTAGCCTATACTCCGTCTGCGGTCTTCTTTGCCCTTCCCCAATCTTCATGACTTTGCATTTGGCAGGGTTGAATTCGAGTAGCCAGTTTCTGAACCACGTGTCCAGCCTGTCCAGGTCTCTTTGCAGTCCTGCCTCATCCTCATCTGATTAAATTCTTCTCATCAGCTTCACATCATCAGCGAATAGGGACACTTCAGAGTCTATTCCTTCTATCATGTAGTTCGCATATATCAAAAATAGCACTGGTCCTATAACTGACCCCTGTGGGACCCCGCTCGTCACAGGCGCCCAGTGTGACACCTCTTCACGTACCATAACTCGTTGTTGCCTCCCTGTCAGGTATTCCCTGATCCATTGCAGTGCCCTCCCTGTTATATGCGCCTGATCCTCCAGATTCTGCACTAATCTCTTGTGAGGAACTGTGTCAAAGGCCTTCCTGCAGTCCAGGAAAATGCAATCAACCCTTTTGTTACCTTGTCATAAAACTCCAGAAGGTTTGTGACACAAGATTTGCCTTCCATGAACCCATGCTGGTTTTCATTTATAATCTTGTTCCTTTCCCAGGTGTTCCACCACTCTCCTCCTGATAATCTTCCCCATGACTTTGCATATTTAACAAGTCAGAGATTCGGGGTCTGTAGTTTAGTGCCTCGTTTCTGTTTCCTTTCTTAAATATGGGGACTACATTTACTGTCTTCCATTTCTCAGGTAGTTGCCCAGTTTCAAGGGATGTGTTGAAGATTGTGGTTAGGGGCAAACACAGCATCTCTGCTCCTTCTCTAAGGACCTGCGGGGAGATGTCCGGTCCCATCGCCTTTGAGGTATCAAGGTCACTTAGCAGCTTCTGTACCTCCTCCTCAGTTGTCCGTTTGTCATCCAAAACAACTGTTGGTATATTCCCTCTTTATGTTCCTTCTGTACTGTCTTCCCAGACCCTTCCCTGTCTCTACTGTAAAAAACTTCCTTAAATCTCCTGTTTAGCTTCTCACTTACCTCCTGATTATTTCTTGTGAGTTCTCCCCCTTCTGTCCTCATTTCTGATCACCTGGTCTTTGACTGCTGTCTTCCTTCTGATGTGGCTATACAACAGTTTCGGGTCAGTCTTGACTTTCGATGCTGTTATTTTCACACTCTCGTTGGGCCTCCCTCCTTACCTGTGCATACTCGTTCCTGGCTCTGCGACTAATCTCCCTATTTTCATGTGTTCTCTGCCTTCTGTACTTTTTCATCTCTTTTGCACTTTGTTTTTGCCTCCTTACACCGTCGGGTAAATCAGGGGTTCGTTCTGGTTTTCCAATTGTTTCTGTTACCCTTGGCAATAAACCTTTCCACTGCCTCCTTGCATTTTGTTGTTACATTTTCCCAATCATTTCTTTTTACGGGATTTCCTGCCAGTTCTCTGTCCCACGGGAACCTCCTGCAGGAAGTTTCCTCAACCTATTTGTCCCCTCTTTTATAGTCTGGCTTTTCCATTCAAACTCCTGTTACTCCTCCACTTGCAACTCTACTATGTATTCAGAGCACAGAACCACGGTGTGTGTGTGTGTGTGTGAGTGAGTTTGTGTGGTGTGTGTGTGTGTGTGGTTGTGTGTGTGTGTGAGTGTGAGTGTGTGTGTGTGTGGTGTGTGTGTGTGGTGTGTGTGTATGTGTGTGTGTGTGGGTGTGTGTGGGTGTGTGTGTGTGTGTGTGTGTGTGGGGTTACCCTCAACAATAAATATTTGCCCCAATAACTCATTTACAGTTGTGCCCGGGGGTGTGGAAGTGTGAATTGCTCATTATTCTATAATTTGTTAGATTGTAGCCTTGTATAAACGTAAGAAAACCATTCTTACAGGATTCATTACCTTTGTACCTAGTTCAGCTATTAAAACTTTGGGGGCCCAGTCCCTGGACCCATTACGTACCTCCGTAATCTGTAAATACCTTTGTAACTTGTCATGATTGTGACCAGACCTACCTGGAGTTCATTACCTTTGTAAATTGTGAGTTCATTACCTTTGTAAATTGTGAGTGCATTACCTCTGTAACTTACTCAGCTATCAAAACTTTGGAGTCTAGTCCCTGGATCAATTATGTACCTCTGTAATCTTTTGACTACCGCCCACAGGATGGGTATGGGGTGCATAATAAACATATTAAACTAAAAACTAACTACAACAACATGCTCATTGGAGAAGCCAGGTATAGATACTAAAAAATTAGGGACAAAGGAATTAATTACAATTGCTAGGATCCCATCACACATTGGAATACTCCTTCATGATAAAGTTGATATGTTAGCCAAGAAGAGTACCCAGAAGGAGAATGTAGAATATAACTTTGGTATAACTGTGTCTAGCATTAGGAATAATATTAGGAGAGAAGTAAATAATGAAAATGATTGTTATAGGAATGCAGTTAGAAACCTGAGTAGATCTATAACCCACTATGATAACATGAACGTAGATAAGTATGTTCATGGAGCAATTGCAACGTGAACAGACTGACTGAGTTGTAGTGGCCAGGCTTAGGCTTGGTTACAAGTACTGACTGATTTTTGTAGTGGCCAGGCTTATCCCTTGGTTACAAGTACTGATGATGTTGTATGGCCAGGCTTTAGGCTTGGTTACAAGTACTGACGATGTAGTGGCCAGGCTTAGGCTTGGTTACAAGTACTGACTGATGTTGAAATTTGGCCAGGCTTAGGCTTGGTTAACAAGTACTGACTGATGTTGTAATGGCCAGGCTTAACTTGGTTTACAGTACTGATGATGTTGTAGGGGCCAGGCTTAGGCTTGGTTACAAGTACTGACTGATGTTGTAATGGCCAGGCTTAGGCTTGGTTACAAATACTTCTGGCAGTTTGGGAGACACACAGATGATGATCAAACTAAATGTAAATTATGTGATCAGGCATATGGTCACTCTCTTGAACACTATGTGCTTAATTGTCCACTTATTGAGGAATACAGAGACAGACAGTATAATAACCTATGTGACATGTCAAGGTATCTTATTAATGAAAATAAGATACCAGATATACTTAGCAAATTTTCTAAATTTGCTTGTAACAGATAAAAGAACTATAGATAAAACTCAAATGTATTCCTGTTAACCCTTTGGGGCCTAGTTCCTGGGCCTTTTGTGTATCCATATGCTCTTGCGCTACCGTCCACAGGATGGATATGGGGTGCACAGTAAACTAGCCACTTCGGTGGCAAATCTAAATCTGAATAAAGTGAAGACCTTCTTTCTTGAAGCAAGAATAAAGTTTACTTGAGAGAGTTCCGGTGGTCAACGTCCCCGCGGCCCGGTCTGTGACCAGGCCTCATGGTGGTTCGGGCCCCGATCAACCAGGCTGTTTTTTGCTGGCTGCACGCAATCCAACGTACGAGCCACAGCCTGGCTGGTCAAGAAAAAGTGAAGACCTTTCTTGAAGAAATGGATGTCTTAAACAAGGAATCATTTGCTGTAAAACAACTTAAAACATCTACTGCCATAAGAAACTTAAGTTCAGTGTTAAACATAGAAAGTGAAGAAGCTTCTATTTACTTAAAAAAATTAATGCCAATTGGCAACATAGTTGCAATGTTGCTAACTGGGTCAAGGTCAGCATATGAAGGGTAAGGGAGCCAAAGTGCATTTGTTGCATACAAATTGATGGTTTAACACCGTTAACATAAAACAAATACGTAAGTTGTGCATCCAACCCATACACAAATCACAAACAGTGTATTTACTGTTGTTTAGTCTGTTATTTAGTCGGGCAATAACAATCTGTGGCCCCACGTTGAACTAAGAAGCCTTACAGAAAGTTAGGAGTTTATTCAGGGATACACAAGTACAGTTTATAGATTATCATACATAGCAGCATATGTGTACAGAACCTGAGGTATCCCTAAAACGTCAGTGGGCTTATTTCCATTGGGGTTTTTTTATCGCTCCTGCCTACTGGTTCATCATATTCGCCATTGCCCCATACTGTGTGTACACTTGAACACATTTCTCACAACACAGGTAATCGCACGACTGGGGGCTGCCACCACCTTTCCTACAGTGCACACAAAGGCACCTAATTTGACTCAATAGGCAACGCTCTTGACTTACACTGTGTCCGTGGTTTAATCCCTAGCCGGGTAGAAACATGTTTCCTTAAACCCGCTGTCGCTGTTCACCTAACAATAGGTAGGTGCCTAGGTGTTAGTCGACTGGTGTGGGTGGAATCCCGGGAGACAAGATTGAAGGACCACAATGGAAATAAGACAGATGTTGAGGGGTAATGCTACAAGCTAAGTCAAGAAATTTAAAAAGTAGACTGAATGGGACTTAGCTTGATTGGCAGCTTTCGCCTCCACAGCTGTCCCTGCAGGCGATGTCTTTAGAAGCTGTCCTTGCTATTACCTGGAGTTTCTGGAGAGAGTTTCGGGGGGTCAACGCCCCCGCAGCCCGGTCTGTGACCAGGCCTCCCGGTGGATCAGCCCCTTTAAACAACCAGGCTGTTGCTGCTGGGCTGCACGCAAACCAAACGTATGAGCCACAGCCCGGCTGATCAGGAACTGACTTTAGGTGCTTGTCCAGTGCCAGCTTTTAAGACTGCCAGGGGTCTGTTGGTAATCCCCCTTTTTGTGTGTGGGAGGCAGTTGAACAGTCTCGGGCCCCTGACACTATTGTATGGTCTCTTAACGTGCTAGTAACACCCCTGCTTTTCATTGGGAGGATGGTGCATCGTCTGCCAAGTCTTTTGCTTTCGTAGTGAGTGATTTTCGTGTGCAAGTTCGGTACTAGTCCCTCTAGGATTTTCCAGGTGTATATAATCATGTATCTCTCCCTCCTGCGTTCCAGGGAATACAGGTTTAGAAACCTCAAGCGCTCCCAGTAATTGAGGTGTTTTATCTCCGTTATGCGCGCCGTGAAAGTTCTCTGTACATTTTCTAGGTCGGCAATTTCACCTGCCTTGAAAGGTGCTGTTAGAGTGCAGCAATCTAGGCTGGAATATTGCTGCACTCTAACAGTACCTTTCAAGGCAGGTGAAATTGCCCTCAAGGGCTGGAATTAAATTATTATGTGTAAGTTTAATTACCAGTAGGGGGTGTTATGTCAGTATTTTCATTACTGAATACTGACTGGATCCATTGAATCCTATACTCACATGTGTGGACTCAAAAGTCCGCACCTCACTGCCGACTATAGGATGTTTTTAAACCAAGAACTGCCCCTGCATGACAAGATAGTTCGAAACCTGCCTTGTAGCGTGAGATATAGTGTTGTTTACATCCTACTCGACAGGTATTGGTGACTTGATAAAAGCTGAAGTGTCCTTGAATGTCCACGTCTTCCACAGTCTAGGAATACGCACACTGGTACACTATGTTCCACAAAGTTTGTCTTTATTATTCACAATCTTAACACTATAGCTGATCACACTTCTCTGTAAGTGTTTTGATGTGTTATGGAGATTCTGAGGTACAGCAATGCACAATTAACTTCCTTTGTTCATTCTTAGCAAAAAGTGGTCTTTACTGCACCATTATATATTCCAATCTGAAGACGCCACAGCACCCTATGCCGCCACTGCCTCTACTCACAAAGAAAGAGCTGACATAGCACATTTTCCCTTCTTGCCAAACTTCCACTATGAAGCAATGCAGAATGCTTGATTCTTGCTGTCTTAAGCATAGACAACAATGTACATCTTTTACATGGTAATAAAGTTGGTGCAGGATTTTCCTTAATTGTCCTGCTAAGGTAAGAGATTGATTGTCTCTTATTACACTACACTACTTGCAACACTGGTCTCTTGCAAAGAGCCGCATGACCGTGTCACATGCTCGTACTGCATCTGGGATCAATTACCTGATGTAACAGTAAAAAAGATGCTTGCCCCTTCTGAGAGGGCTGAGCCCCTCAGGGATGAAGGGGCTGATATCCCCCTTCTGGAGAAAATTTCTCCACAGCAGACAGTCCTCGATAATGCACTGATTTTCTTGGGTTATCCTGGGAGGCTAACACTTCGGGTTATAAAAACGATCAGGTGTTATCTTATCACCACATAATAGTATCACAGTTAATGGTACGATGCTGCTTTGTATGGGCTTGCGGTGTTGCCATACTTTGCGGAGATAGTGACATGGTCGCTGTTGACAGGATGCTGACTGTGGGTCTTCCACTGTTCAGTGTGCCATTACTCCAGCAGGCTTATAATTAATAATTAATAATAATCTTCATTTCGACAAGTATATGATATTAAACCTAGCTGACATAAGTGACATACTATATAGAGAGCCTCTGGTTATGCAGAGCATTTAAGTTAATTTTATCCCCAGAATGCGACACACACCAGTCGGCTAACACCCAGGTACCTATTTACTGCTAGGTGAACAGGTACAGAAGGTGTCTTAAGGAAACACATCCCAATGTTTCTATCTATACTGATGATTGAACCACGGGCTTATGTGTGAGTTGAGTGTACTACCAACCGAGTTGCGGGTGGCTATCCTACGGGTGACTGATGCCCTTCTGGAATGAATTACAGAATATAAACATGAATATGGCATGCACTCCTCCAGTAGCTGGTAACAGGTGACAGCTTCTTACCTTCACGTTTCCTGCTAAATTAACTGTCCCTTTACTCACAATCCACAAGTGCTTTACCATTTTCTAGAGAGGGACTATTTCCCCACCTGGCAGGTTAATAGCTTCTTGGTCGAGTGGCATTTCACCTTCCAAGAACCAATATCCATTCCCGTGGCCTGGTGGCTGAACCTGTCGCTTCACACGGCAAGGGTCTGGGTTCGAGTCCCAGCGAGGGAAGAAATATTGTGCATATTTCTTTACACAGGTTGTCTATGTTCATCCATCAGTAAAATGGGTATCTGGGTGTTAGTGGACTGGTGTGGGTCACATCCTGGGTGTTAGTGGACTGGTGTGGGTCGCATCCTGGGACAAAACCGACCTAATTTGCCCGAAATGCTCTGCATAACAAGCGGCTTTGTACATGGTAGTATGTCATTGATGTCAGCTATGGTCTGTATACCTTGTATATGTACTTGTAGAAATAAAGATATTATTATTATTATTATCTGATGAGGCTGGTATTTCTGTTGTTACAGTTGACACACTTCAGCTAGGGAAGAACCACCTTTATGGAGCTGGCCGTAAGGGTGATGCAACAGCAGCGATGGTCCAGTGTCCTCTTCCTCCCCTCACTCTACATGTTGGTCTAACTCTCTCTGCTAACTCCTTCATGCCCTTCGAATCTAAATAGGAATTTCTTGTGGAGGAATTCTTTTCCCATCAGTGAGCGGTTTAAAAACCAAACTTCGTCTCCTAAACCATTTATTAATATTAAAACGCAGATGCTGCGTATATAAAATCTTCAACCCCCCCCCAACAAGATCCCGCCGAGGGGAAATACATAGTCCTCCCTACAAACACCGTTGCCAAAACTTCTCCACGTTTTTTCCAATACCGCATTCCAAGTATCTCCCTCCACATCCCCCCCATCAGGACATCACTATAAGGGACATTTTAAAGGGTTCAATCCTCTGGGGGGTAACTTTCCCCCTTTGGGACGATTACAACCAATTATAGTAGGTGAGACACCCAGAGCCCTCCAAACACGTATTTAAAAACACCAATACAAAGGAGAAGGGACGATTCGAAAAAACAATTTTTTCCCCAGAAAAATTAATCGGGGGTACATGAGGCTTGTCAAGGCCTTCCCAAAAAAAAAAAAGAAAAAAATTAAAACTAATGAAAAGATGCTCTCTTTACAGGGGGAAGTAAAGAAAGAAGAACTGTTCAAAGGGGCCAGTTGTATAAAAAGGAAGGGGGCAGGCCAGAGAAATAAAAATATTAAATTAAGCTAAAGAATCATACAGGAATCAAAAAACACAGAAAAAACTTAGATAAAAAATGAAATTGAAAAAAAATCGAAATCAAAAAAGGGCCCCAAAAAACCACATCCACACGGCCCCGTTGAAACAAAACAGGATTTACAGATGCAGCGAAGAAACTGAGATACTGAATACCCAATATAATCAGGTTTAGTGAGCCTTTAATCGACTAAGGGTCGAAAGTCAAAATTTAATTTTTATGCCCGAGACTTAAAATTTGGTTTTTAAATTTAAAAATTTTTTCTGAAAATCTTAAACAAAGGACTTAAAAAAGCAATAGATCTGCCCAAGCACTCTCCCCCGGGGCCCAAACTGTAAAAAAATTTCGTGTTCATCAAAAAAAACCATTTTTGGGTGTCCTGGTGGCTGAAACTCCCGCTTCAACACGGAGGGTCCCGGGGTTCCCATTCCCCCCCGGGGGGTGGAAACTTTTTGACGCGTTTGTTACACCTGTTGTCCTGTTCAAATAGCAGCAAATATGTACCTGGGTGTTAGTCGCTGGTGTGGGGGCATCCGGGGGACAAATTTTAGGACCCCCCTGGAAATAAGTTAACAGTCCCCCGATACGCCGACTTTCTTTGGGTTATCCCGGGGGGTAACCCTCCGGGTTAAAAAACCCCAAAAAAAATCTTATATACATCCTTTAAAAATTCTAGGTAAGGGGCTAGACACAGAGGTCCCCACGTCACTAAAACAACAGACATAGCCCCACTCCACAAAAGGAGTCAGTTTAAAAACAATTGCAAAGAATTACAGACCGAAAAAATTCATATCCCATATCATAAAAATCTTGAAGGGTTTTTAAAGAATCAAGATCGCCAACTACTGGATACCCAAAAATTGCTAAGAGAAAACACAATAAGTGTCAGGGGCCCAAGACTGTTCAACAGCCTCCCACCAGCCATAAGAGAACTTGAAAATAGGCCCCTGGTTGTCTACAAGAGGGAGCTGGACAGATACCTAAAGTCAGTGCCGGATCAGCCGGGCTGTGGTTCGTACGTTGGACTATGTGCGGCCAAGAGGGAGCTGGACAGGCATCTAAAGTAAGTTCCTGATTAACCGGCCTGTGGTTTGTACGTCGGTTTGCATGCTGCCAGCAGCAGTATCCTGGATGATCAGGCCTTGATCCACCGCGAGGTGGGTCAAGGCCTGGTCATGGACCGGGCTGCAGGGGCGTTGACCCCCGAAACACTCCAAGTATACTCCTGGTATTCCATATAATTAACTACAGAGATGCAAGACTCGTCGCCAGGGAAGAAAACACAACGTCGCAGGATCCTGGAATCATCACGATATTTATTGTATATCCAAGAGTTTCAGCCAGAACAGCGGCTTGTACAGTATGGCTGAACTCCTTGCCATTCATAGCAGTGAACCTCCTTGCCTTCTCAAATTCAACCTCTTTTCAACAATTATGCATCATATGGGAATCTTTATTGGAGAAACGTTTCGCCACATTGGCTTCATCAGTCCAATACATAGCAGAAAGGTATAAGGAGAAGAGGAGCTTGAGGTAATCAGTCCCTAAGCCTGGAATCGATGTGTTCAGTCCATCACTCTTGTAGGAAGTACAGCATAGGGCCGGAGAGGTGGCATATGTACTGCAGTCAGGTGAGAAGAATCAGGAAGCGGGATCACAGTGGAACCATCCACTAGTGTAAGTAGGTCTTCTTCCAAAGGTTGGACAAGTGTTGAATTCTTTGTATCAAGATCCAGTGATGTTGCAGTGTCTGACAGATGTGATGAATGGTTTTGAAAACCGACAAGTTGAAGAAATGAGACACTTATGCAGCATATGTTGCGTAAGTGTCTCAATTCTTCAACTTGTCTGTTTTCAAAACCATTAATCACACACTCTTTTCAACAGTCAACATTCCTCACCTGACCCTTCACGTCGCTATGCTATGTATATTAGTGTATTCTCTCTTCAGGTAGATCTGTTTGTGCATTGATAAAGCCCAGTGTGTGGGAGAAACGTAGTTAATAAAGGATTGTATTATATTGCATTTGTGTCTATCCATGATCATATTACTTAAGAGCACCTACAGTTATCTCAGTAGTAAATCGAATATATTTTTGTTGTGGTTTTCAAGTGATATTAGATCTAAAAATTCTGTCGCGGCCATGGAGAGATACACCATTATCTCAGTGATGTATAAGAGGAAGTCTACCCAGATTTTTCTCACCACTAAAATGATCCGCTAAGCAAAACTAAAGAGTAACTTAGAGAACTCATCTCATCCCGAATCCCATACATATGCAGACGACTGTATTCTGACATTTACTTATCCAAGAGAGGACATGCCAGCAGCTCTAAGCTACATCAGTCACCAGCTAAGAGCTATATCAGCCAGGGGAAACCGATGGCAGGTAACATTTGCTTCTGAGAAAATATAAATGATGATGGTCTCTAGGCAACATGATGGTAATGCCGGAGCAGTAGAAAGTATGACTGGGAGAGTGTTGGTACCCGGGGACGAAGTTGATGCCCTTGGGGTGAAATTTGACTCCAAACTGACCATGAAGAACTAGGTTGCAAATCTTGCAAACAAGGCAGCCAAGAAGCTTACAGCACTTCGACGTATCTCGCATTTGCTCGGCAGTATGAGTTGCAAGATTGGGAATGGGGCACAATTACGCTCAAACCTTGTGTATGCCCCACATTCTAGGATTGCCTGTCCCCCATCTCATCTGCGACTGCTTAGCGGAGTAGAAAACAGAGCAAGATGCCTCATCACTCACCTTGGACCCAGCTTCGCTAGATCTGTCATTTCAGCAGAGCCTTCAACACAGGAGGGATGTGGGCGGCCTTACTGTTATGTACAAGGTCAACATTGTCAAAGTACCACACTTGGCTCCACTCTGAGGACAGCGAGAAATGAGCTTCTACACAACAAGACGGGCAGCAAACAGTAACATCACTCTGACTGTAACCTTCTCCAGAACATCACTTCATCTGAGATCATTTATTCCCAGGATGACTCGAGTCTGGAACATGTTCGTACAGCGTAATATCAACGAATTAAAGTCAGTTGGCCCACAGATGGCTCCAGCTTCATCCTGTTCCTTACTTGTATGTTTCATAATAATAAAAATGCTTTAAAATTAACTGATGTAGGTAACAGCTCTTCGCTTGTAAATTTAGGAATCCTTACCCTAACCTTGTTGTGTAAAAAGAAAAAATTATGTCCACGAGAATCTTCTAAGTCGATGCGTTACTACATCACTGTGGGTTTTGGAAGCCATCCGAGCCATTCCGGGATACTTGTAATAAGAACATAATGGAGGAACACTGCAGAATGCCTACTAGCCCATACAAGGTAGGTCCTTATCAAAGCCATCCCTACCCAATGCAACCACTTTAGGTTATAGGTCCTCGTCACCATACACGAATGTTTAAAAATTTGAGACGACTGGAAAAAGTGTTCTAGAGTTATGAGTGAAATGAAATCGGAAAGTAAGATGAGGGAAGAAAATAATGCATCCTTTTGTAGGTTGGCCTTTATTGATACCCAATTACAACAACAAAATAATAATAATAATTATTATTATTATTATTATCATTGTATTATATGGAGCTTTTGGAAACCCCACGATGATAAAGCTCACTGAACATCCTGTGACTCACTGGTAAGTGGGTGAGTACGCGAACCTTCAGAATTATATACTCCCAGCTACAGTGACAACAGGTTACACACTCCCAGTTACAACGCCAAGGGCAGATTAACTCACAGTGCTGAGGACAGGTTATGCTTTCAGCTACACTGCCAAGGACAGGTTATATATGAACAAGTGTAACAGGTCTTACAATGGCGCATAGCAGCGGGAAGCGTTTTAGTGCTGATGAATTTCTAAGTCGTAATAAAGTACCAGATGGGATGTCCTATAAATGGAACAGAGAGCACATCGGTGGTGATGGGCTTCACTGGCATCTGTATATTGGGTTGGTGCTCTTTCTGGCTACAATGACTGCTGGCCAGACGACCATCAACACAAAATCAGCGGTAAAGGTAAGTCTCCAGATAGTTTGGTTGGTCAATAAGGTTTCAAACTTATCGACTACATGAGGTTATTGGTGGTGTTTTTCACCTCTACACCACTCGTTGAGGATACTTGAACACCTACAGTAGGGATTAAATTAAATTAAACTTTTAGTATACAGGAAGTGTAAGTGTTTTTGGGTATGCCCAAATGAGAACCGCCTGTTGAAAAAAATCACATTGGTATTAAAAGATAGAAACATCAAAACGGCCTTCATAGAAAACCTGACAGCATTCTATAACAGATGGGAAAATAAAAGGCCTGGTGGTCAGATGATGCTATTGCCCCTGGTGAAAATGCTGTCCTGGTAGACAGTAACTGTAAGAATACAGAAATGAAAGCTGGTGGCCCGGAGGGAGACAGGAACTCTAGTGAGGAAACAGGCGTAGACAAGGAAAACTCAATGTTATAAACTAGCAATACCACTGGAGACGGTAAACGAGGGGATGCCCCAAGGAATAGTGAAGACAAAATACCAGAAAAAAAAGCTGGTGAAGGCACCATTGTTAGTAAAAGTGCTGAAGATAGTAAACAGACAGAGAAACACGCACCAGTAGGGAATGCAGTCACGAAAAACCAAAGCAGCAAGTAGAAATTTGACCAAATGCAAATTTTATGTATTAGGTATCTGCAGGCATGGAATATCTGGAAAAATAGATGCAACATACAATTTTGACCACCCCAGGAAATGCCATGGCCACATGACTACACGAAAATTCAACCTGCCTTTTCCACCTTGAAATGTGTCAGTCATCAGTTCAAGAAAGATAATGCTAGAATTTATACTGTCAGGCACAACACCTAAAGGGGACAAGAAGATACATAACATCCAGACCATGGGAAAACCTGGGTAGCCACAACCACTCCAGAGAGAGAGAGTTTTTAGCGCCAGGGAGAAAAAAACAACTGGCAGGAAATGACAGAAATCGTACACCAACTCCGAACCTTTCTGGAGAGGAATCGTAGTCAGTGGCTTCCACTCCAAAACAATAGATATTAGTGCCAGGAAAAAAAGACCACCACCACCCATACCACCAATACGATGACATTCATCTTTGCAAATATACAAGGTCTAAAGCCAGCAACGAACAATAAAATGCCGTGGACTGTTTACAGAGTCAAACGCAATGTTCACCGCTTTCACAGAGACCCACATAAAAGATCACCTTGACAATGAAATATAGATCTCTGGTATATGTGCTGATTACCCTTGTTGAGACAAAAGTAACAGTTGATATTTTTTTTTTCAACACACCGGCCGTATCCCACCATGGCAGGGTGGCCCAAAGAGAAAAATGAAAGTTTCTCTTTTTAAATTTAGTAATTTATACTGGAGAAGGGGTCACTAGCCCCTTGCTCCTGGCATTTTAGTCGCCTCTTACAACACGCATGACTTACGGAGGAAGAATTCTGTTCCACTTCCCCATGGAGATAAGAGGAAATAAACAAGAACAAGAACTAGTAAGAAAATAGAAGGAAACCCAGAGGTGTGTGTATATATATGCTTGTATATGTATGTGTAGTGTGACCTAAGTGTAAGTAGAAGTAGCAAGACGTACCTGAAATCTTGCATGTTTATGAGACAGAAAAAATGGACACCAGCAATCCTACCATCATGTAAAACAATTACAGGCTTTCGTTTTACACTCACTTGGCAGGACGGTAGTACCTCCCTCGGCGGTTGCTGTCTACCAACCTACTATATATATATATATATATATATATATATATATATATATATATATATATAATATAATGCTTGCTACATACTTGGTTCACGTCCAACCTCGGAGGAGCTGGAGGAAATTCATCATCTTTGATACATTGTGCCATTGTATTCATGTTTGTTTTTTTCTGTCAAATGTATTTTGTTTATTAATAAATGTTCACATAGAATAAAAAATATATAGGGGGTGGTAGGAGAAGAAAATATTCAAACAGCTCCGAAGAGAACCTTGAGTTTTCCCTGAGGTATGTTTATTGTCTTCTCTGAGGATGAGGGTCCCCATTCCAGCTATAGAGGTGGTACTTCCCTATATTTTTTATATAAAAAATATATTTAATATTTAATAATATATATTTAAATTTTAATTATATTTATATAATAATATTATAAATATATATATTTTATATTATTTTTTTTATATCGAAAAATCACGAAACAAATGATTATTTAAAAACAGTACAGAAAAAGCTGTCTGGCCCGGACTGACCCCGCGTTCCCATACCCAGCCCTGTTGTACTGCACAAAAATATTTTTTTTAAACACATTACACATTAAGACATACAAGGAGCATCAGATTTTATTTTTTTGTCTTTTTACTTTCAATGTACTGAAAAAAAAAAGATCACAAATCTCGTAATATTTTCTGATAAATCTTCCTCACTAAAGCAACAACCACAATTCCCGCACACGGAAGAGGGTTCTCGTACATTTGTAACCATTATGAGAAATTTTCTATGGTAAAGATTTTAGGTAATGAGCTTATGTGCAGAATGGGGCTGGAGGACAACGAGCAACAGGTAATAAACAATTTTATTAACGGTTTTTGTAAACGGTTTTTAGTAAACGGTTATTAGTAAACGGTTATTTTGAAAACGGTTATTAGTTTCGGTTATTGAAACAGTTATTGTAAAAAAAATTATTGTAACGGTTATTAGTAAACGGTTTTTAGTAAAAGGTTATTGTAAATAGTTATTTGTAAACGGGTTTCTAGTAAATAGTTTTTAGTAAAGGTTTTTTAGTAAACGTTATTAGAAACGGTTTTGTAAACGTATTATAAACATTATTAGAAAACTTTTTGTAAACAGTTATTCTAGATAGTTTTTTATGTTCCCGAAAACAGTTAATTGGTTAGTTGAGATGTATATCCACGGTGTGTATATCCACGTAGTATGTTTTTCCCCCTAGTGATGTAATCCAGAGTGATGTTATCCCCCAGTGATGTATATCCACGCAGGATGTATATCCACGGGAGTTTTGTATATCCCCGCGTGTTTTTTATATCCCCGTGTGATGTATATCCCCGCCCGTGATGTTATCCACGCGGATGTATATCCACCAGTTATGTAATCACGCAGGGAGGGATTCCACGCAGTGGTATATCCAGTAGGGGATGTATTTCCCCGAGTATGTAATCCCGTATGATGTATTACGTAGTGTGTTTATCCACGGTGGGTGATATCCCGTAGTGATTATATCCACGCGTGATGTATATCCCGCAGTGGTATATCCCGTAGTGATGTATTCCCGAGTGTGTTTATCCCGTAGTGATGTATTCCCCTAGTGATGTATATCACGTAGTGATGTAAATTCCCGAGTGATGTATATCCCCGTATATGTATATCCACGGGTTTTATGTAATCCACCGTGATGTATACCACGCAGTTGTATTCCACGTAGTGATGTATTTCCCCCCGTGATGATATCCAGCAGTGATTATATCCCCGCTGTGTTATCCACGCAGGATGTAATCCACGCAGTGAGTATATCCCCGCATGATGTTATCCCCCACTGGTATATTAACGCAGGATGTATATCCACGCCCTGGTTTATATAACGCAGTGATTATATCCCGCACGGCATATATACCGCAGGATGTTAATTTCCCCGCAGTGTGATATCCACGCACTGGTAAATTTTTACTCAGGAGTATACCCCGCACGGAATATACACGCAGGATGAATCCCGCATGATGTTATCCACCAGTGTGTATATCCCGCAGGATGTTACCCCGCATTGATGTATACCACGCAGTGAAATTCCCCGCCTGGTTATGTACACGCATGATGTATATCCCCGCAGTATGTTTAAAACCACGCAGTGGTAATCCCCGCACTGGTTTTTATTACACGCAGGATGTATTCCAGCAGTGAATTTTTATCACCCCGGGATGTATATCCACGCATGAGTATATCCACGCAGTGATGTAAATTTCACCAGTGATGTTTACCACGGGAGTGTTTTATATCCCCGCAGTGATGTATATCCACCCCAGTGATTAATCCCCGCTGATGTATATCCACGCGTGATGTTTATCCAGCCTGGTATATATACACGCAGTGTGGTATCCCCGCATATGTTATCCCGCAGTGTGTATATCCATGACTGGTAATAACACGCAGTGATGTTATCCCCGCACTGTTTTTATCCGCAGTGATTTTTATACGCATGAGTATACCCCGCACTTGTATAAAATAACGAGGATGTATATCCAGCACGGTTTTACTAACCAGTGATGTATATCCCGCATGAGTATATCCCCCAGTGATGTTATTCCACGCATGATGTATATCCACGCAGTGAGCATATCACGCATGAGTAATTCCCGATTGAAGTATATCCACGCAGGTATATGCACGCAGGATGTAAATCCACGCAGTGATGTAATCCCCGCAGTTGTATATCCACACAGTGATGTATACCACGCACTGGGGGTTTTAAAACCGCGTGATGATTCCACCCGTGATGTATATCCACGCATGATTTATCATGCAGTGTGTATATTACGCAGTGATTATATTCCCACCCGTGAGATACCAGCCGGTTTTACACCGTGATGTATATCCCCCGCAGTGATGTATATCCACGCACTGATGTTATCCACGCAGTGAGTATATCCCCCAGTGAGTATATCCCCGCACTGTTTTTTGACACGCAGGGTGATGTATATCCAGCAGTGATGTATAAACGCAGTGATGTATATCCAGCACTGGATATATCCACGCATGATGTATACCACGCAGGTGATGTAAAACCCCGCAGTGATGTATTTACGCTGTGTTTTTCCCGCGTGATGTAATCCACGCAGGATGATATCCACCCATGTGTATATCCGCGCAGGTGTATATCCCCGCAGTGAAGATATCCACGCAATGGTTTTTAAAACACGCAGTGATGTATATCCACGCAGTGATGTTATCCCCGCAGTGATGATACCCGCCCGGGGTATATACACGCAGTGTGTATATCCACGCATGGTGTAATGCATGCATGTTATATCCACGCATGTGTTTTAATTCACGCTTTGTTTTTTTCCACGCACTTGTATATATACACGCAGGGATGTTTATCCCGCAGTATTATATCCCCGCGTGATGTATATCCACCCATGATGTATATCCACGCAGTGATGTATATCCCGAGTGATGTAATCCCCCCACTGGAAAAATATACACCGTGATGTGTATCCAGCAGTGATGTAATCCACGCAGTGATGTTATCCATGCATGGTATTATACACCCAGTGATGAAACCACGCAGGTATTTCCATCAGTGATGTTTTATTTACGCGTGATGTATATCCACGCCTTGTATTATTACACGCAGTGATTAAATTTTCCCCGCCTGGTATACATACACGCAGGATGTATATCCACCACTGTGTTATCCACGAGTGATGTATATCCAGCGTGATGTATATCCCAAAGCAGTGAGCATATTTACGCAGTGATGAAAATCCCGCGTGATGTTATCCCCCCTGGTATATTACAAACCCGCGATGTATACCACGCAGTGAGTAATCCACGCAGTGATGTTATCCACACAGTGTGTTTAAAACCACCACTGGTATATTACACGCAGTGATGTATATACCCGTGATGTATATCCACGCGTGTGTAATCCTTTCGTGATTTTAATTTTACGCAGTGATTTATCCACGCAGTGATGTATATCCACGCACGGTATATGTCACGCAAAGGGTGTAATCCCCGCAGTGATGTATATCCACGCATTTTGTATATCCCCGCAGTATGTATATCCACGCATTATGAAACACGCACTGGTTATTTCACGCAGTTGTTTTCCACGCTGATTAATCCACGCGTGATGTTATCATCACTGGTATATATCCCCCAGTGATTTATACCCCCGCTGGTTTAAAACCAAAGCAGTGAGTATTTACGCAGTGAGTTATCCACGCGTGATGTAATCCACGCAGTGATTATATCCCCCCAGTGATGTATATCCCGCAGTGATGTTATCCACCAGTGAAGTATATCCACGCAGGTTATATCACCAGTGATTATTCCCGCAGTGTGTATATCCCGCGTGGATATCCCCCATGGTAAATAACGAGTGATGTAATCCACGCAGGGATATGCATGCAGTGAGATATCCCGCAGTGATGTATATTCACGCCCGTAGTATATCCACGCACTTGTATATATACACCGTGATGTTTATCCACCCGTGATGTATATCCCCGCACTGGTATATATACAGCAGTAGTATACCACCCGGTTAAAAATACAGCAGTGATGTTATCCACCAAGGGGTTTTAATCCACGCAGTTGATGATATCCCGCAGTGTGTATTCCACGCCTGGGATAGTACACGCATTTATTATATCCACCAGTGATGTATATCCCCGCGTGGTGTATATCCAGCAGAATGAAAATCCACGAATGGGATATATCCCAGTGTGTTTTATCCACGCAGTATGTTTATTCACCTGTTTATCCACGCAGTGATGTATACCACGCAGTGATGTTTCCACCCCTGAGTATATCCACGCATGGTATATCCACCCGTGAGTATATCCAGCAGTGAGTATTTTCCCCGCACTGGTTATGTAACGCAGTGATTATATCCCCGCAGTGATGTTATCCCGCGTGATGTATACACCCCTGAGTAACCACGCAAGGGGATGTATACCACGCAGTGATGTATATCACGCAGTATTTTTTTTCCAAACCCCGGTATATTACCGCAGTGATTATATTGTCGCAGGGATATTACACGCAGTGATGTTATCTACCACTGGGGGTATATACGCATGATGTTTTTCCCCGCAGTGAGTATTCCTCCAGTGATGTATATCCACGCAGTGATTTATATCCAGCAGTGATGTTATTTTTACGCATGAGTTTATGCAGCAGTGATGTTATCCACGCTGAGTAATCCCCCAGTATGTTATCCAACCAGTGATGTTATCCACGCAGTGATGTATATTCACGCAGTGATGTATATCACGCACTGTATATATATCACGCATGAGTTTATCAAAGCAGTGTTGTATTCCCCGCACGGTAATATACACGCGTGATGTATATCCACGCCCCTGATGTATTCCACGCAGTGATGTATATCCACGCAGTGTGTTATCCACGCAGTGATGCTATCCCGCAGTGATGTAATCCCGCATGATGTTTTTCCCCCACTGGAATTCCCCGCAGCGTGTAAAATCCCCGCAGTGATGTAATCCCCCAGTGATGTAATCCCGATTTATGAATCCCTGCATGGTATAAATTTTCTGCAGTGATGTATTCCCCCCAGGATGTATATCCAAGCGTGATGTTTTCCATGCAGGGTGTATATTCACCAGTGATGATATCCACGCACTGGTATATGTACACGCAGTGATGTATACCACGCGTGGGTTTTTACCACGCCTGATGTATTCCCCCAGTGTGTATATCCACGCAGTGATGTATATCCCCGCATGGGATATGTACACGCAGTGATGTATATCCCGCGTGAGTATATCCACGCAGTGTGTTTTATCAGCATGGTATATATACACGCAGTGTTAATCCCCCAAGGATGTTACCCGCAGTGATGTATATCCAGCCTGATGTATATTCACGCGTATGTTTATCCACGCAGTGGGTGTTTTTGCCGCGTGTGTTATTAAAGCGTGTGTATATCCACGCACTGGTATTGTACACGCAGTTATGTAAATCCACGCATGATGTATATCCAGCATGATTAAATCCATGATGGTATAATACAGCAGTGATGTATATCCACGCAGTGGTATATCCACGCAGTGTGTTTCCCCGCAGTGAGTATATTCACCTTTATGTTTATCCACGCAGTATGTTTAAATTCACGCCTTTTTGATATTCACGCGTGATGATATCCAGCAGGGATGTATATCCACGCACTGGATATATCACCATTGATGTTATCCCGCAGGATGTAACCCCGCATGATGTTTAAACCCGCACGGTTATATACACGCACTGGTATATTTACCGCACTGGGTATATGCACGCAGTGATTTAAAACCAAGCAGTGAGTAATCCCCGCAGTGAGTATATCCACGCAATGATGTTTTTCCCCCAGTGATGTATATCCACGTATGATGTATTCCAGCAGTGGTGTAATCCACGCAGTGATGTATATCCCCGCACTGGGTTTTATATACACCAGTGATGTATATCCACGCAGTGAGTTATCCAGCAGTGATTATATTCAAGTGATGTTTATCCACGCAGTATGTATTCCCCGGCAGTGATGATATCCCCGCAGTGATTTATATCCACGCACGGTTTTTGTACACGCAGTGAGTATATCCACGCAGGAGTTATCCACCCCGTGATTAAATTTTACGCAGTTTGTATATCCCGCAGTGATGTATATCCACGCAGTATGAAATTTTTACGCATGGTATATTCACGCAGTGATGTAATCCACGCAGGTATAAATTTCACGCGGATGTTTATACGCCTGGTGTAAGCCCCCCAGGATGTATATCACGCAGGTGTATATCCAACCCGTGAGTATTCCACGCAGTGATTTATATACACGCAGTGAAGTATATTCACGAGTGAGGGTTTTTCACGCAGTGATGTATTTCCCCGCAGTGTGTTATTTCCCCTGATTATATCCACCCCGGAAAGTATTCCCCGCAGGATGTATTTCCGCAGTATGTTTTGCCGAGTGATGTATTTTCACGCAGTGATGTTATCCACGCGTGATTATACCCCGCACTGGTACTATACACCATTTTTTATACCAGCAGTGATGTATATCCCGCAGTGATGATATCCTCGCACTGGGATTATACACGCATGGTTATTTAACACGCACTGGTGATAAGCACGCATTGATATATCCACGCGTGATGTAATCCACGCAGTTGTTATCCCCGCAGGATGTCCTTCCATGGTTAAATTTAAACTTGTCAAAAGTAGTGTCAGAGACGACCTCATGGGGGGAGATTTATACCTACCCCTGTGTTGTCTGTGGAAAACTCGCATCTTGCTCTCCCTCGTGGTAATGTACACCTTCAAATGAAAGTTAAAAATGCAAACGTTGGTTTCAGATATTTAAAAATTTTTCCCAAGGGCAGCTGAAAATTACAGAATGTTGCCTTCAGAACCACAAATGAGAGTTTATTTTTCCCCTGAAAATAACGGGGTGGTTTTTTTATTAACAAATTCAAAAAGGCCGCTAGATGCCCCAGATTTTGGGTGACTAATAAGATTTTTTTTTTCTATATTACAATTTCAGATACAGACGTTTTGCCCTACAAGTGAAATAGAATTTTGTGGAATTTTTCCAGATTTACACTTTAGCCAGCATTCTGTGGTGTAAATTGGAAATACAACGGCAATGGGTATACAAGAATTTTATTGAGTGTTTGGGGGGTTTGGTTTTGTATTTGTGGTTTAAACCTTTTTTTTGATTTTCTTTATAAAAACTTTGTATAGATTAAAATTTTTATTTTGTAATTTTTCCCCTCAAATTCTTTTTTTTTTTAAGGTTTAGGTTTGATTGCAGTAGTCGGGGGGATGGTAATGTTTGGGGGGTTTCGAACCTCTATAGTGGATGCCCCATATTTTTTTTTAATTAGAAATTGCATAAGAAAGATTATATAAGTTTTCTGGGAAATTTAAGAAAAGTTCACAGTTTTCCGACAGTGTTTCAGGGATATTTCACTTTTGGGGGGGGAGGCGTCAGCAGGCGGGGCCTATGAAAAAACCAAAGTTAACCATAGAACAGAAAAAGGAGAAAAAAGGGTGGGGGGTCTTTGAGGTATCTGTGAAAGGAAATTTCAAAATTTTAATTTGCATAAACCTTTAAATATCTAGAAATCAATTTTCAAATTTAAGCGTTGAGTTGGGCTTGCTTTGGTATTCATTAAATTTACGGTAGAATAAGATATAATTTGAGTACTTGTAAGAAAATTTTTATTATCTTGCAGATATGAAAAAAAATTAATTTTAATTAGAAAATAGGGAAAGAGGGTTGCATAGGCCTATCACCCTGCTAGGCAGCGCACTCCACCCAAACGTTGTGTTGCATAATTGGAAATTTCATCTATAAGAAGAAATTTAGCAGCCTATAGGCTGGAATTCTAAATAAATGCTCATCAGAGTTCCCAGTGTATACAGTATTTTTTAGCGTCGGACAAAAAGGAAAAGACATGCATACCTGTGATCATTTCAAGAAAGAAGCCACAAAGAAGTGTTTTCTACCTTTATTGACGGTTTCGTTTATGCTGTTGCATAAGTAAGGGTTTTGAGGATAACAAAAAGATTAGGTGATGAAAAATTGGTACAATTGGGGGAGGTTTTGGGGGAGGTGAATGTATTCAGAAATTTTGGGAAGTGAACGTGTCGCGGGGGGTCTGGAAAGATGAGGTGAACATAAATTGATGAGGGAAAAAGGGGAGTGGTGCACTTGGAGTCTGTGGAGACAAGAACTTTTTTCCTTGGAGGCAAAGGGGGAAAGTTGAGGTTAGTTTTTTACCAAGCTCTTAATGGGGTTTTTAAAAGGGGGGTGATGAATTTGCAGCGGGAGAAGGTTGGAGGCAGTGAGGGTGTCATGTCTGAGGGCAATGCTGTGGGGAATAATGCAGAGAATTCGTAGTTTGGAAGTTAGGGGGAGGTGCGGGATTACCAAAACTTGTCCAGAGGGCTGAGGAAGGGTTGTTGAGGTGGTTCGGACATGTAGAGAGAATGGAGCGAAACAGAGTGACTTCAAGAGTGTATCAGTCTGTAGTGGAAGGAAGGCGGGGTAGGGGTCGGCCTAGGAAAGGTTGGAGGGAGGGGGTAAAGGAGGTTTTGTGTGCAAGGGGCTTGGACTTCCAGCAGGCATGCGTGAGCGTGTTTGATAGGAGTGAATGGAGACAAATGGTTTTTAATACTTGACGTGCTGTTGGAGTGTGAGCAAAGTAACATTTATGAAGGGATTCAGGGAAACCGGCAGGCCGGACTTGAGTCCTGGAGATGGGAAGTACAGTGCCTGCACTCTGAGGAGGTGTGTTAATGTTGCAGTTTAAAAACTGTAGTGTAAAGCACCCTTCTGGCAAGACAGTGATGGAGTGAATGATGGTGAAAGTTTTTCTTTTTCGGGCCACCCTGCCTTGGTGGGAATCGGCCAGTGTGATAATAAAATAAAATAATTTATCAAGTCATGAACAGATTTGAAATAAAACATATCTGTTTTTGCCCTGATAAAGTCCACTGCATTTACAAAACATTGTCAGTAATAAATTGCACTATACTGCATTTCTTTCTCTTTCTGTGTTTATACAATGCCCTGATATTTTGCCAGGAGTACCCCTGCTTTTCAATGGGTCTCTTTTACTCTTCCATATCTCTCGGACAAGTGTGGTGTTAAGGTAGTACAGTGGACCCCCGGTTTACGATATTATTTCATTCCAGAAGTATGTTCAGGTGCCAGTACTGACCGAATTTGTTCCCATAAGGAATATTGTGAATTAGATTAGTGTATAGATTAGTCCATTTCAGACCCCCAAACATACACATACAAACGCACTTACATAAATACACTTATATAATTGGTCGCATTGGGAGCTGATTGTAAACCGGGGGTCCACTGTATGTGTATGTAAAATAGTCAATTTTGTTTCTGTAGAGAATGGTTTATATTTGTACAGAAAATGTGATATTATTGACATAGTTTAGAGAAAGCTTCTGGTTGTGCAGAACATTTTGAAGACAACTTAGGGTCTGTTGGGAATTTCTCTTAGGTATGATGGGAGGGATGTTGAAAAGCCTTTACATGTATTTATTTATTTATTTATTAATTTGAATATGATACAGAGAAGTACAAAAGAATACAGTTAAATGCAACATGCCAAAGTCCCTTGTATGCAGAGCATTACTGGCAGGCTTAAAATTAACTTAAGATTAACTAAGCAATGATATATTCAGTGGTACAAAAATTATTGTAAAACAGATAACAATTTAGTACAAATGAGTATTACAAAGACAGGTCATATGGTCATTACTGTGTTGCTGTGTAATCACTAGAATGGAGTATTCTGTTAGATAATGAAGTTAAATAGTAACAAAGTTTGATTGGGTTACAGGTTGACATTTATGAGATACAATAATGAGACATATATGAGATACAATTTATGAGATACAATTATTCAGTATTGGTTGTGGGTGAGTAAGTGATTTTTGAGAAGAGACTTGAATTTATAAACAGACAGTGTTTCTTTTATATTCACAGGTAATGAATTCCAGATTTTAGGGCCTTTTATGTGCATTGAGTTTTTACATAGTGTGAGATGGACACGAGGAACATCAAAGAGTGATCTGTGTCTTGTGTTATGGTCATGTGTTCTGTTGAGGTTGGTAAGATGTTTGAGGGGAGGGTTTATATCGGAGTTAAGTGTTCTATGTATGTAATAGGTGCAGTAATAAGTATGGATGTTTTGTATTGTGAGTAGGTTTAGAGTTTTGAATATTGGTGGAGTGTGTTGTCTGTAGTGGGAATTTGTTATCATTCTGACTGCAGCCTTTTGTTGGGTAATTAATGGTCTGAGATGGTTTATTGTTGTTGCGCCCCATGCACAAATTCCATAGGTGAGATAGGGGTAAATAAGTGAGTGATATAGGGCCAGGAGAGCTGATTGTGGAACATAGTACCGTATCTTCGATAGTATGCCTACAGTCTTGGAAATTTTTTTGGAAATGTGCTGAGTTATCTTATAGTGCACTCGTAGCACCTCTGCATTTCATTTTTTCTTCTCGCTGTCTGCAAAACCTTTTGTTCTTAAAGGACCTCTCAAGGAAGGTACCATGATGCTGGTGAGGGGCTCTTGATCTCGGAAATTGGATCTGTGCTCCAGGTCCCTGAATTAAACCGGAATACCTTCCACATCCCCCCACAGATGCTCTGGCTTAAAAAATAAATATAAAGAATCTATATTAAATTGTCATAGTAAATTATTATAATTTTTATTATTATTGTGCTAAACACACGAGCATTCATTATGTGGGAATGGTAGGTAATCAGGTTCGGTCCAAGGAAAGAGATCAAATTCAGTTCCTTACATCAAAATCTCTTCAACAGCATAGGGCCCCATCCTTACCCTCCCCTCATCCAGTCTTATATGGTTTGCCTAGTAAAGGTCCCATCATTAGAGGTCTGTTTGTAATGTTAAGGGGAGATGCCTTCGTCAGCATGCCAAAAGTGCTGATACCTGACCAGCCGGGCTGTGGCTCGTACGTTGGTTTGCGTGCAGCCAGCAGTAACAGCCTGGTTGATCAGGCTCTGATCCACCAGGAGGCCTGGTCACAGACCGGGCCGCGGGGGCGTTGACCCCCGGAACTCTCTCCAGGTAAACTCCAGGTAAACAAATGATTATATGGATTTAATTACAATAGAGAGGTTTACCTGGAGTTTACCTGGAGAGAGTTCTGGGGGTCAACGCCCCCGCAGCCCGGTCTGTGACCAAGCCTCATGATTTATCAGAGACTGATCAACCAGGCTGTTACTGCTGGCTACACGCAATCCAAAGTACGAGCCACAGATTGGCTGGTCAGGTACCGACTTAAGGTGCTTGTCCAGTGCCAGCTTGAAGACTGCCAGGGGTCTGTTGGTAATCCCCCTTATGTATGCTGGGAGGCAGTTGAACAGTCTCGGGCCCCTGACACTTATTGTATTGTCTCTTAACGTGCTAGTGACACCCCTGCTTTTCATTGGGGGGATGTTGCATCGTCTGCCAATCTTTTGCTTTCGTTGTGAGCTCAAATTGCAAATGATTAAATGGGTTTCCTTGCAATTGTGAGGTAACAAATTGATTAGCCAGAGCTTCCTACCATTTGCAGGTCACAAGATTACCATCCCCACGAGCCCCTTTGGGGCGGGACAGATGGCAGACCAAAGGCCTAGCTTCTCCCTACGAGCCCCGTGAGGGCGGGGACTGTGGCTATGCTTGGGGACACTTGCTCCCAAAGATGAGGGGGTACTTGTACCTCCTCCCATGGGAGACTTAGGTCTCGAGACACTCCCCAGATAGGGAGCCAAGACCGGGTCACCACTATTGGAAAAGACCCGGACCGGGAGAGTACCGGTGAATAAAAAAAGGAGCTCAAATTACAAATGATTAAATGGAAGGTTTCTAGACACTTTCCTTTCTTGTTGAAAGATCCATTACATAGCTCCAGATATTTCTTTTAAACCAATAAAAGCTTCTGTTTTTAGATTATTCAACTTAGATTGAAACACTAATGCAACATATGGGAATCTTTAGCCACACAGTGGCCTCATCAGTCCATACAAAGGAGAATGGTGAAGAACAGGAGGAGTTTGAGGTAATCAGTCCCTCAGCCTTGAGTCGATGTAATCAGTCCATCAATATTGTAAAGAATACAGAATTGTGCAAGAAGTGGCTTATATACTGTAGACAGGTGAGGTACAGCAGTCGTAGGTGGTATCACACTTGACAAACCCAAATGTAGCAGTAGTTCATGACTGAAGGTTAGACATGATGGACTGATTACATCGACTCAAGGCTGAGGGACTGACTACCTCAAATTCCTCCTCGTCTTCATCATTCGTCTTTGTATTGGACTGATGAAGCCACTGAAGCACTGAACTACACAACCAGCTAAATTCCCGACTTGTTTTGTACATTGAACATGTTTCAGCTAGTCCATCTGAAGCGAAGATTCTCTTGTGTGTCAATTCCAAATCTGCCATCCTAACATTTCTTTTAAACAAATAAGTCTTGTAAGTTATAAATGAATTCAATGATTTATGTTTCAGAACCTTTTTTTTTTACTTTTTTTTTTTTTTACAAGAATCTCTTTCAGGCTTGAGTTTGTTAGTTACATGCAAGTTCCAGCAGTTCTTTCATGTGGTAGATAAAGTTCATAGAAAGACCGTCAGCAAGATTTATAACTTAGTTTATCCTCACAAGTGGTCTATCTTCGTGGCTCAGGTCGACTGCATTTAGTAGAGTTTACCCAACCGAACTTGCACACGAAAATCACTCACTACGAAAGCAAAAGACTTGGCAGACGATGCAACATCCCCCCAATGAAAAGCAGGGGTGTCACTAGCACGTTAAGAGACCATACAATAAGTGTCAGGGGCCCAAGACTGTTCAACTGCCTCCCAGCACACATAAGGGGGATTACCAACAGACCCCTGGCAGTCTTCAAGCTGGCACTGGACAAGCACCTAAAGTCGGTTCCTGACCAGCCGGGCTGTGGCTCGTACGTTTGTTTGCGTGCAGCCAGCAGCAACAGCCTGGTTGATCAGGCTCTGATCCACCAGGAGGCCTGGTCACAGACCGGGCCGCGGGGGCGTTGACCCCCGGAACTCTCTGCAGGTAAACTCCAGGTAAACAACGTTGTCATTTTCTATTAATGCTGTGACCTGGATTTTGTTGCTCCTCGGTCTCACAATACACGAATGGATTTCACGAAATTTCTAGTTTGTGCCCTAGTGAATGGTGGAGTCGACTGAGGAAAGGCCTCTTCTACTTCTGGTTGTGATGAACTTTGAGACTGCTGCATGAATTACCTATGAGTTTTGTCCATAGGTCCCTTAAAGTTTGCTTTATGGTGACGCGAATGATACCATAGCGCAGTCTAGCTCGCAGATTCTCTACTGTCAAGTCACCAAGGCACGTTTTTAATTCCATAAATAACTAATTTCAGTGTGAATAGACACAATTCCCACAAGCCCTCCTAGGGCGGGAAAGGCGCCACAGCTTACTACCACCTGCAGCTTGACAAGACTGCCATTCCCACGAGGCCCCCTGGGGTGGAGAAGGTAGCAGACCAGAGGCCTAGCTTCTCCCTACAAGTCCGTGAGGGCGGAAAATGAGGCTAGGCCTGGGTACAGTTGGTCCCAGATGATGAGGAGGTATTTGTACCTCCTCCCATGGCAGACATAGGTCTCAGGCACTTCCAAGACAGGGAGTCAGGTCACCATCTGGAAAACACCCAGACCGGGAGCGTACCGGTGGATCAAGAATAATACAGTCGTATCCCTTCGAATAACTGTCTGTGGGTTTGTTAGCTCCACAACCATTTATTTACTGCCATTTTGCATTAAAAAAAAAACACGTGTCCAGCACGCATCTTTCTCTCCGCATATGTTGGCAAGTTAAGTTTTCCAACTGTCTTCATCTTTCAGCTTTTCTCAACATTTTAACACCTGCAGCATTTTAACACCTGCAACATTTTAACACCTGCAGCATTTTAACACCTGCAACATTGTAACACCTGCAACATTGTTACACTGCACATTTAACACCTGCAACATTTGTAACACCTGCAACATTTAACTGCAACATTTAACCTGCAACATTTTAACACCTGCAACATTTTAACACCTGCAACATTTTAACACCTGCAACATTTTAACACCTGCAACATTTTAACACCTGCAACATTTAACACCTGCAACATTTTAACACCTGCAGCAATATACAAGGTTTCAGTAAGTGATATTAAGGAGCAATAAATGACGATAATAAAATTATGAAAATAAATTCTCGATAAAATTTTAATTTTTTTGTTCAACGGAAAATGTTAGATTTACCTGGAGAGGGTTTTTGGGGTCACCGCCCCCGCGGCCCGGTCTGAGACCAGGCCTCGTGGTGGTGCGGCCAACCCTGTTGGCCGCACATAAACCTATGTACGAACCACAGCCCGGCTGGTCAGGTACTGACTTTAGGTGCCTGTCCAGTGCCTGCTTGAAGACAGCCAGAGGTCTATTGGTAATCCCCCTTATGTATGCTGGGAGGCAGATAAACAGTTTTGGGCCCCTGACATTTAAAGTGTTATCTCTCAGTGTACTCGTGGCGCCCCGTGGTTTTCGTGTGCAAGTTTGGTACTAATCACTCTAGAATTTTCCAAGTGTATTGTATGATGTATCTTTCTTGCAGTGTATTCCAAGGAATACAAATCAAAGGATTTCAACCGTTCGAAGTAATTCAGCAGTTTCGCCAGCCTTGAAGGGGGCAGTTAGTGTACAGCAGTATTCTAGCCTAGAGAGAACAAACGATTTGAAGAGAATCATCATGGGCTTGGCGTCCCTAGTTTTGAAGGTTCTCATTATCCATCCTATCATTTTCCTAGCAGATGAGGTAGATACATTGTTGTGATCTTTGAAGGTGAGATCCTCTGACATTATCACTCCCAGGTCCTTCACATTACTTTCCCACTCTATTGTATGGTAAGAATTTGTGGTATACCCTGATACAGTTTTAACTTTTTTAAGTTTCCCATATCTGATCATGTTTTCTACAGATAATAAATGGTTTTAAAAAAAATAAAAAAAAATGTCATTTAAAAAGCGTATATAGTTTGGAAAGTGAACGAAATACAAGGAAATATAACGTATGGAATAAACGTGTCATTTTGAGAGTGGGATTAAGGTCGGTATCAAAACATACATGTAAACAAGGGAACACAAGTCCCTTGCTTTCTTAACTATGATGCTTAACCTATGGTCTCTGGTAGGCTTGTTGCAGTGTTTCTTATTTCTTGTGTTTTTGTGTTCTTGTAATCTTGTGTTCTTGTGTTATGTTCTCGTGTTCTCGCGTTCTGTGATCTCGCCTCCCTGAAGCCTCCACTCTCATAATTTAATCATTCTAGTTTGTGTGATAAAGTTTGATAAAATCCTGAACTTAATGGAGGTACGAGGCTGAAATAGTTAGAATATGCAATAATCTTGTAAATTATTATTACTGTATTCATTAGAAAGTCGCTAAACCTGTAGGAGTTATACAGCATCTGGGAAATGGGAAATAATCATGCTTGATTCTAAGAAGGGGAGGAGGGTAAGTAACTCTAATTCCGAGCATCAAGATCCCTTCACCAGCATCAAGGACCTTCCACTCCCCTCCATCCCTTCTTACCTCCCAATCTACCCTTCCTCTCTCCTTCCTTCCCTTCCTTCGAAAATAAGAATGATTAAGCTGGTCGAAACATCCAGCTGCCAGATGTGCCAAATCCGCTTATGTAATTTATTTTTTGTGGTTTAATATACATTTATAAAGGTTTACGTGACCTGCCCTGTTTTGATCTAACCACAAATTAAATGTATATGTAAATATTAAAGTTCTGATGAAAATTATATCCGACAAGTGTAACAGTTGGGTTATCTTCAGTGCTGAAACGTTTGGTGTCAAGTTACTAGTGAAGGTAACTTCCTGTGACGTCTTCCAGACCTTGACGCTTCACCCTCTCCTCTATATAGACTCCATTGTCATGCTTCATCTTCGTGGTGATGAACTCTTCTCCATTGTCATGCTGCATCTTCGTGGAGATGAACTCTTCTCCATTGTCATACTTCATCTTCGTGGTGATGAACTCTTCTCCATTGTCATGCTGCATCTTCGTGGAGATGAACTCTTCTCCATTGTCATGCTGCATCTTCGTGGTGATGAACTCTTCTCCATTGTCATGCTTCATGTTCGTGGAGATGAACTCTTCTCCATTGTCATGCTTCATCTTCGTGGTGATGAACTCTTCTCCATTGTCATGCTTCATGTTCGTGGAGATGAACTCTTCTCCATTGTCATGCTGCATCTTCGTGGTGATGAACTCTTCTCCATTGTCATGCTGCATCTTCGTGGAGATGAACTCTTCTCCATTGTCATGCTTCATCTTCGTGGAGATGAACTCTTCTCCATTGTCATACTTCATCTTCGTGGAGATGAACTCTTCTCCATTGTCATGCTGCATCTTCGTGGTGATGAACTCTTCTCCATTGTCATACTTCATCTTCGTGGAGATGAACTCTTCTCCATTGTCATACTTCATCTTCGTGGAGATGAACTCTTCTCCATTGTCATGCTGCATCTTCGTGGAGATGAACTCTTCTCCATTGTCATGACTTCTGATCTTCGTTGGATCTCGATGAACTCTTCTCCATTGTCATACTTCATCTTCGTGGAGATGAACTCTTCTCCATTGTCATACTGCATCTTCGTGGAGATGAACTCTTCTCCAGGCTGAGGGATTCACCATCTCACAAACTATTTCTCTAAAGTTGATTTACTGATAATATCATGATTCACCTCACCACTACTTCCGCTGTCTCTGGTTTATCCTCCTCTGTATTACGACTGAAGAAACCTACCACGTACGTGGAAACGTGTCCGTAATAAACATTGCCAACATTAACACACATGTCTTACTCGTCAAAAAATTCTGAAAGTGGGGCATGACAATGCAAAATAAAATAAACTGTGTAAACTAAGGCTGGGTTGTGTGGTACACATGATTGATGATTATCAAGAGACATGATTGATGATTATCAAGAGACATGGTACTAAAGGAGAACTTTGTGAAGGTTGCAGCTAGTTGAGGCTTTATCAGATACTAATGCAGGTGTAACATCGTTCTAGTAAAGGGTTTTTCCCGTAGCTCGATCGTAGCGCACTCAGCTCGCACACTGAGGTCCGGGGTTCGAATCTCCTCCGGTTCGGCTGCAAAACATTGGGGACTTGTTTCCATAAGACACCTGCTGTCCGATGTGGGTCGCATCCTGGGGCAAAACTAACCTAATTTGCGGGAAATGCTCAGCATAACAAGCGGTTTTCTATATAGTAGTATGTCATTGATGTCAGCTATGGTCTGTATACCTTGTACATGTACTTGTTAACCACTTGTCCGCTTCTCCACCACTTTGACCTTGTAAACTCTGACACTTTCTCCAACAGACTGTTTAGTGGACTACGTAAAGAGGAACGAGGCTTCACCAAAGTACCACTTCACAGACGGAGTCCTCCTCCTGGGTTTCCTACCAGTACGTCCCACAGACCAAGTTCTCAGCGGAATTAATATCACTATCTACAAAAATATCCACGAAGAAATATTAACCGTAACCCTTCCAGATTACTATCATTTAATCACAAAATGCTATAAGAGCAAAAATTTCACTGAACAAAGCTTCATTGGAAGTTTCGGAAGTAAAGCTGATTTTGACTGGCAACATTTTATGCTGTCGGTCAAGAACCGAAGCTTCATTATCAACGGAAAGTATCTGATGTGCTCAATGACACTAGTAAATGACAAGTCTGTCTATATAGTGGTGACACCAACCCGAGATCCCATCTATCTGGTACCCAACTGTCAGGATGGTGAGTCATTATGTGTTTTCTAGGATATCCTCAGCGTATTTCCAGTCTTAACAATCTCTATACTACAGTAAATGCTTATTACTGACCATAATTTTTAAAGGGGTGGACCGGTAAGCCAGCGGAAGGCCTCGGTCAGATGACCAAAAGCTCCAACGGCGGGTCATCATCTGACTAAGACCCGAGTCAGGAAATACTTGTCCTGTTTCCTGACAAACCTTACCTAACCTAACCCTCTTTAGGGTATAAAATCGCCCTATATGACACACAAAAATAGACTAATACCCAAGACACTATTTACTGCTAGTTCAACAGGAGCAATTGTAAGGAAATACTGTTCAGGTGATTGCTGTAATCTGAGTTTAGACTGACTACGACCCACTTGAGTGTGTAGTAATTATTACAGATGGATATGTGGCGGCTATCATCCACATGGTGAGTATGGAGTGGCGGCTATCATCCCCATGGTGAGTATGGAGTGGCTCGCCCAGATGGGTATGGGGAACGTGATATAATTATGAAACAGTATAACATTTCAATTTGGAACTTGCTGTATTGTGTTGTGTGCAACCTGAGTTAGTGTGTTTTGTTGTGTTCTATAACAGCGGGTATCGTGCTGTGTGCTGCTGAAAGTAGTTTGTGTGTTCTGTTGTGCTGTGTGCTGCTGAAAGTAGTTTGTGTGTTCTGTTGTGGTGGGGCTACTGCAAGTATTTGTGTGTTCTGTTGTGGTGTTTTGCTACTGCAAGTAGTTTTGTGTGTTCTGTTGTGGTGTGTGCTACTGCAAGTAGTTTGTGTGTTCTGTTGTGGTGTGGCTACTGCAAAGTGTTTGTGGGGTTCTGTTGTGGTGTGTGCTAACTGCAAGTAGCTGTGTGTTCTTTTTGTGGTGTGCTACTGCAGGTAGTTTGTGTGTTCTGTTGTGGTGTGTGCTACTGCAAGTAGTTTGTGTGTTCTGTTGTGGTGTGTGCTACTGCAAGTAGTTTGTGTGTTCTTTTGTGGTTTTGGGCTACTGCAAGTAGTTTGTGTGTTCTGTTGGGGGTGTTGCTACTGCAAGTATTTTTGTGTGTTCTTTTGGTGTGTGCTACTGAAAAGTAGTTTGTGGTTCTTTTGTGGTGTGTGCTACTGCAAGTAGTTTGTTGTTTCGTTGTTGTGTGTGCTACGGGCAAGTAGTTTGTGTGTTCTGTTGTGGTGTGTGCTACTGCAATATTTGTGTGTTCTTTTTTGTGGTGTGTGCTACTGCAAGTAGTTTGTGTGTTCTGTTGTGGTGTGTGCTACTGCAAGTAGCTTGTGTGTTCTGTTGTGGTGTGTGCTACTGCAGGTAGTTTGTGTGTTCTGTTGTGGTGTGTGCAAACTGCAAGTAGCTTGTGTGTTCTGTTTGGTGTGCTACTGCAAGTAGCTTGTGTGTTCTGTTGTGGTGTGTGCTACTGCAGGTAGTTTGTGTGTTCTGTTGTGGTGTGTGCTAACTGCAAGAAAGCTTGTGTGTTCTGTTGTGGTGTGTGCTACTGCAGGTAGTTTGTGTGTTCTGTTGTGGTGTGTGCTACTGCAAGTAGTTTGTGTGTTCTGTTGTGGTGTGTGCTACTGCAGGTAGTTTGTGTGTTCTGTTGTGGTGTGTGCTACTGCAAGTAGTTTGTGTGTTCTGTTGTGCTGCAAGTAGTTAGCTTGTGGGAGTGTATTTACCTATTTGTACTCGCTTATTTGTGGTTGCAATGGTCGATCCATAGCTCCTGGCCCCGCCTCTTCACTGGTCGTTACTAGGTCATTCACTCCCTGCTCCGTGAGCTTTATCATACCTCTTCTTAAAGCTAGGTATGGGTCCTGCCTCCACTACATCACTTTCCAGACTATTCCACTTCCTGACAATTCTATGACTGAAGAATTACTTTCTAACATCCACGTGACTCAACTGAGTCTTAAACTTTCAATTGTGTCCCCTTGTTTCTGTGTCCCATCATTGGAACATCCAGTCTTTGTCCACCTTGTCGATTCCTCGCAGTATTTTATATGTAGTTATGTCCCTCCTATCCCTCCTGTCCTCCAGTGTCGTCAGGTCGATTTCCCTTAACCTAGGACATGCCCCTTTCTCCGGGACTAATCTCGTTACAAACCTTTGCACTTTTTTTCTAATTTCTTGACATGCGTGGCCCGGTGTGGGTTCCAAACTGGTGCTGCATATTACAATAAGGACCTGACGTACACGGTGTACGGAGTCCTGAACGATTCCTTACCGAGAAGTAGGAATTCTGTTCCTAGGTTGGCTAGGCACCCATATGCTGCAACAGTTATTGGGTTAATGTGTGCCTCAGGAGATGTGCTCGGTGTTATACTCACCCTAAAATGCTTTTCCTTGAGTGATTTGTAGTCTTTGGCCCCCTGTACTGTACTGTGTCTGCAGTCTTCTTTACTCTTCCCCGATTTTCATGATTTTGCACTTGGTTGAACTCCAGGAGGTAGTTGCTTGACCAGGCCTGCAACCTGTCCAGATCTCTTTGTAGACCTGCTTGATCTTCCTCTGACTGAAATCTCCTCATTAATTTCACATCTGCGAACACGGACACTTCTGAGTCTATTCATTCCGTCATGTCATTCACATATACCAGAAATACCGGTCCTGTGGAACCCCGCTCGTCACAGGCGCCCACTCTAACACCTCGTCATATTCCATGACTCGTTGATGCCTTCCTGTCAGGTATTCTCTGATCCATTGCAGTGCCTTCCCTGTTATACCTGCCTGGTCCTCCAGCTTTTGTACTAATCTCTTGTGTGGAATTGTGTCAAAGCCTTCTTACAATCCAAGAAAACTCAATCTACCCATCCCTCTCTCTTGTCTTACTGCTGTTACCTTGTCATAGAACTCTAGTAGGTTTGTGAAACAGAATTTCCCGTCTCTGAATCCGTACTGGTTGTTGTTTAGCTCATTCCCTTCTATGTGCTCCATCACTCTTCTGATAATCTCCACGACTTTACATACTATACATGTCATTGACACTGGTCTGTTGTTTAATGCTGTATGTCTGTCTCCTTTTTTAAAAAATGGGACTACATTTGCTGTCTTCCATGCCTCAGGTAGTCGCCCTGTTTCGATAGATATGTTGAAGATTGTTGTTAGTGGTGCACAGAGCGCCTCTGCTCTTACTCTCAGGACCTGTGGAGAGATGTTATCCAGCCCCATCGCCTTTGAGGCATCTATTTCGCTTAGCAGCTTCTTCACCTCCTCCTCGGTTGCATGAATTGTGTCCAGCACTTGATGGTGAACCACTCCATCTTTCTCGAGTCGTCTCTGTCTCCACTGTGAATACTTCTTTAAATCTCATGTTGAGCTCCTCACATACTTCTCGGTCAGTTGTTTCATGTGACCTCCCCTCCTTCCTTCCTGAGCCTGATTACTTGATCTTTGACTGTTGTTTTCCTCCTGGTGTAACTGTACAACAGCTTCGGGTCGGACATGGCTTTCACTGCTATGTAATTTTCATACTGTCGTCGTTGGGCCTTCCTCCTTACCTGAGCATATTCATTTCTGGCTATTCAATTACTAACCTGATTCTCCTGGGTCCTTTGCCTTCTATACTTCTTCCATTCTCTAGCAGCTAGCACACGTGGTTTTGACTTCTCTACACCTCTGGGTGAACCAAGAGCTCGTCCTGGCCTTCTCATTATTTCTCTTGCCCTTGAATACAAACCTCTGCCTCCTTGCACATTGTCTTCACATATCCCATCATCTCATTTACTGAGTTCCCTGTCAGTTCTCTGTCCCACTGAACCTCGTGCAGGAAATTCCTCATGTCTGTGTAATCCCTTCTCTTTTAGTTTCGCTTCGTTCGTTCGTGTGTGTGTGTGTGTGTGTGTGTACTCACCTATTTGTACTCACCTATTTGTGGTTGCAGGGGTCGAGTCCTAGCTCCTGGCCCCGCCTCTTCACCGGTTGCTACTAGACCCTCTCCTCCCCGCTCCATGAGCTTTAAAAAACCCCTCTTTTCTTAAAACTGTGTAGGTTCCTGCCTCCCCCTACGTCATTTTCTGGGCTACCACTCCCTTTAAACAACTCTATAAACTGAAGAAATACTTTTTCTATTTTTGGGATCATTTGTGTCTTCAATTTCCCAAATTTGTGGCCTTTTTTTCTGTGCCCCCCCCCTGGAAAAATCCTTTCCTTTTTTCCACTTGTCTTTTCCACGCAGTTTTTTTATATGTCGTTACCCTGTCCCCCCGGGAACCCCCCTGTCCCCAGTGTGGGCCCAGGCCGATTTCCCTTAATCTTTTTTCATGGAAATTTTCCCCTTAGTCGGGAAAACTAACCTTTTGAAAACCTTTTTTACTTTCTTTTTTTCCCTTGAGGGTGTTTTTTCCCAATGGGGGGTTTAAAAAAAGGTGCTGCATACTCCAGGGGGGGGCCGGGACTACCGGGTGTACAGTGTCTTGAATGATTCCTTACTTGGTGTCGGAATGCTGTTTCGGTTTTTCCCAGGGCCCATATGCTGCGCATTTATCTATTGTTTGTGTGCTTCGGAGCATCCCTCGGTGTTATACTCCCCCCAAATTTCTTTCTCCTTGAGTGAGGTTTGCAGTCTTTGGCCCCCTACCCTATACTCTGTTTTTGGTTTTCCCTGTCCCCTTCCCCCTTTTCTTCATGACTTTGCATTTGGCGGGAAAAAATTTTCCGGGGAAGCCATTTGGGGACCAGGTGCCCAGGTCTGTCCAGGCCCTTTTTAAAGTCCTGCCTGGCCCTCATAATTTAATTTCCTCTTTTAAACTTCACATCATCTGCAAAAGGGACACTTCTGAGTCAAACCCTTTCTGTCTGTCTTTTTCAAAATATCCCAAAAAATTGCCCCGGGCCCTGGGGGACCGACCCCTGGGGGGACCCGTCGTAAACAGGTCCCCACTGTGTTTCTTTTAAATTACGTCCAGGGATCGTTTTTGGGCCTCCCGAAGGGTATTTTTCTGACCCTTTTTTTTTTTCAGTGCCCTTCCTTTTAAAATATGCCCCTGTTGCTCTAGCTTTCCCACAATCTTTTGTGAGGAACTGTTAAAAGGGCCTTCTTGCAGCCCAAAGAAGATGAAAATCAACCCACCCTTCCTCTTGTTTACTTTTTTTTTTAAATAAAAAAACCCCCAGAAGGTTTGTGAACGGGTTTTTGCCTTCCGGGGAATCCGTGCGGGGGGGGCATTTATATCCTTTTCCCGTTCCAGGTGCTCCACCACTCTCCTCCTGTAATCTTCTCCAAAATTTTTGATATATAAAAGTAAATGACACAGGTCTAATTTTTGTCCCTCTTTTTGTTCCTTTTTTTAAAAATGGGAACTACATTTGCTGTTTTTCCATACCTCAGGAGTTGCCCGGTTTCCAGGGATGTGTTTGAAGATTGTGGTAATTTGGTAGACAACAAAATTTTGTCCCTCTTAAGGACCCATGGAGAGATTTTTGCCCGGGTCCCATTCCCTTTGGGGTTTATCGTTTGTCCCTTGGGGCCGTTTCTTCCCCTTTCCTCCCATCTGTATGTAGTCGCCCAACCCATTTTTGGGGGTTTTGTTTTCCCTTTTTGGGTCCCCATCTGGTCTTCCCCCCAGGCCCTTTCCCGGGGTCTTTTACTGAAAATTCTTCCTTAAACCCGGGTTTTGGGAGCTCCTCACTTCCTCTTGATCGTTTCTTGTGATTTTCCCCCCCTTCTTTCCTCACCCTTTAAATCACCGGGTCCTTAAATGTTGTTTCTTCCTAATTTTGGCTATACAGCAGTTTCGGGTCAGATTTGTTTTTCCCGATGCTATGTCTTTTTCTACTGTCTCTGGGCCTCCCCCCCTTATCTGCCCCATACTCGTTTCTGGCTCTTTCTACAAATTCCTTGTTTTCCTGGGTCCTATGCCCCCCTTTTCCTTTTTTCCTTCTTGTTGCACTTAGCTTTTCCCTCCCTACACCTTCGGGGAAAACCCAAAGGGGCTCGTTTGGGTTTTTTTTTCCTTTTATTTCTTTTTCCCCTTTGGGGAAACAAAACTTTCCTCTGCCTCCTTGCACTTTGTTCCCACATTTTTCCCAAATCTTCTGGGGAAAATGATTTTCCTCCCATTTCTCTGTCCCATGAACCCCCTGCAGGAATTTTTCTCATACCTGTGTAGCCCCCCCTTTTATATTTTGGCCCCCTGTCCCCTTCAGTTCCTGTTACCTTCTCCACTTGTAACTCTACTTTTATGTAAAAATTCAAAAACCAAAACATGTCGCAGCTCCAAGGGCCCTCGTAAGTGATGTCCTCGATGTCTAAAGGGCTCAGGGTGAACCCAAAGACCAGTCTTCCCGGCTCATCCCCCCTTTCCCCTCTGGTTTTTGTCCCTGACATGTTGATGCATGGGGTTTTTTCAAGAACCACACCCATATTTTGTCTCCATGTTTCGGGCCCCCCATGGGGGCTCCAGGTTTTCCCCGTCGATCTCCCTTTTGGTTGAAAACCCCCCATTTCCAGGGAACTTTGCTCCCGCTCGAGTGGGGCTCTTTTGCCACCCCAGCCAGTTTTGTCCACCCTCCCTGTTGTTTTTTTTTCGTTTCTCCCCCTTTTTGGGCCTTCCCGCAGTTTTGGGGGTTAAAACCCTCCCCTCCAATGATTTCTTTATGTTCTCCGGGACTGAAATTTTTACCCAAATGTAGTCCTTTCTCCCAACATGTCCTTTCCCTTAATTTTCCCCCAAAAACCCCATTGGGTTTTTTTTATTTTTTAAACAGTGGGAAACCCCCCCCCCCTCTACTCCTTTTTATCTTTTAGGAACTGTATCCTGTGGGGAAAATTGTTGGGTTTTTTTTATTTTCAGCGAGTTTTGTTTCGGGATGCAAAGATGTTGGGGATTTTTTATGATTCTTTCATTCCAATCCTCATGTTTATTCATTTTTCCCCTCCGCATTTGTGTACCAAAACCTTTTGTTTTTTTTTTCATTGTGGGCATGCAAGTAAAATTTGGGGGGGTTGGGGGGGGGAGGGGCCTTGGTGGGGCCCATATGGGGGTGTGGTGTAGGTGGGGTATGTGTTGATGGGGGGGGGGGTCAGAATTTTCCCCTAAGGGAAAGCCCGTTGGGGTGAGGTTTGTGTTTTGGGGGTTGGTGGGGAGGGGGGAAAAAGTGAGTGGGTTTGGGGGTTAGGTTGCTAGTTTTTGGGTTTGGGAAAGGGGCGGGGGGGGGGGTTTTTTTGGTTTTGGGGGATTCTGTGGGGTGTGTTTTTCCCCTTCCCTGTGTCTGGGTCCCGCCATTTTTTTGCTTCTCGTTCCTCCTTGGTCTCTGTTCCCCCCTCTTTAGTGTAGGGGGTTTTTCTTGTGTTTTTGTCGCGGTCGAGGTTTTCTCTTGGTACCCCCCTTTGTCTCTTTAGTCTTGCTTTTCTTGCAGAATCCTTTATTCGGGGGTTTATTTTCCCTTTAAAAATTTTCTCTGACAGGGGGGGGTTTCCTTCCACTCGCAAAAAACCAATTCTTTTGGGAAAATTTGTCACCTGGGTTTATTGCCCCCCTATTGTTTTTTGATGCCTTCAAAACATTTTTTTTCCTCCTGTTTTATTTCTTCAAAGTTTGGCCCTTGGGGTTTTTGGAGCCCCTACACAAAAAATGACCTCGCCCTTCCTTCCCCCCCCCCTGAGTCTCCATTGCTTTCCCCTGAGGGATTTGTTTCCTTCCCTTGACATGTTCTTGCCTTCAGTCCCTGTATTCTGAAAAAATCTATTTTAGTGGGGGCTGTCTTTCCTGGCCGCTGCCCTTGCTACGGGAGTTGGCTGTTAGAACCTCTGCATTTTAAAAACCCTTTATTTTCTTGGGACCTGTCGCTTGATTTAGTGTGGGTCATCGTTTTTTTCCCCGGCCCCCCTTTGGGGTTTAAGGTCCTTCGTGTACGGCATGTCTCCGTTGTTTCTTACCTCCCTTTTCTGCCCCCTGACTCTGAATTTCCCAAAACATTGTCTTCAGACCTGTCGTTTGATTCAGTGTGCTCGTGTCTTTTCCGGCCCCCCGTGGGGGCTGATAGGGCCTTCCCGGTCGGCATTTTCTCCCTTGGGTTTTTTACCCTTCCCTTGTCTGGCCCGACTTTGGGTTTTCCCGATGTCAGTCTGAATTGGCATTTGGGCTCTTAATCTGTTTCAGGCTTTGCAGTTTCCTTTTTAAGCCCTGTTCCTAGCTTCTGTGCTAAAGGCCCGTACTTCCCCCTTCCTGCACTCTTTTGCTATCCGCTCCCCCATTTTCTTACCCTCTACTTCTTTCCTTCCCCCCCTTCCCCCCTTTTTTTGGGGCTTAAATCCAGTCTTTTCCCCCTGGTTTTTTCTACCCAAACTCTGGTTTTCCCCTTTTTTTTTTCTAAGGCCACCATATTTTTTTTTTTTTTTTTTTTTTTTTTTTTTTTTTTTTTTTTTTTTGTTACCCCAGACGAAGGGGGGTTTTTTGAGGAGGGGGGGGGGTGTGGGGGGAAGTTAAAAGGGTTTGGAGAGAGGAGGAAAAAAGGGTTTGAAAGGGGGAGGAGAGGAGAGAGAAAGGGTTTGAAAGAGGGGAGAGAGGAGAGAGTATAGGGGTGAGGGATAAGACCCAAAGGGGGGGAGAGAAAAAATGTGAGGGGGGGGGGAAAAAAAGTGTTGAGAGGGGAGAAAGGAGGGGAGGGGGAGGGAGAGAAAGAGAGAGGGAGAAAGGAGGGCAAGGGGAAAAAGGTATGAGAGGAGGGAAAAGGAAGTGGAGAGAGGAGGGTTTGAGAAGGGGAGAGGAGGGTGGGGAGATTGGGTTATGGGAAATGAGGGGAGAGGGAGAGAGAGGGGGGAGAGGAGAGGAAAAGAGAGAGGGGGGAGAGAGAGGGAGAGAGAGAGGGAGGAGAGAGGGGGAGAGAGAGGGGGAGAGAGGGGAGAGAGAGAGGGGAAAAGAAGGGGAGGATAGAGAGAGGGAGGAGAGGGGGAGAGAGGGGGGAGAGGGGGGGGGAGAGAGAGAGGGAGGGGGAGAAAAGGAGGGGGGAGAGGGAGGGGGAAGGGGGAGAGGGGGGGAGAGGGGGGGGGGGAGGAGAGAGGGGGGAGAGAGAGGGAGGAGAGAGGGAGAGAAGGGGGGAGAGCGAGGGGAGAGAGGAGGGAGAAAGGGAGAAAGGAGGGAGAGAGGGAGGGAGAGGGAGAAGGAGGGGGGAGAGAGGGAGAGGAGAGTGAGGGAGAGGGAAGGGGGGAAGGGGAGGAGAGAGAGGGGGGGTGAGGGAAGAAGGGGGAGGGAGGGAAGGGGGGAGAGGGGAGGAGAGGGAGAGGAGAGAGGGAAGAGAGAGAGGGGGAGAGGAGGGAGGAGAGAGAGAGAGAGGGAGAGAGGGGGAGGGGAGGGGAGAAGGAGGGAGAGAAGGAAAGGGAAGGGGGGAGGGGAGAGGGGGTGAGAGGGAGAGGGGGAGAGAGGGGAGGGAGGTGGGAGAGGGGGGGGAGAGAAGGGGGGGAGAGAGAGAGGGAGAGAAGGGGGGGAGAGAGAGAGGGAGAGAGAGGGGGGTGGGGGAGAGGGGGAGGGAGAGAGGGAGGGGAGAGAGGGGGGAGAGGGGAGAGAGAGAAAAGGGAGAGAAAAGGAGGGAGAGAGGGGGAGGGGAGAGAGAGAGGGAGAGAGAGGGGAGGGAGGAGGGAGAGAAGAGAGGGAGAGGGGAAGAGGGGGAGAGGGGAGAGAGAGGGGGGGAGGGAGGAGGGGAGGTGAAGAGAGAGAGGGAGGGAGGAGAGAGAGAGGGGGGAGAAAAGGAGGGGGGAAAAAAGGAGAGAGAGAGAGGGGGAGACGGGGGGAAGGGGGGGGAGGGGAGGGAGGGGGGGGGAGAGGGGGGGAGGGGGAGAGGGGGAGAGGGGGAGAAGAAAAAGAGTAGAGAACAGAGCAAGAGTCCTTTATCTCTCGCCCGGACCCCTCCTGGATGGGTCTGTTTCAGCAGAGGGCCCTTTAACATAGGGGGGTGTGGGTGGCCCTTTCTGGTTTTGTTTCAAGGCCAAAATTTTAAAATACCCCAATTGGGTCCCCTTCGGGGACAGCGCGAAACAAGCTTTTATGCCACAAGACGGGCAGAAAGCAGCAACTTCACTCTGGCTGTACCTTCTCCAGAACATCACTCCATCTGAGATCATACATACCCAGGATGACTCGAGTATGGAACACATTCGTACAGCATAATGATGTCAACGAGATAACGTCAGTTGAACAAATGAAAATGCTGGCCCACAGATGGCTCCAACTTCATCCTGTTCCCTACTTGTATGTCTCATAACAATAAAAATGCTTTCAAATGAGCTGATGTAGGTAACAGCTCTTAGCTTGTCAATAAAGTTAGGAATCCTTAACCTGTAAATAGCTTGTCAATAAACCTAGGGATCCTTAACCTTGTCAAACCATGTGTAAAAAAAAAAAAAAAAAAAAAAAAAAAAAAAGAGAGAGGGAGAGAGAGAGAGAGAGAGAGGAGAGAGAGAGAGAGAGAGCAGGAGAGAGAGAGAGAGAGCAGGAGAGAGAGAGAGAGAGGGAGCGAGAGAGAGAGAGAGAGAGGAAAAAGAGGGAGAGGGGAGAGGGAAGAGAGAGGGAGAGAGAGGGAGAGAGGGGGAAAGAGAGAGAGGGAGAGGGAGAAGGGGAGAGAGGGAGAGAGAGGGAGAGAGGGGGAGGAGGGGAGAGAGAGAGGGGAGAGAGGAAGGAGGGAGAGAGAGAGAGAGAGGGAGAGGGAGAGGGGGAGAGAGGGAGAGAGAGGGAGAGAGAGAGAGGGGAGAGAGGAGAGAGAGAGGGGAGAGAGAGAGAGAGAGAGAGAGGGAGTGAGAGAGAAGAGGAGAGGAGAGAGGGAGAGGAGAGAGAGAGGAGAGAGAGAGGAAAGAGTGAGAGAGAGAGAGAGGGAGAGAGAGGAGAGAGAGGGAGAGAGAGGGGAGAGAGAGGAGAGAGAGGAGAGAGAGGAGAGAGGGAGGGAGGAGGGAGGGAGAGAGAGGGAGAGAGAGGAGAGAGAGGGAGAGAGAGGGAGAGAGGGAGAGAGAGGAGAGAGGAGAGAGGAGAGAGAGAGAAGAGAGAGAGACGAGAGAGGAGAGAGAGAGAGAGGGAGGGGGGGGAGAGAGAGGGAGAGGAGGGAGAGAGATGAGAGGAGAGAGAGAGAGAGAGAGATGAGAGAGAGAGAGAGGAGAGGGAGGGGGAGAGGGGGGAGAGGGAGGGGAGAGAGAGAGAGAGAGAGAGAGAGAGAGGAGAGAGAGGAGGGGAGGAGGGAGAGAGAGAGAGAGAGAGAGAGAGAGAGAGAGAGAGAGAGAGAGAGAGAGAGAGAGAGAGAGAGAGAGAGAGAGAGAGAGAGAGAGTGAGTGAGTGAGTGATCGAGTAGGGGGAGGGAGGGAGCGAGGGAAGAAAAAGTAGGGAGTGAGGGTCTGTGGGGGGTCTGTGGGTGGGGCGGTCAGATTCCAAGGATCAGCTGTGTGTACTCGCCTAGATGTGGTTTCAGGGGTCGAGACCCAGCTCCCGGCCCGCAGTGTGTATGTGTGTGCGCGCGTTCGTGTGTGTGTGTGAGCACGTCAGTTGTTTATATGTCCCAGAAATACAACTCACTTCTGTGTACCCGTAATACTAATGAGATACCATTAACACTGAGAGTAGTTCTAATAATTATAATACTAGCGTGTGTTAACAAGTCACTCTTTCACTACCTTTTTACTTCATGTGTACCCAATACTTGCTTCTCAGATTGTACTGTGTGTGTGTGTGTGTGTGTGTGTGTGTGTGTGTGTGTGTGTGTGTGTGTGTGTGTGTGTGTGTACTCACCTAATTGTGGTTGAAGGGGTCGAGACACGGGGCCCTTTTCCCCTGCCTCTTCATGATCGTATAGGTCCTCTCTCTGTTTCCTGAGTTTTGTCACCCCCTCGTTTTAAAACCTATGTATGGTTCTTCCCTCCATACATCATTGCTGGGTTATTCCACTTTTTGACGATCTATACTGAAGAAATACTTCCAAACATCTCTGTGACCCTTTGATCTTCGTTTCCCAATTGTGCCCCCCTTGTTTTTGCCCCTCCCTGGAAACCCTGCCCTTGTTCCTTGTCTTTGCCCCAGCATTTTGTATGTGTTTCATGTCCCCCCAAAACCCTCCTGTCCCGGTGTCGCATCCGATTTCCCTTAACCTTTCTTCGTAGGTTTCCCCCTGAGCTCCGGAATACCCTTGTTTTCTAACCTTTGTATTTCTCTAATTTCTTTCGTGTTGACAGGTGTGAGTTTTCCAAAAATGGGGCTACTCCAGTATGGGGTGACGTGCACAGTGTACGTGTCTTGCGTTAAATTTCTAAAGGGATCGGAACCCTATTCTCAGGTTTGCGGGCCCCTATCTGCAGCTTATCTGGGTACGTGTGCCTCCGGGGGAAATTTCTCGGTGGTTTTGGGCCCCGAAAATCTTTTTGCTGGAGAGATTTGCTCTTTGTCCACCTGTCTATACTTGTTTCGGTTTATTGCCCCTTTCCCCCCTCTTGATGACTCTGATCTAGCAGGGTTGAAATTTGAGAAGCCAAAAAGTGGACCATGTGTCCAACCCGTCCAGGTCTCTTGGTTTTTGCCTGATCCTCATTAATTTAATTCTTCTCATTAATTTCCATAATCTGCGAACCCGGGGACACTTCCATAGGGTCATTTACTTTAATAAAAAATTGCCCTTTCCTAGGATGACCCCTTTTTGGGAAACCCCGGGCTCGCCCAAAAGGGCGCCGACTGTGTTTCCTCTCAGTCCCATGACTCGTTGTTGCCTCCCTGTCGGGTATTCTCTGATCCTTTTCAGTGCCCTTCCGGGTTATCCCACGCTTTTTTTCCTCCGGTTTTTTCTGCACTAATCTCCTGTGAGGAACTGTGTCGAAGGGGCCTTCCTGCAGTCCAAAAAATGAAATTTCAACCCACCCTTCTCTTTTGGTTTGCCTTCTTTAAAACCTTACCCAAAAAACTCCAGAAGTTTGTGACACAGGATTTTTCCCTTTCCCTGAAATCCGTGCTGGTTGTTGTTTATAATCTTGTTTTCCCTTCCCGGTGCTCCAATTCACTCCTGGGTAATCTTTTCCATGAAATTTGCTATATACACGTCCCGACACACTGGGTTTTGTGTTTTGTGGGCCCAGTTTCTGTCCCCCTTTCTTAAAAAATTGGGGCTACAATTTGCCCCTCCCTTTCCAACTCAGGTAGTTGCCCAGTTTCAAGGGGGGAATTGAGGGGTTTTGGTTAGTGCATGCACAGGGGCCCCTTTCTCCTTCTCTAAGGGCCCCGGGGGAGATGTCTACCATCGCATTTGAAATATCCCAAAGGGCACTTAGCTTCCCACCTCCTCCCCCATTGTTTGTATTCATTTCCCAAAACTTGATGGTATATTCCCCGTTTGGGGGTTTCCCTCTATGCTGTCCCCCCCAGGCCCCCCCCCTTTCCCGTCTCTACTTAAAAAACTTCCTTTAAAACTCATGTTGGTCCTCATATACCCTTTTGATCGTTTTTTGGGGAGTTCCCCCCCCTTCTTTTTCCCCAAGGGTCACCGGTCCTTTTACTGTTTTTCTTCCTTGATGTGACTAACAGCTTTTTGGGGCAGACTTGACTTTTGATGCTATGTTTTTTTCTTTCTGCCGCTGGGCCTCCCTCCTTACCTGTACATACTCGTTCCCGGCTCTTCGACAAACTCCTTTTTTTCCTGTGTCTTTGTCTTCTGTACTTTTTTCCTTTCCCCTTGGGGCACTTAGTTTTTCCCTCTACCCGTCGGGAAAACCAGGCCTCGTTCTAGCTTCCGTTTTTTCTGTTGCCCTGGGAAAAACCTTTCCTCCTCCTTGCATTTTGTTAGTTTCCAACATTTCTTTACCGACTTTCTGCCAGTTCTCTTTCCCACTGAGCCCCTGCGGAAGTTTCCCTATGAGCCCCCCCTTTTTTATATCGGGTTTTTTTCTCATTCAACTCCTGTTACCCTCCATTTGAACTTACTATGTATCAAAGCAAAAACTATGGGGTCACTAGCTCCTAGGGGCCTTTCCCCCATGTGTGTCCTCGAATCCGAACGTCGGGTGAACAAAAAGACCATCTTGCTGGACATCCCCCCCTCTCTCTCTGGTAGTGTCCCTTTAAAATGTTGGGGCATAATTTTTTCCCGTTCACATCCATCATTTTGGCTCTCCATACTTTGGAACCCTCAGTGGCTCCAATTTTTCCCCAAACGATCTCCCTGTGGTTGAAATCGCCCATAAACAGTAACTTGCCAAAAAAAGGGCCCTTTCCACCTCACCCAGTGTATCCACCATTACTCTGTTGCTCTCTTCATATTCCTTTCTTGGCTTCCTGCAGTTCTGTGGGGATTTTACATCACTCTAATGACTATCTTGTGCTCCCCAGAGTGATGTGTACCTGCTATGTATTCTCTTTCTCCAATCTCGTCCATGTCTCCCATTTCCTTAAATATCCATTTTTTTTTTACGAGCAGTGCAACCCCCCTCCCCCCTCTGCTCCTCCTATCTTTCCCAGTATCTGATATCCTGGTGGGAGGATGCATGTTATTTTTCTCAGTTTCGTTTTTGTGACTGCTATGTCATGGGATTTTTCCATTGATTCTTTCATGCCACTCCTAATATTTATTCGTTATTCCTTTCCGCATTTTTTGTACCAAATTTTCAACTTCTGTTCAAAAAACTGTGGTCCTGGGAGAATTTTGGGGGTTTGGGAGAACAGGACCCTGGTGGGGGCCTATGGGGGGTTGCCATGGGGGTGGGGGCAGTCCCTTGGGGGTTTATGTAGGGGTGGGGTTTTGTGGTGTGGGGGCAGAGGGATCGGTGTGGGGATTTTTGGGTTTTAGATTGTTAAGTTGCCTGGGGTTGTCATGATTGGAGTCCTTCTGAGGGTGTTTCTGGGGGGTGCGTTTGCCCTTCCACCTGAGTCTGGGTTTTCTGCTTTTCTTTGTCATTTCCTCCTTTTCCTCTTTCGTTTTTGCACTCTTTCAGTGTCATCCTTTCCTATTGCACTTGGTCTCTATCGAGGTATACACTAGAACTCCAGTTTGTCTCTCACTGTGCTTTCTCCTGTAGGATCATGGTTCGAGTTGATTCCCCCTTGAAAATTACTCTGGGGGCCATTTCTCCTTGTGAACCACCCAATTCTCCAAAAAAATTTTTCACCTGGGTCATGTTGCCCTCGCCCTTTACTTTCATAATACCTTTTAATTGCTTTTATCTCCTCCTGTTTTCTTTCATCACAGGTTTACCCTTCGGCTTCCTGGAGCCCATAGACAAAAAAATGGTCTTCCCTTTCTTCCTCCCACTGTGTGTCCCCTTGCATCCTCTGAGGTGGTTTTAGTTCCTTCCCTTGGAGTGTTCCTTCAATCCCTTCCCTAGGTGAGGCCCAATGCTCATTGGTCTGTCTTTCCTGCTCATCTGTTCCCGGTCCCCGCAGGAGTCTGGCAGAGTTCCTGCATATATCCTAGCTCCTTTAATATCTTCAGACCTCTCACTTGTTCCTAGTGTGCTCTTTTTCTTTGCCTTGACCCCATGTGGGACTGACAGGACCTTAGTATACTGTATAGCTTCCTTGCTCCCTCCAGTCCCCTTGTCTGTGTCTGATGTAGGAGTTCCTGATGTTATGTCTGGACTGTTATTTTCTTCTTTAGGGTGTTTCAGATTTCTCAGTTCCTCTTCTAAGCACTGTATCTTGGCTTCTGCTACTATGGCATGTTGCTCCCAATTTCTGCTCTCTGCAGTTATCCTCTCCTCCATCCTCCTTCCAAGCTCTTCTAGCTTACTTCCCCAGTCTTCCTTTTTTTGAGCTCTGCCTTCCAATCATCCTTCCCAGCTTCGTCTGCCAGACCCTTGGCTCTCAGCCTTGTTCTTGACTGTCCCATTGTGCCACAGAAGGAAGCTTATTTACTTTCAGAGTGGGTATTTCTGTGAAGATGGATGTTGTAAGGAAGAGAAGAGGGAGGGAGGTAGAGCAGGGGGAAGAAGGATATAGGGTGGGAGGGGGTGCAGCATCAAGAGTTTTAGGGGATACAAGAGGGTATAGGGAGGGAGGAGATAGGGAGTGTGGGAGAGGTTAGCATTTGTGTGAGGATGGGTGTTGTAGGGAGGGTAAGGGGGAAGGAAATATGGCAGTGGGGAGAGGGATATAGGGTAGAAGGGGGGGCAGCATCAAGGAGAGTTTTAGGGGTTACAAGAGGGCATAGGGAGGTGAAAGGAGGGGAGAGAAGGGGGGAGAAAGAAGACTGGGGAGAAGAAGATAAATGGAAGGTGAGGATGAGGAGTGTGTGTGTGTGTGTCTCTCTCTCTCTCTCTCTCTCTACCGTACTTCCTAGTGCTCACTCTTTGGTGGTGTTGTGTGTGTACTCACCTAATTGTGGTTGCAGGGGTCGAGACTCAGCTCCTGGCCCACCTCTTTCACTGATCGCTACTAGGTTCTCTCCCTCTCTGCTCCTGAGCTTTGTCATACGTCTTCTTAAAACTATGTATGGTTTCTGCCTCCACTACACTTGCTAGGCTATTCCACTTCCTGACTACTCTATGACTGAAGAAATACTTCCTAACGTCCCTGTGAGTCGTCTGAGTCTTCAGCTTCTAATTGTGACCCCTTGTTTCTGTGTCCCCTCTCTGGAACATCCTGTCTCTGTCCACCTTGTCTATTCCCCACAGTATCTTGTATGTCGTTATCATGTCTCCCCTGACCCTAATGTCCTCCAGTGTCGTCAGTCCGATTTCCCTCAACCTTTCCTCATACGACATTCCCCTGAGCTCTGGAACTAGCTTTGTTGCAAACCTTTGTACTTTCTCTAACTTCTTGACGTGCTTGACCAGGTGTGGGTTCCAGACTGGGTGCATCTCCATAGGGGCCTAACAGACACAGATAAGTGTCTTGAACGTTTCCTTTTTAAGGATCAAAACCATTCTGGGTTTTGCCAGGCGCCCGTATGCTGCATCAGTTATTTGGTTGATGTGTCCCTTTGGGTTAGGCTTGGTTTATGGTCACCCCAAGATCTTTCTCCCGAGTGAGGTGTGTATATATGTGACTATGTGTGTTTTTCGTTTGTGTTGGGGGGGGGGGGGGAGTTATAAAGGGGGGGAGAGATGGTTAGGGGGGAGGGGGACAGAGTGATGGACAGTGGGACAGGATATCAATGGGTTGATAGGTTGGGGTGTAGGGCTGCAAAGTGACCGTTACACTCTGTGCATGGGCATGGAAAAGCAATTTTTGGGTCACAAGCCTTGTGTATGGTACTTTTATTGTCGTACTCACCTATTTTACTCACCATTTGTGGTTGCGGGGTCGAGTTTTAGCCCCGGGCCCCCGCCTCTTCGCCGTTGCTACGGGGCCCCTCTCCCGCGCTCATAGCTTTATCAAACCCGTCTTAAAACTGTGTAGGTTTCCCGCCCCACTACTCATTTTTAGGCTTTCCCTGCCTTACAACTTATGACGAAGAAAACTTTCTAATATCTCTCTGATCATTGTGTCTTTAACTTCCAATTGTGGCCTCTTTTTTCTGTGTTCCCCCCCTGGAAAATCCCGTCTTTGTCCACCTGTCTATTCCCGCAGATTTTATGTCGTTATCATGTCTCCCGACTCTCCTGTCCTCCAGTGTCGCAGGTGATTTCCCTTTAAAATTTCTCATAGGACATTCCCCCTTAGCTCTGGAAAATAAACCTTTTACAAACCTTTGTACTTTCCTATTTCTTAATCTTTATCAAAGGCGGGTTTCCCAAACAGGTGCGCATAGTCCCGTATGGGCCGACAACACGGGGGACAGTGCTTCGTTCCATAAGGTACGGAATCGTTCTCAGGTTTGCCCGGCGCCCAAAAGCTGCACAGTTACTGATTATGTGTCTTCCGGACATGCCGGTGTTATACCACCCCAAGTCTTTCTCCTTGATGAGGGTTTTCAGTCTTTGGGCCCCCTACCTATACCTGTCTGTGGGCTTTTGTGCCCTTCCCCTATCTTCATGACTTTGCATTTGGGAGGATTAAATTGAGAAACCATTTCTGACCAGGTGTCCAGTCTGTCCAGGGCTCTTTGAAGTCCTGCCTGGTCCTCACAGATTTTTAAATTTCCCTTAACTTCACATCGTCGCAAACAGGGGCACTTCTGAGTCTAACCCTTCCCTCATGTCTTCACATTACCAAAAAAAAGCACTGGTCCGGACCGACCCCCGTGGGACCCCCCTCTCACAGGTGCCCCCTGTGATACATATTTCGTACCTGACTCGTTGTTGCCTCCCTGTCAGGTATTCTCTGATCCACTGCAGTCCCTTCCCGTTATTGCGCCTGATGCTCTAGCTTTTGCACTAATCTCTTTGAGGAAATGTTTTCAAAGGCCTTCTTGCAGTCCAAGAAGTGCAATCAACCCACCCCTCTCTCCGTGTCTTTCTTTTTTATTTTTTTCATAAAACTCCAAAAGGGTTTTGACACGGGTTTGCCTTCCATGAATCCGTGCTGGTTGGCATTTATACTTTGTTCCGTTCCAGGGGCTCCACCACTCTCCCCGAAATCTTCTCTATAACTTTTCATACATACACTCAAAGACAAAGTCTTTGTTTAGTGCCTCTTTTCTGTCCCTTTTTTTAAAAAAGGGAAACTTTTCCGTTTCCATACCTCAGGTAGTTGCCCCTTTCCAGGGGCGTGTTTTAAGATTGTGGTAAGTGGCACGCACAACATTCGCTCCCTCTCAAGGACCCACGGGGATGTTTTTCCGGTCCCCTTGCCTTTTAGGGATCGATGTCCCTTAGCATTTCTTTTTACCTCCCCTTTTCATCTGTACGTATGTCCTCCAACACTTGTTGGGGATTTTTTCCGGGTCCCCATCTGTCTGTCCCCCCAGAGTCCTCCTGTCTTACTGTAAAACTTCCTTAAATTCTTGTTTAGCTCCTCGCATACCTCTTGATCGTTTCTTGTGAGTTCTCCACCTTCTTTCCTCACCCTTTATCACCTGGTCCTTGACTGTTGTCTTCCTCCTAATGTGGCTATACAGCAGTTTCGGGTCAGATTTGTCTTTCGATGCTATGTCGTTTTCATACTGCCCCTGGGCCTCCCTCCTTATCTGTGCATACTCGTTTCTGGCTCTTCTTCTAATCTCCTTGTTTTCCTGGGTCCTATGCCTCCGTACCTTTTCCCTTCCTCTGTTGCACTTAGTTTTTGCCTCCCTACACCTTCGGGTAAACAAAGGACTCGTTTTTTGGGCTTCCTATTATTTCTGTTTCCCTTGGGAACAAACCTTTCCTCTGCCTCCTTGCACTTTGTTGCCACATATTCCATCATCTCGTTTACTGATTTTCCTACCATTTCTCTGTACCACTGAACCTCCTGTAGGAAGTTTCTCATACCTGTGTAGTCCCCCCTTTTATAGTTTGGCCTGTCCCCTTCAGTTCCTGTTACCTTCTCCACTTGTAACTCTACTACTGTGTGTACTCACCTAATTGTACTCACCTAATTGTGGTTGCAGGGGTCGAGACTCAGCTCCTGGCCCCGCCTCTTCACTGATCGCTACTGGGTCCTCTCTCTCTGTTTCCTGAGCTTTGTCATACCTCTTCTTAAAACTATGTATGGTTCCCTGTGTGTGTGTGTGTGTGCGTGCACACCTAGGAATAATGCTCCTCACTTCTATGTATCCATACTACTAATAAAATACCAACAATAATACTAATAATTCTAAAACTTAGCCTCTCTCACCTTGTACAAGTGCCTAACACTTGTGCTAGTGTGTATGTGTTTGATGGCTAACACTCGCTAGCTACCCACCTCCCTCTTCTCACTCATCAATCCTATCTCCACCCTACATATGCTGTTTCTACTCTAATTCTGGTGTGTGTGTGTTAGTTACCATTTTGTCCTAGGCACATGTCGGTTAGACACTAGGCCTGTAGTAAATGCGTGTACTCACCTATTTGTACTCACCTATTTGTGGTTGCAGGGGTCGAGTCATAGCTCCTGGCCCCGCCTCTTCACTGATTACTACTAGGTCCTTTCTCTCCCTGCTCCATGAGCTTTATCATACCTCGCCTTAAAACTATGTGTGGTTCCCGCCTCCACTACTTCACTTTCTAGGCTATTCCACGGTCTGACTGAAGAAATACTTCCTAACATCTTTTTGATTCATCTAAGTCTTCAACTTCCAATTATGACCTCTTGTGTCTGTGTCCCATCTCTGGAACATCCCGTCTTTGTCCACCTTGTCTATTCCGCGCAGTATTTTATATGTCGTTATCATGTCTCCCCTAACCCTCCTGTCCTCCAGTGTCGTCAGGCCGATTTCCCTCAACCTTTCTTCGTAGGACAATCCCCGTTGCTCTGGGACTAGTCTTGTTGCAAACCTTTGCACTTTCTCTAATTTCTTGACGTGCTTGACTAGGTGTGGATTCCAAACTGGTGCTGCATACTCCAGTATGGGCCTGACGTAAATGATATACAGAGTCTTAAACGAATCCTTTTCTGAGGTATCGGAACGCTATCCGTAGGTTTTTCCAGGCGCCCGTATGCTGCAGCCCGTTATCTGATGGTTGTGCGCCTCAGGAGATATGCTCGGTGTTATGCTCACCCCCCAAACTTTTCCTTGAGTGGGTTTGCAGTCTTTGGCCATCTAAACTATATTGTGTCTGCGGTCTTTTTGCCCTTCCCCCAATCCCTTTATGACTTTGCATTTGGCAGGGTTAAATTCAAGGGGCCAGTTGCTGGGCAAGGCTTGTAGCCTGTCCAGGTCTCTTGTAGTCCTGCCTGATCCTCATCCCATTTGATTCTTCTCATTAACTTCGCATCATCTGCAAACAAGGACACTTCTGAGTGTATCCCTTCCGTTAGTCGTTCACATATACCAAGAACAGTACAGGGCCTAGGACTGGACCCCTGTGGAACCCCGCTTGTCACAGGGGCCCACTCTGACACCCCCGTCGCGTACCATGACTCGTTGTTGCCTCCCTGTCAGGTTTCTCTGATCCATTGCATGCTTTCCTTTATGTTGCCTGATCCTCTAGTTTTTACAGAACCTCTTGTGAGGAACTGTCGAAGGCCTTCTTGCAGTCCAAAAATAGCAGTCGATCCCCCCCTCTCTCTCCTGTTTATTTCGTCACCTTGTCATAAAACTCTAGTGGGTTTTGTGACACAGGTTTTTTCCTTCCCTGAAACCGTGCTTTGTTGTCAATTAACACTTTGTTTTTTTTCCGGGGGCCCCCCCACTCTCCTCCTGAGATTTTTTCTAGACCTTGATACATACACGTTTGATACAGGTCTGTAGTTTAGTGCCTCTGCTTTCTCCTTTTTTAAAATTTGGGACTACATTTGCCCTTTTCCATACCTCAGGGAGTTGCCATTTTAAAAAATGTTAAAATCTTTGTTAATGGCTCCCAATATTCTGCTCCCTCTTTAAGGGCCCCTGGAGAGATGTTTCTGTCCCCCCGCCTTTTAGGTGTCAAGTTCGCATAACACTTTTTCATCCTCCTTGGTTATATTACCCCACCAGCACTTGCTGGGGTTTACCCCTGTTCTGATTTCCGGGGTCCTACTGCTTTCCCCTGTAAAAACCTCTTTTAAATCTTGTGTTGACTCCCGACATACCTCTTGGGCGTTTTCTTGTGAAATTTCCCCCTCACCCTTCTCAGTCTGATTACCGTTCCTTTGACTGTTGTTTTCCCCCTGATGTGGCTGTACAACACTTCGGGTCAGTCTTACTTTTGATGCTATGTCATTTCATATTGTCTTGAGCCTCCCTTCTTTTTGTGCATATTCCCTTTTGGCTCTTCGGGTGATTTTTTATTTCCTGAGTTCTTGTCTCGTACCTTTTCCATTCTCTAGTACACTTTTTTTGTCTCCCTACACCTTTTTGGGGGAACCAAAGGGCCGTTCTGTTTTCCCCTTTTTTCTGTTTCCCTGGGAAAAAAACCTCTCCTCTGCCTCCTTTATTTTGTTGACATAGTCCCTCATTTCTTTATTTTTTCCTGTCAGTTTCCCCTCCCCCTGAAAGTCTTGAAGGAAGTTCCTCATGCCTGAGTAGTTTTCCCCCCCTTTTTGTTTTGGTTTTCCCCCCCTATTCCGCTACTCCCCACTTTGGGGCTCAATATGTAGTCGAAACACGAACCACATGATCACTAGCTCCCAGGGGGCCCTTTTATACATGACACCCCGATTCCGAACTATCATGGGGAATACAAGGTCCAGCCCCTTTCTTTCACTCTCCCTCTCTCTCTGGGAGGTCTTAAATGGTTTTTATATTTG
>NC_069487.1:25476474-25521891 GCF_026875155.1 Cherax quadricarinatus | reverse complement strand
TATGATGTCAGCAGGCGGGCCTATAAAAGACAAAGTTAACCATAGAACAGAAGAGGAAAAAAAGGGAATGGGTTGTTGCTTTGAGGTATCTGTGAAAGGAATTACATAAATTTTAATTTGCATAAGCCTTTAAATTTTCTAAAATTTCAATTTGCAATTGAAGCGTTGAGTTAGTGGCTATGCTTTGGTATTCAGTTACATTTACAAGTATGAATAAGTATATAATTAGAGTACTTGTAAGAAATTCTATCTATCTTGACAGATACTGCATATAAAATTTTTTATTTTAATATAAGAACATAGGAATAGAGGATTGCAGTGGGCCCTATCAGCCCATGCTAGGCAGCAGCTACTCACACCCAAACGTTCGTGTTGCATAATTGGAAATTTCAATCTATAAAGAAAAAATTGATCAGCCTAGAGGCTGGAATTCTAAATAAATGCTCTCAGAGTTTCCTCAGTGTACTACAGTATTTTTTTTTGCGTCGGAGCATAAGTGAACAGACATAGAAATACCTGTGATCAGTTTCAAGAATAAAGGCCACAAATTAAGTGTAATGCTACCTTTTTTGGGACAGTGTTTCGTTTATGCTGTTGCATAAGTAAGAGGTTATGAGGATAACAAAAAGATTGGGTGATGAAAGATTGGATATCAGATTGGAGGGAAGAGTATGGAGGAGGTGAATGTATTCAGATTTTTGGGGAGTGGACGTGTCAAGCGGTGGTCTATGAAAGATGAGGTGAATCATAAAATTTGATGAGGGGAAAAGGGTGAGTGGTGCACTTAGGAGTCTGTGGAGACAAAGAACTTTTGTCCTTGGAGGCAAAGAGGGGAATGTATGAGAGTATAGTTTTACCAACGCTCTTATATGGTGTGAAGGCAGGGGTGATGAATGTTGCAGCGAGGAGAAGGTGGAGGCAGTGGAGATGTCATGTCTGAGGCAATGTGTGGTGTGAATATAATGCAGAGAATTCGTATTTGGAAAGTTAGGAGGAGGTGCGGGATTACCAAAACGTTGTCCAGAGGGCTGAGGAAGGGTTGTTGAGGTGGTTCGGAACATGTGGAGAGAATGGAGCGAAACAGAGTGACTTCAAGATTGAAATCAGTCTGTAGTGGAAGGAAGGCGGGGTAGGGGTCGGCCTAGGAAAGATTGGAGGGGGGGGGTAAAGGGGGTTTGTGTGCAGGGGCTTGGACTTCCAACGGGCATGCGTGAGCGTGTTTGATAGGAGTGAATGGAAACAAATGGTTTTTAATATTTTGACGTGCTGTTGGAGTGTTGAGCAAAGTAACATTTATGAAGGGATTGGGGGAAAACCCGGCAGGCCGGACTTGATCCTGGAGAGGGGAATTACAGTGCCTGCACTCTGAAGGAGGGGTGTTTAATGTTGCAGTTTAAAAAAATGTAGTGTAAAGCACCCTTCTGGCAAGACAGTGATGGAGTTTAATGATGGTGAAAGTTTTTTTTTTCGGGCCACCCTGCCTTGGTGGGAATCAGCCAGTGTGATAATAAAATAAAATATTTATCAAGTCATGAACAGATTTGAAATAAAACATATCTGTTTTTTTCCCTGATAAAGTCCACTGCATTTACAAAACAAATTTTCATTTAAAAAATTGCACTATACTGATTTCTTTCTCTTTCTGTGTTTATACAATGCCCTGATATTTTGCCAGGATACCCCCGCTTTTCAATGGGTCTCTTTACTCTTCTTCCATATCTTTCGGACAAGTGTGGTGTTAAGGTAGTACAGTGGAACCCCGGTTTACGATATTATTTATTACAGAAGTATGTTCAGGTGCCAGTACTGACCGAATTTGCTCCATAGGAATATTGTGAATTAATTAGTGTATAGATTAGTCCATTTCAGCCCCCCCAAAATACACATACAAACCCCCACTTACATAAATACACTTATATAATTGGTCGCATTGGGAGCTGATTGTAAACCGGGGGTCCACTGTATTGTTTTGTAAAATAGTCAATTTTGTTTCTGTAGAGAATGGTTTATATTTGTACAGAAAATTGATATTATTGACATAGTTTAGAGAAGCTTCTGGTTGTGCAGAACATTTTGAAGACAACTTAGGGTCTGTTGGGAATTTCTCTTAGGGATGATGGGGGGGATGTTGAAAAGCCTTTTACCCTGTATTTATTTTTTTTATTTATTAATTTGAATTGATACAGAGAAGTACAAAAGAATACAGTTAAATGCAGCAGCCAAAGCCACTTGTATGCAGGCATTACTGGCAGCTTAAAATTAACTTAAGATTAACTAAGCAATGATATATTCAGTTTGGGACAAAAATTATTGTAAAACAGATAACAATTTAGTACAAATGAGTATTACAAAGACAGGTCATGTGGTCATTTACTGTGTTGCTGTGTAATCGTAGAATGGAGTATTTTTAGGTAATAAGTTAAATAGTAACAAAGTTTGTTGGGTCACATTTTGCTTTTAGAGATACAATAAAGAGACATTATAGAAAACAATTTATAGAACAATTTTTCATATTTATTTGCTTGGGGTGAGTAATGATTTTTGAGAAGAGACTTAAATTTTTAAACAGTGTTTCTTTAATTACAAGTAATAAATTCCAGATTTTGGGGCCTTTTATGTGCAGTTTTTTTAATAGTGTGGGGACCGGGGAAACATCAAAAGTGTCGTGTTTGTGTTAGGGTCTTTTTTCTGTTAAGGTTTGGTAAGATGTTTGAGGGGGGTTTTTATATGGAGTTAAGTGTTCAATGTATTAATAGGGCAGTAATAATTTTGGATTTTTGTATGGTGAGTAGGTTTAGAGTTTGAAATTGGGGGAGTTGCTGTTTTAGTAAAATTTTTGTTATCTTTGACGGATTTTGTGGGTAATTAATGGTCTGAGATGGTTTATTGTTTTTGGGGCCCCAGCACAAATTCCATAGGTGAGATAGGGGTAAATAGTGAAAAGGGGCCAGGAGAGCTGACTGGGGAACATAGACCGATTTTCGATAGTACCTAAGTCTTGGAAATTTTTTTGGAAATGTCTATTATCTTATAGTGCACTGTAGCACCTAGCATTTCATTTTTTTCTTCTCGCTGTCTGAAAACCCTTTTGTTCTTAAAGGTTCAAGGAAGGTACCATGAGCGGTGAGGGGCTCTTGCCCTGGAAAAAGGGATCTGTGCTCCAGGTCCCGAATTAAAGGGGAATACCTTCCACATCCCCCCACAGTCTCTGGCTTAAAAAATAAACTAAAGTCATTTTAAAATTTGTCATAGAAATTTTTAAAATTTTTTATTTTTAAATTGTACTAAACACAGATCATTCTTTAGTGGGAAGGTAGGAAAACAGGTTCGGTCCAAGAAGAGATCAAATTATTCCTTACATCAAACCTTCAACAGCATGGGGCCCCATCCTTCCCCTCCCCTAAACCATCTTTTATGGTTTTCCTATAAAGTCCCATCATTAGGGGTCTGTTTGAAAAGTTAGGGGAGATGCCTTCGTCAGCACCCAAAAGTGCTGATCCCTGACCAGCCGGCTGTGGCCGTACTTGGTTTGCGTGCAGCCGCGAAAACAGCCGGGTTTTATCGGGCCGTCCCCCCCAAGGCCTGGTCACAGACCGGGCCGGGGGGGCGTTGACCCCCGGAACTCTCCCCAGGTAAACTCCGGGAAACAAATGATTTATTTTTTTAATTACAATAGAGAGGTTTACCTGGATTACCGGGAGAGAGTTCTGGGGTCAACCCCCCCCGCAGGGTCGTGACCAAGCCTCAATTTAAGAGACTGATCAACCAAGCGTTAGCTGGCTCACGCAATCCAAAGTACGGCCACAGATTGGCGGGTCGGGTACCGATTAAGGTGCTTGTCCAGTGTCACTTGAAGACTGCCAGGGTCGTTGGTAATCCCCCTTATGTATGCGGAGGCAGTTGACGTCTGGGGCCCCCTGACACATTGTATTGTCTTTTAAGGCTATGACACCCCTGCTTTTCATTGGGGGTGTTGCATCTCGGGCCGATCTTTTGCTTTTTTTTGTGAGCTCAAATTGCAAATGTTAAAATGGGTTTCCTTGCAATTGTGAGGTAACAAATTGTTAGCCAAAGTTTCCTACATTTCAGGTCACAAGATTACACCCCCACCCCCTTTGGGGCGAGCGATGGAAACCCAAAAGGGGCCTAGCTTTCCCTACGAGCCCCGTGGGGGCGGGACTGTGGCTATGCTTTTGGACATTTTCCCCCAAAGATGAGGGGGTACTTGTACTTTGAGGGGAACTGGGTTTCGAGACATCCCCAAAATAGGGAGCCAAGTGGGGCACCACTAGGAAAAGCCCCGGCCCGGGGAGAGTACCGTAAAAAAAAAAAAAAACCAAATTACAAATGATTAAATGGAAGGTTTTAGACTTTTTCCTTTCTTGTTTAAAGATCCATTAAAGCTCCAGATATTCTTTAAACCAATAAAAGCTTCGTTTTTAGATTATTAATTTTAGATTGAAACACAATGCAACATTGGGAATCTTTAGCCACACAGTGGCCTCATCATCTACAAAGGAAAGGGCAAGAACAGGGGGGAATTTGAGGTAATACCCCCTCGCCTTTGAGTCGATGTAACAGCCCACAATATTGAAAAGAATACAGAATTGTGCAAGAATGGCTTATATACTGTAGCGGGTGGGGTACAGCATCGTAGGGGGTAACACTTGAAAAACCCAAATGTACATAGTTCATGACTGAAGGTTAACATAGGGACTGATTACATCGACTCGGGCTGAGGGACTAAACTACCTAAAATTTCCCTCCTCGTCTTCTTCATTGTTTTTGATTGGACGATAAACCAGAAGCACGAACTACACAACCAGCAAAATTCCCCCGACTTTTTTTTGTACATTAAACATGTTTCAGTAGTCCATCTGAAGCAAAGTTCTCTTGTGGTCAATTCCAAATCTCCTCCTAACTTTCTTTTAAACAAATAATCTTGTAAGTTATAAATGAATCAATTTTTTTTTTCAGAATTTTTTTACTTTTTTTTTTACAAGAATCTCTTTGGGGCTTTTTTGTTAGTTACATGCAAGTTCCCAGCATTCTTCATGTGGTGATATTTTCATAGAAAGACCGTCACAAGTTTTATAATTTTATTTAAACCCACAAGTGGTCTATTTTCGTGGCTCGGGTCAAATGCATTTAGTAAGTTTCCCCAACGTTGCCCATTTCTTTTAATGCTGTGACCTGGATTTTTGCCCTCGGTCCACAATAACGAAGGGTTTTTCACGAAATTTATAGTTTGTGCCCTGGTGAATGGGAGTCGATGAGGAAAAGGCTCTTCTACTTTGGTTGTGATGAACTTTGAGACTGCTGCATGAATTCCCTTGAGTTTTGCCCCATAGGTCCCAAAATTTTTGCTTTATGGGGGACGCGAATGATACCATAGGAGCACCCGCTATTCTCTATTCAATCACCAAGGCATTTTTTTAAATTCCTAAATAACTAATTTCAGTGTGAATAACACAATTCCCAAAGCCCCCCTGGGGCGGGAAAGGCCCCACAGCTTAACCACCTCACTTGCAAGCTGCCATTCCCCCAAAGGCCCCCTGGGGGGGAAAGGGTGAGACCGGGCCCTATTCCCCCACAAGTCCGTGAGGGCGGAAAAGAGGCTAGGCCGGGTACAGTTGGCCCCAGATGATGGGGAGGTATTTGTCCTCCCCAGGCAACATAGGTCTCAGGCACTTCCAAGACAGGGAGTCGGTCCCCATCGGGAAAAACCCCCAGCCCGGGGAGCGTACCGGGTGGATCAAAAATTTAAACAGTCGTATCCCTTCGAATAATGTCTGTGGGTTTTTACTCCAAAACCATTTTTTTTCTCCCATTTTGCATTAAAAAAAAAAAAAACGTGTCCAGCACCTTTTCTCTGTATTTGGCAATTAATTTTCCAACTGCTTCTCTTTCATTTTTCCCAAACCCTTTTAACACCTGCAGTTTTTAAACCCCGCAACATTTTAACACCTGCAGCATTTTAACCCCTGCAACATTGTAACACCTGCAACTTGTAACACCTGAAACTTGTAAACCTGCAACTTGTAACACCTCAACATTTAACACCGCAACTTTTTAAACCCCTCAAATTTAACACCTCCATTTTAAACCCTGCAACATTTTAAACATGCAACATTTTAACACCTGCAACATTTTAACCCTGCAACATTTAACCCTGCAAATTTTAAACCTCAGCTATAAAGGTTTCATAAGTGATAAAAGGGCAATAAATGACGAAAATAAAATTATAAATAAATTCTCGAAAAATTTTAATTTTTTTTTTTAACGGAAAATGTTTTTTCCCCCGGAAGGGTTTTTGGGGTCACCGCCCCCGCGGCCCGTCTGAGACCAGGCCTCGGGGTGGTGCGGCCAACCCCGTTGGGCCGCACATAAACCAGACGAACCCACCCCGGCGGGTCAACTGACTTTAGGTCCTGTCCAGTCCCTGTTTTGAAGACAGCCAGGGTCTTTGGGTAACCCCCCCTTATGTTGCGGGGAGGAAAGATAAAAAGTTTTGGGCCCCGACATTTAAAGTGTATCTCTCAGTGTACTCGTGGCGCCCCGTGGTTTTCGTGTGCAAGTTTGGATAATCACTCAAAATTTTTCCAAGTTATTGTATGATGTACTTTTCTTGAGGAAATTCCAAGAATACAAATAAAAGGGATTTTCAACCTTCAATAATTCAGCATTTTTCGCCACCTTAAAGGGGGGGCATTTAGTGACAGCAGTTTCTAGCCTGAGAGAAAAACATTTGAAGAGAACATCATGGTTGGCTCCCTAGTTTTAAAAGTTCTATTATCCACCTATCATTTTCCCTAGAAATGGGGTAATACTTGTTGTGATCTTTAAAAGGTGAAAACCTCTGACATTATCACTTCCAGGTCCTTCACTTATTTTTTCCCACTCTATTGTATGGAAAGAATTTGGGGATCCTTACAGTTTTAATTTTAAATTTTCCCCAAATTTTGATCATTTTTTTCTACAGATAATAAATGGTTTTAAAAAAAATAAAAAAAAATGCTTTAAAAATCGTATATAGTTTGGAAAGTAAACAAAATACAAGGAATAAAACGTAGGGAAAAAACGGTCATTTTAAGTGGTTTAGGTGGGTATCAAAACATACATGTAAAAAAGGGGAACACAACCCTTGCTTTTTTAAACTATGAGTTTAAACCCAGGGTCTCGGTCTTTTTTGCAGTTTTTTCTTATTCTTGTTTTTTGTGTTCTTTAATCTTGTTTTGTGTTAGTTCTCGTTTCTCGCTTTTCTCGGTTCTCGCCTCCTGAAGCCTCCACCCATAATTTAATCATTTAGCGTATTTGAAGTTTGATAAAATCCTAAAACTTAATGGAGTACGAGGCTAAAATGTTAGAATATGCAAAAAAACTTTTAAATTATTTTATGTATTCATTAAAAGTCGCAAAACCTGTGGGATTTATAGAGCATCGGGGAAATGGGAAATAATCATGTTTAAATTTCCAAGAAGGGGGGGAGGTAATAACTCTTTTTCCGAGCATCAAGCCCCCTTCACCAGATAAAGGCCCTTTTCCTCTCCCCGCACCCCTTCTTACCCCCCAATCTACCCTTCCCTCTTCCTTCTTCCCTTCTTCCTTTTCAAAATAAAAATGATTAACGGTCGAAACACCCAGCTGCCAATGTCCAAAACCCGCTAGAAATTTATTTTTTGTGGTTTAATATACTTTTAAAAAGGGTTTTACGTGCCCTGCCCTTTTTTGATCAAACCACAAATTAAGTATATGTAAATATTAAAGTTCTGAAAAAATTAAAATCCGACAAGTGAAAGTTGGTTTACTTCAGTGCTGAAACTTTGGTGTCAATTCTATGAAGGTAATTTCCCTGTGACGTCCCCCCAGACCTTGACGCTAAAACCCTCTCCTCTATAAGACCCATTTGCATGCTTCATTTCGTGGAGATGAACTTTTCCCTTGCATGCTTAAAGTTCGGGGGAGATGAACTTTTCTCATTTCATCTTCATTTTCTGTGATGAACTCTTCCCTTTCATCTCAGTTCGTGGAGATGAACCCTCCATTGTCATTTTATCTTGTGGTGATGAACTCTTTCCATTTTCATGTTTCATTTTCGTGGAGATAAACTTTCTCCATTGTCCTTCACTTCGTGGTGAGAACTCTTCTCCATTGTCTGCTTATGTTCGGGAGATGAACTCTTCCCATTGTCATGCTGCTCTTCGTGGTGAAAAACTCTTTCCTTTGCATCGCACTTCGTGGTGATGAACTCTTTCTCCATTGTCTGGCATCTTCTGGAGATGAACTCTTCCCCATTGCATATTCTTTTTTTCGTGGTGAACCTTCTCCATTTCATGCTGCCTTCGTGGAGATGAACCTTTCCATTGTCTACTTCATTTTCGGGGAGATAACCCTTTTCTCCATTGCCTACTTCATCTTCTGGGATGAACTCTTCCATTGTCATGCTGCATCTTCGTGGAGATGACTCTTCTCCATTGTCATATTTTCATCTTCGGGGAGTAACCTCTTCCCCTTTGTCATACTTCATCTTCGTGAGTGAACTTTCTCCTTTGTCATGCGCACTTCGTGGAGATAAAACCTTCTCCAGGCTGAGGGATTCACCATCTCACAAAATTTCTTAAATTTAAATTTATGATAATACAATTCACCTCACCACTATCCGCTTCTCGGGTTTTTATCCCCTCTGTTTTTCGACGAAGAAACCTACCACGTACGTGGAACGGTCCTAAAACATTCCCCAACATTAACCACATGCTTACTCGTAAAAAAATTTCTGAAATTTGGGCATGACAATCAAAAATAAAATAAACTGTGAAACTAAGGTGGTTGGGGTTGTACACTGATTGATGTTATAAAGAGACATGATTGATTTAAAATTGGGTTTTTTGTTTTTTGGTTTTTTCGTACGATGTAACACTTTTAAAAGGGGCCCGACCTGAGGTCCCCAAAGGGGGGTTTGAATCTCCTCCCGGGTTTGGCCAAAAAAATTGGGATTGTTTTCCCTAAACACCGCTGTCCGATTGGTGCCCCCTCCGGGGCAAAAAAAACCTAATTGCGGGAAATGCTCAGCATAACAAGCGGTTTTTTATATAAGTATGCATTGAGTCAGCTTGGTCGTATACCTTGTAATGTAATTTTTAACCACTTTTTCCGCTTTCCACCCCTTTGACCTTGTAAACTCTACACTTTCTTCCCAAAAGACTGTTTAGTGGATAGAAAAAAGGAACGAGCTTCACCAAAAGTCCACTTTACAGACGGGGTCCCCCTCCTGGGTTTCCTACCGTACTCCCCAACCCGTTCTCACGGAATTAAAACACTAACACAAAAAACCACGAAGAAATATTAAACCCTAACCCTTCGATTAAATATTTTAAACACAAAATGCATAAGAGCAAAAAAAATTTCACTGAACAAAGCTTCATTGGAAGTTTCGGAAAGTAAAACGATTTTTTACTGGCAACACTTTTTTGCTGTCGGGCAAAACCCAAGCTTCATTACAACGGGAAAATATCTGTGTGCTCAATGACACATAAATGACAAGTCTGTCTATTTGTGGGGACACCAACCCAAAATCCCATCTTTCTGGTACCCAACGCAGGATGGTGAGTCTTTTTGTGTTTTTAGGATATCCCCAGCGTATTTCCATCTTAACAAACTCTATATACGTAAATTTTTTACACCATAATTTTAAAGGGGTTTTACCGGTAAGCCACTAAGGCCTCGGCAGATGACCAAAAAACTCCAAAAGGCGGGTCTATCTGACAAACCGAGTCAGAAATAATTTCCTGTTTTCCACAAACCTTACCTAACCCAACCCTCTTTAGGGATAAAATGCCCTTTTTAAAAACAAAAATAATAATACCCAAACACTATTTACTGCTAGTTAACAGGGGCAATTGTAAAAGGGAAAAATGTTCAGGGATTGCTGTAATTTAGTTTAGACTGACCCACGACCCCCTTTAGTGTTATATTTTACAGATGGGTATGTGGCGGCATCACCCCAGGTGAGTAAAGGAGTGGTCCCCAGATGGGGATGGGGAACGTGAATAATTATGAAACAGAAACATTCAATTTGGAAAATTTTGATTTTGTTGTGTGCAACTTGAGTTAGTGTGTTTTTTTTGTTCTAAACAGGGGTATCGTGTGTTCTACGCAGGTATTTGTGTGTTCTTTTTGTGCGTGTGCTAGCGGGAGTTTTGTGTTCGTTGTGGGGTTGCAAGCAGGATTTGTGTGTTCTGTTGGGTGTTTCTACTGCAGGAGTTTGTGTTTCTGTTGTGGGTGTGCTACTGCAGGAGTTTGTGTGTTCTGTTTGGGGGTGGCTACGCGTAGTTTGTGTGTTTGTTGTGGTGTGTGCAAAAGATAGTTTGTGTGTTCTGTTGGTTGTGCTACTGCAGGTAGTTTTTTGTTTCTGTTTTTTGTGTGGCTAATGCAAAATAGTTTGTGTGTTCGTTGTGGTGGTGCTACTGCAAGTAGTTTTTGTGTGTTTGTTGTGCTGTGTGCTACTGCAATAGTTAGTGTGTTTTTGTGGCGTGTGCTACTGCAAGTAGTTTTTGTGTTCTGTTGTGCTGTGTCTCTGCAAGTGTTAGTGTGTTTGTTTTCGTTGTACTGCAAGTATTGGGTTCTGTTGTGCCCGTGGCTCTGCAAGTATTTTGTGTTTCTGTTGTGCTGTGTCTACTGCAAGTATTTGGGGTTCTGTTGTGCTGGGCAAAGCAATAGTTTTGTGTTTGTTTTGCTTGTGCTACTGCAAGTATTTTTGGTTTCGTTGTGCTGGTGCTACTGCGGTAGTTTGTTGTTCGTTTTGGGTGTGTGCTACTGCAAGTAGTTTGTGGTTTTGTTGGCTGTGGCTACTGCAAGTAGTTTGTGTGTTTGTGTGTGTGTGCTACGCAAGTAGTTTGGGTTTTTTCTGTTGTGGGGTGTGCTACTGCAAATAGTTTTTGTGTTCTGTTTTGTCTGTGTGCTACTGCAAGTATTTTTGTTTCTGTTGTGCTGTGTGCTACTGAAGTATTTTTTGTGTTTGTTGTGCTGGTGTTCGCAAAATAGTTTGTTGTTCTGTTTTGCTTGTGCTACTGCAAGTAGTTGTGTGTTCTGGTTTTCTGTGTGCACTGCAGGGATTTGTTTGTTCTGTTTTTTGCTGTGTCTACTGCAAGGGTTTTTTTGGTTTTTGTTGTGCTGTGTACTGCAAGTAGTTTGTGTGTTCTTTGGCTGCAAGTAGTTAGCTTGTGGGATGTATTTACCATTGTAACCCCCCCCATTTGTGGTTGCAATGGGGCGATCCTAGCCTGGCCCCCCTCTTCACTGGCGTTACTAGGTCACTCACTTCCCGCTCCCGGGCTTTATTACCCTTTTTTAAAGCTGGTATGGGGCCGCCCCACTACATACTTTCCAGACATTCCACTTTCCCGAAATTCCCATGATGAAGAATTCTTTTAAAAATCCACGGACTCAACTGAGTCTTAAACTTTCAATTGTGTCCCCTTTTTTCTGTGTCCCCATTGGAAAACCAGTCCTGTCCACCTTGTCGATTCCTCGCATATTTTAATGTAGTTATGTCCCCCTATCCCTCCTGTCCTCCAGTGCCCTCATCGATTTCCTTAACCAGGACTGCCCCTTTAACCGGGGAAAAACTCGTTACAAAACCTTGCACTTTTTTCTAATTTTTTGACATGCTTGGCCCGGTGTGGGTTCCCAAAATGGGGCATATTACAATATGGACCAGACGTACACGGTGTACGGGGTCCTGAACGATTCCTTACCGAAAGTAGGAATTTTGTTTTCCCAGGGTTTTCTGGGACCCATAGCGAGCAGTTATTGGGGTTAAGTTGGGCCTCAGGGAAAAGGCTCGGTGATACTCCCCCCAAAATGCTTTTCCCCTTAGTGATTTTTAGCTTTGACCCCCCGTACGTACGTGCCAGTCTTCTTTACTTTCCCCCCTTTTTAGACTTTGCACTTGGTTGAACTCCAGGGGGTATTGCTTGACCAGGCCTGCAAAACCCTTCCCGACTCTTTGTAGACCTGCTTGTCTTCCCCTGACTGAAATCTCCTCATTAATTTCACATCTTCCCGCAAACAAAGGCACTTCTGAGTCAAATTTATTCCTCATTCATTACATATCCAGAAATACCGGGCCTGTGGAACCCCCCGTCACAGCGCCCACTCTAACACCCGTCATATTCCATGACTCTTGTGCCTTCCTTCAGGTTTCTCTGATCCATTTCAGTGCCTTCCCTTTTTACCCGCCGGTCCTCCCCTTTTGTATATCTCTTGTGGGAATTTGTCAAAACCTTTTTACAATCCAGAAAACTCAATCTACCCATCCCCTCTCTTGTCTTTTTTGCTGTTACCCTTTTCATAGAACTCCATGGTTTTTGAACAGAATTTCCCGTCTCTGATCGTACGGTTGTTTTTTAGCTCTTTCCCCCTTTTATGTTCTCCACATCTTCTGTAATCTCCTCGACTTTAAAATACTATACATGTCATTGACACTGGTCTGTTGTTTAAAGCTGCAAGTCTGTCCTTTTTTTAAAAAAAGGGATACCTTTTTTTTTCCCTGCCTCAGGGGGTCGCCCTTTTTTGGAAATTTTTTAAGTTTTTTGTTTGTTTGGGGCCAAAGCGCCTCTGCTCTTACTCTCAGGCCTGTGGGGGAAAATGTTATCCAGCCCATCGCTTTTGAGGGCCCATTTCGCTTAGCAGCTTTTTCACCTCCCTCGGGGTTCATGAATTTTGTCCACACTTGATGGTGAACCACTCCACTTTCTCGAGTCGTCTCTGCTCCCCTGTGAATACTTCTTAAATCTATTTTGAGCTCCTCACATACTTCTCGGGCATTGTTTCTGTGACCTCCCCCCCCTTCCCTTCCTGAGCCTGATTCTTTTATCTTTTACTGTTTTTTTCCTCCTGGTGTAAATGTACAACAGCTTCGGGGCGGACTGGCTTTCAAATGCAGAATTTTCCTACTGTCGTCGTTGGGCCTTCCCCCTTACCTGGCATATTATTTTTTGGCTATTCAATTACTAACCGATTCTCCTGGGTCCTTTGCCTTCTATACTTTTTTCCATTCTTAGCGCTAGCACACGTGGGGTTTTTACTTCTTACACCTCTGGGTGAACCAAAAGCTTTTGTCCCTGGCCTCTCATTATTTTCCCTTTCCCTTGAATACAAAACCTCTGCCTCCTTGCCAATTTTCTTCACAATCCCACAACTCATTTCTATTCCCTGTCAGTTTCTGCCCCTGAACCTCGTCAGGAAATTCCTCATGTCGTGTAATCCCCCTTTTCTTTTGTTTCGCTTGTTTGTTCGTGTGTGTGTGTGTGTGTGTTTTTGTTTTGTGTGTGTGTTGTGTGTGTGTTGTGTGGTGTGTGTGTTGGGGTGTGTTGTGTAAATCACCTAAATTTTTGGGTTTAAGGGGTCGGGCACAGGCCCCTTTCCCTCCCCTTCATGATCGCTACAGTCCCTCTTTTTCCCGACTTTGTCATAAACCCCCCTTAAACCTAGTTGGTTTTGCCTCCAAACTCCTTGCTAGGCTATTCCCCCTTCTTGACGACTCTATGATGAAGAAATACTTCCAAAAACCTGTGACCCGTCTGAACTTCCTTCCAAATTGTGCCCCTTGTTTTTGTGTCCCCCCCCCCCTGGAACATCCTTCTCTGTTTTACCTGTTATTGCACCCAGCATTTTGTATTCGTTAATGTCTCCCCTAACCCTCCGCCTCCGGGGTTCGTCAGTCCGATTTCCCCCAACCCTTTTTTGTAGGACATTCCCCTTAGTCCCGGGAAATACCCCTTTTTGCTAAACCTTGTACTTTCTCTAATTTCTTGACGTGCTTGAAGTTGAGTTCCCAAATGGTGCTGCAACTCCTTTTGGGCCTGAGTGCACATGTACATGTCTTGAACGTTAATTACAAGGTATCGGAACCCCCTTCCGGGTTTCCGGGGCCCATAGCTGCACAGTTACTGGGGCGTGTGCCTCCGAGACTTGCTCGGTGTTATGGTCACCCAAAAATCTTTCTGCTTTAGAGAGATTTGCAACTTGCCACCTATCTATACTCTGTCTGCGGTTTATTCCCTTCCCAACTTGAAAAGACCGCATCTAGCCGGGTTGAAAATTCGAGAAGCCCGTAGTGGACCATGTGTCCAAATGTCCAGGGCTCTTTGTAGTTCTCCCGATCCCCACAATTTAATTTTTCTCATTAACTTCTCATAATCTGCGAACAGGGACACTTCCATCATGTCATTTACATATATCAAAAATAGCCCTTCTCCTAGGACTGACCCCTGTGGGAACCCGCTCGTCACAGGCGCCGACTGTGATACCTCATCACGTACCCTGCCGTTTTGCCTCCCCGCAGTATTTTTGTCCATTGCATGCCCTTCCTGTTAACACGCTTAGTCCTCCGGCTTCTGCACTAATCTCCTGTGAGGAACTGTGTCGAAGGCCTTCCTGCAGTCCAGGAAAATGCAATCAACCCACCCTTCTCTCTGGTGCCTTCTATTACCTTATCATAGAACTCCAGAATGTTTGTGACACAGGATTTTCCCCTTTCCCTGAATCCGTGCTGGTTGTTGTTTATAATTTGTTCCTTCCAGGTCTCCCCTTACTCTATAAACTTCTCCCTACTTTGGATATTATTTAAATCAGACACACTGGTCTGTAGTTTAGTGCCTAGTTTCTGTCTCCTTTCTTAAAAATTGGGACTACATTCGCCGTCTTCCATACCTCAGGTAGTTGCCCAGTTTCAAGGGAGGAATTGAGGATTGTGGTTAGTGGCATGCACAGTGTCTCTGCTCCTTCTCTAAGGACCCAGGGGGAGATGTCTGACCCATCGCATTTGAAGTATCAAGGTCACTTAGCTTCTGCACCTCCTCCTCCATTGTTTGTATGTCATCCAACACTTGATGGTATATTCCCTGTTGGTGTTTCCCTCTATGCTGTCCTCCCAGAGCCCTTCCTGTCTCTACTGTAAATACTTCCTTAAATCTCATGTTGAGCTCCTCATATACCTTGTGATCGTTTCTTGTGAGTTCCCCACCTTCTTTCCTCAATCTGATCACCTGGTCTTTGACTGTTGTCTTCCTCCTGATGTGACTATACAGCAGTTTAGGGTCAGACTTGACTTTCGATGCTATGTTATTTTCATACTGCCGCTGGGCCTCCCTCCTTACCTGTACATACTCGTTCCCGGCTCTTCGACTAATCTCCTTATTTTCCCTGTGTTCTTTGTCTTCTGTACGTTTTTCCATTCTCTAGTGCACTTAGTTTTTGCCTCCTTACACCGTCGGGTAAACCAGGCGCTCGTTCTAGTCTTCTCGTTATTTCTGTTGCCCTTGGGAACAAACCTTTCCTCTGCCTCCTTGCATTTTGTTATGTATTCCAACATTTCGTTTACCGACTTTCCTGCCAGTTCTCTGTCCCACTGAGCCTCCTGCAGGAAGTTCCTCAACCCTATGTAGTCCCCTCTTTTATAGTCTGGCTTTTCTCATTCAACTCCTGTTACCCTCTCCATTTGTAACTCTGCTATGTAATCAAAGCACAGAACTATGTGGTCACTAGCTCCTAGGGGCCTCTCCCATGTGATGTCCTCGATATCCGAACTGCTCAGGGTGAACACAAGATCCAGTCTTGCTGGTACATCCTCCCCTCTCTCTCTGGTAGTGTCCTTAACATGTTGGCGCATAAGGTTTTCCAGTATCACATCCATCATTTTGGCTCTCCATACTTTGGAACCCTCATGTGGCTCCAATTTTTCCCAATCGATCTCCCTGTGGTTGAAATCGCCCATAAACAGTAACTTTGCTCAAATGAGCTCTTGCCACCTCAGCCAGTGTATCCACCATTACTCTGTTGCTCTCTTCATATTCCTTTCTTGGCTTCCTGCAGTTCTGTAGTGGATTTTACATCACTCTAATGACTATCTTGTGCTCCCCAGAGTGATATGTACCTACTATGTATTCTCTTTCTCCAATCTCGTCCATGTCTCCCATTTCCTTAAATATCCATTTTTTTTTACGAGCAGTGCAACCTCTCCTCCCCCCTCTGCTCCTCCTATCTTTCCCCAGTATCTGATATCCTGGTGGGAGGATTGCATCTGTTATTGTCTCAGTTTCGTTTTTGTGACTGCTATGTCATGGGACTTCTTATTGATTCTTTCATGCCACTCCTAATATTTATTCGTTATTCCATCCGCATTTGTGTACCAAACCTTCAACTTCTGTTCTAAAACTGTGGTCCTGGGAGAATATTGGGGTTGGGAGAACAGGAGCCCTGGTGGGGGCCTATGGGGGGTTGCCATGGGGGTGGGGGCAGAGTTCCCTTAGGGGGTTTATGTAGGGGTGGGGTTTGTGGTGTGGGGGCAGAGGGATCGGTGTGGGATTGTTGGTTAAGATTGTTAAGTTGCCTTGGGGTTGTCATGATTGGAGTCCTTCTGAGGGTGTTTCTGGGGGGTGCGTTTGCCCTTCCACCTGAGTCTGGGTTATTCTGCTTTTCTTTGTCATTTCCTCCCATTCCTCCTTTCGTTTTTGCACTCTTTCAGTGTCATCCTTTCCTCTTGCACTTGGTCTCTATCGAGGAATACACTAGAACTCCAGTTTGTCTCTCAGCTGTGCTTTCTCCTGTAGGATCATGGTTCGAGTTGATTCTCCCTTGAAAATTACTCTGAGGGGCCATTTCTCCTTGTGAACCACCCAATTCTCCAAAAAATTGTCACCTGGGTCATGTTGCCCTCGCCTATCACTTTCATAATACCTTCAATTGCTTTTATCTCCTCCTGTTTTCTTTCATCACAGGTTTACCCTTCGGCTTCCTGGAGCCCATAGACAAAAACTGGTCTCTCCCTTTCTTCCTCCCACTGTGTGTCCCATTGCATCCTCTGAGGTGTTTTAGTTCCTTCCCTTGGAGTGTTCCTTCAATCCCTTCCCTAGGTGAGGCCCCAATGCTCATTGGTCTGTCTTTCCTGCTCATCTGTTCCTGGTCCCTGCAGGAGTCTGGCAGAGTTCCTGCATATATCCTAGCTCCTTTAATATCTTCAGACCTCTCACTTGTTCCTAGTGTGCTCTTTGTCTTTGCCTTGACCCTATGTGGGACTGACAGGACCTTAGTATACTGTATAGCTTCCTTGCTCCCTCCAGTCCCCTTGTCTGTGTCTGATGTAGGAGTTCCTGATGTTATGTCTGGACTGTTATTTTCTTCTTTAGGGTGTTTCAGATTTCTCAGTTCCTCTTCTAAGCACTGTATCTTGGCTTCTGCTACTATGGCATGTTGCTCCCAATTTCTGCTCTCTGCAGTTATCCTCTCCTCCATCCTCCTTCCAAGCTCTTCTAGCTTACTTCCCCAGTCTTCCTTTTTTTGAGCTCTGCCTTCCAATCATCCTTCCCAGCTTCGTCTGCCAGACCCTTGGCTCTCAGCCTTGTTCTTGACTGTCCCATTGTGCCACAGAAGGAAGCTTATTTACTTTCAGAGTGGGTATTTGTGTGAAGATGGATGTTGTAAGGAAGAGAAGAGGGAGGGAGGTAGAGCAGGGGGGAGAAGGATATAGGGTGGGAGGGGGTGCAGCATCAAGAGTTTTTAGGGGATACAAGAGGGTATAGGGAGGGAGGAGATAGGGAGTGTGGGGAGAGGTTAGCATTTGTGTGAGGATGGGTGTTGTAGGGAGGGAAAGGGGGGAAGGAAATATGGCAGTGGGGAGAGGGATATAGGGTAGAAGGGGGGGCAGCATCAAGGAGAGTTTTAGGGGTTACAAGAGGGCATAGGGAGGTGAAAGGAGGGGGAGAGAAGGGGGGAGAAAGAAGACTGGGGAGAAGGAAGATAAATGGAAGGTGAGGATGAGGAGTGTGTGTGTGTGTCTCTCTCTCTCTCTCTCTCTCTCTCTCTACCGTACTTCCTAGTGCTCACTCTTTGGTGGTGTTGTGTGTGTACTCACCTAATTGTGGTTGCAGGGGTCGAGACTCAGCTCCTGGCCCCACCTCTTCACTGATCGCTACTAGGTTCTCTCCCTCTCTGCTTCCTGAGCTTTGTCATACGTCTTCTTAAAACTATGTATGGTTCCTGCCTCCACTACACTTGCTAGGCTATTCCACTTCCTGACTACTCTATGACTGAAGAAATACATCCTAACGTCCCTGTGAGTCGTCTGAGTCTTCAGCTTCTAATTGTGACCCCTTGTTTCTGTGTCCCCTCTCTGGAACATCCTGTCTCTGTCCACCTTGTCTATTCCCCACAGTATCTTGTATGTCGTTATCATGTCTCCCCTGACCCTAATGTCCTCCAGTGTCGTCAGTCCGATTTCCCTCAACCTTTCCTCATACGACATTCCCCTGAGCTCTGGAACTAGCTTTGTTGCAAACTTTTGTACTTTCTCTAACTTCTTGACGTGCTTGACCAGGTGTGGGTTCCAGACTGGTGCTGCATACTCCAGTATGGGCCTAACAGACACAGTATACAGTGTCTTGAACGATTCCTTATTAAGGTATCAGAACGCTATTCTCAGGTTTGCCAGGCGCCCGTATGCTGCATCAGTTATTTGGTTGATGTGTGCCTCGGGTTATGTGCTTGGTGTTATGGTCACCCCAAGATCTTTCTCCCTGAGTGAGGTGTGTATATATGTGAGCATATGTGTGTGTTCGTGTGTGTGTGTGTGGGGTGGGGGGAGTTATGAAGGGGGAGAGATGGTTAGAGGGATGGGGGACAGAGTGATGGACAGTGGGACAGGATATCTAGTGGGTTGATAGGTTGGGGTGTATGGCTGTAAAGTGACCGTTTACACTGCTGGGCATGGGCATGTGTATGCACAGTCAGTTGTGTATGCTCACAAGCCCTTGTGTATGTGTACTGATATTGTCTGTACTCACCTATTTGTACTCACCTATTTGTGGTTGCAGGGGTCGAGTTTTAGCTCCTGGCCCCGCCTCTTCGCCGGTTGCTACTGGGCCCTCTCTCTCCGCGCTCCATGAGCTTTATCAAACCTCGTCTTAAAACTGTGTATGGTTCCTGCCTCCACTACGTCATTTTCTAGGCTATTCCACTGCCTTACAACTCTATGACTGAAGAAATACTTTCTAATATCTCTCTGACTCATTTGTGTCTTCAACTTCCAATTGTGGCCTCTTGTTTCTGTGTTCCCTCCCTGGAACATCCTGTCTTTGTCCACCTTGTCTATTCCACGCAGTATTTTATGTCGTTATCATGTCTCCCCTGACTCTCCTGTCCTCCAGTGTCGTCAGGCTGATTTCCCCTTAATCTTTCTTCAAAAGGACATTCCCCTTAGCTCTGGAACTAACCTTGTCACAAACCTTTGTACTTTCTCTAGTTTCTTGACGTGCTTTATCAAGTGCGGGTTCCAAACAGGTGCTGCATAGTCCAGAAATGGGCCTGACATACACGGTGTACAGTGTCTTGAACGATTCCTTACTAAGTATGGGAATGCTGTTCTCAGGTTTTCCAGGCGCCCATATGCTGCAAGCAGTTATCTGATTGATGTGTGCTTCCGAGACATCTCGTGTTATACTCACCCCAAGATCTTTCTCCTTGATGGGTTTGCAGTCTTCGGCCACCTAGCCTATACTCGTGGTCTTCTGTGCCCTTCCCCTATCTTCATGACTTTGCATTTGGCAGGATTAAATTTGAAAGCCATTTCCTGGACCAGGTGTCCAGTCTGTCCAGGTCTCTTTTAAGTCCTGCCTGGTCCTCATCAGATTTAATTCTCCTCATTAACTTCACATCGTCTGCAAACAGGGACACTTCTGAGTCTAACCCTTCCACCAAAGTCGTTCCCCATATACCAAAAATAGCACTGGTCCTAGGACCGACCCTGTGGGACCCCCGCTCGCACAGGTGCCCACTGTTATACATCATTACGTACCATGACTCGTTGTTGCCTCCCTGTCAGGTATTCTCTGATCCACTGCAGTGCCCTTCCTGTTATAAGCGCCTGATGCTCTACTTCTGCACTAATCTCTTGTGAGGAAATGTTCAAAGGCCTTCTTGCAGTCCAAGAAGATGCAATCAACCCACCCCTCTCTCTCGTGTCTTACTTTTGTTATTTTATCATAAAACTCCAGAAGGTTTGTGACACAGGATTTTTCCTTCCATGAATCCTGCTGGTTGGCATTTATACTCTTGTTCCGTTCCAGGTGCTCCACCACTCTCCTCCTGATAATCTTCTCTATAACTTTTCATACTATACACGTCAATGACACAGGTCTATAGTTAGTGCCTCTTTTCTGTCCCTTTTTTTAAAAATGGGAACTACTTTTGCCGTCTCCATACCTCGGGTAGTTGCCCAGTTTTCCAGGGACGTGTTGAAGATTGTGGTAAGTGGCACGCACAACATATCTGCTCCCTCTCTAAGGACCCACGGGGAGATTTTTGTCCCGGTCCCATTGCCTTTTGAGGTATGATGTCCCTTAGCAGTTTCTTCACCTCCTTCTCATCTGTACTATGTCGTCCAACACTTGTTGGTGTATTCCTTGCTGTGTCCCCCATCGGTCTGTCCCCCCAGAGTCCTTCCTGCCCTCTACTGTAAATACTTCCTTAAATCTCTTGTGACTCCTCGCATACCTCTTATCGTTTCTTTTTTGAGTTCTCCACCTTCTTTCCTCACCCTTTAAATCACCTGGTCCTTGACTGTTGTCTTCCCTCCTAATGTGGCTAAAACAGCATTTTTCGGGTCAGATTTGTCTTTCGATGCTATGTCGTTTTCATACTGCCGCGGGGCCTCCCTCCTTTATCTTGCATACTCGTTTTCTGGCTCTTCTTCTAATCTCCTTGTTTTCCTGGGTCCTATGCCTCCTGTACCTTTTCCATTCTCTGTTGCACTTAGTTTTTGCCTCCCTACACCTTCGGTAAACCAAGGACTCGTTTTGGTCTTCCTATTATTTCTTTTTCCCCTTTGGGAACAAACCTTTCCTCTGCCTCCTTGCACTTTGTTGCCACATATTCCCATCATCTCTTTTACTGATTTTCCTACCATTTCCTCTGTCCCACTGAACCTCCTGTAGGAAGTTTCCTCATACCTGTGTAGTCCCCCCTTTTATAGTTTGGCCTGTCCCCTTCAGTTCCTGTTACCTTCTCCACTTGTAACTCTACTACTGTGTGTACTCACCTAATTGTACTCACCTAATTGTGGTTGCAGGGGTCGAGCTCAGCTCCTGGCCCCCCCCTCTTCACTGATCGCTACGGGTCCTCTCTCTCTGTTTCCTGAGCTTTGTCATACCTCTTCTTAAAACTATGTATGGTTCCCTGTGTGTGTGTGTGTGTGCGTGCACACCTAGGAATAATGCTCCTCACTTCTATGTATCCATACTACTAATAAAATACCAACAATAATACTAATAATTCTAAAAAATTAGCCCTCTCACCCCTTTTACAAGGGCCTAACACTTGTGCTAGTGTGTATGTGTTTGATGGTTAACACTCGCTAGCTACCCACCTCCCTCTTCTCACTCATCAATCCTATCTCCACCCTACATATGCTGTTTCTACTCTAAAATTCTGTGTGTGTGTGTTAGTTACCATTTTGGGCCTAGCACATGTCGGTTAGACACTAGGCCTGTAGTAAATGCGTGTACTCACCTATTTGTACTCACCTATTTGTGGTTGCAGGGGTCGAGTCATAGCTCCTGGCCCCGCCTCTTTACGATTACTACTAGGTCCTTTCTCTCCCTGCTCCATGAGCTTTATCATAAACCCCGCCTTAAAACTATGTATGGTTCCCGCCTCCACTACTTCACTTTCTAGGCTATTCCACGGCCTGACTGAAGAAATTCTTCCTAACATCCCTTTGATTCATCTGAGTCTTCAACTTCCAATTGTGACCTCTTGTGTCTGTGTCCCTTCTCTGGAACATCCCGTCTTTGTCCACCTTGTCTATTCCGCGCAGTATTTTATATGTCGTTATCATGTCTCCCCTAACCCTCCTGTCCTCCAGTGTCGTCAGGCCGATTTCCCTCAACCTTTCTTCGTAGGACAATCCCCGTTGCTCTGGGACTAGTCTTGTTGCAAACCTTTGCACTTTCTCTAATTTCTTGACGTGCTTGACTAGGTGTGGATTCCAAACTGGTGCTGCATACTCCAGTATGGGCCTGACGTAAATGATATACAGAGTCTTAAACGAATCCTTACTGAGGTATCGGAACGCTATCCGTAGGTTTTTCCAGGCGCCCGTATGCTGCAGCAGTTATCTGATGGTTGTGCGCCTCAGGAGATATGCTCGGTGTTATGCTCACCCCCAGATCTTTTTCCTTGAGTGAGGTTTGTAGTCTTTGGCCATCTAAACTATATTGTGTCTGCGGTCTTCTTTGCCCTTCCCCAATCTTCATGACTTTGCATTTGGCAGGGTTAAATTCAAGGAGCTAGTTGCTGGACCAGGCTTGTAGCCTGTCCAGGTCTCTTTGTAGTCCTGCCTGATCCTCATCCGATTTGATTCTTCTCATTAACTTCGCATCATCTGCAAACAAGGACACTTCTGAGTGTATCCCTTCCGTTATGTCGTTCACATATACCAAGAACAGTACAGGTCCTAGGACTGACCCCTGTGGAACCCCGCTTGTCACAGGCGCCCACTCTGACACCTCGTCGCGTACCATGACCGTTGTTGCCTCCCTGTCAGGTATCTCTGATCCATTGCAGTGCCTTTCCTGTTATGTGTGCCTGATCCTCTAGCTTTTACAGTAACCTCTTGTGAGGAACTGTGTCGAAGGCCTTCTTGCAGTCCAAAAATATGCAGTCGATCCACCCCTCTCTCTCCTGTCTTACTTCTGTCACCTTGTCATAAAACTCTAGTAGGTTTGTGACACAGGATTTCCTTCCCTGAAACCGTGCTGGTTGTCAATTATACACTTGTTTCTTTCCAGGTACCCCACCACTCTCCCCTGATGATCTTCTCTATGACCTTGCATACTATACACGTTTAGTGATACAGGTCTGTAGTTTAGTGCCTCATGTCTGTCTCCCTTTTTAAAAATTGGGACTACAATTTGCCATTTTCCATACCTCAGGAGTTGCCCAGTTTCAAATGATGTGTTGAAGATCTTTGTTAATGGCTCACACAATATCTCTGCTCCCTCTTTAAGGACCCATGGAGAGATGTTGTCTGGTCCCACCGCCTTTGAGGTGTCAAGTTCGCATAACAGCTTCTTCACCTCCTCCTTGGTTATATGTACCTCATCCAGCACTTGCTGGTGTGACCCCCTGTTCTGATTTCCTGGAGTCCTACTGCTTTCCACTGTAAATAGCTCTTTAAATCTTGTGTTGAGCTCCTGACATACCTCTTGGTCGTTTCTTGTGAATTCCCCATCACCCTTCCTCAGTCTGATTACCTGTTCCTTGACTGTTGTTTTCCTCCTGATGTGGCTGTACAACAGCTTCGGGTCAGTCTTTACTTTTGATGCTATGTCATTTTCATATTGTCTCTGAGCCTCCCTTCTTATCTGTGCATATTCGTTTCTGGCTCTTCGGCTGATTTCTTTATTTTCCTGAGTTCTCTGTCTTCTGTACCTTTTCCATTCTCTAGTACACCTAGTTTTTGTCTCTCTACACCTTTGGGTGAACCAAGGACTCGTTCTGTTCTTCCCATTATTTCTGTTTCCCTTGGGAACAAACCTCTCCTCTGCCTCCTTGTATTTTGTTGCTACATAGTCCATCATTTCTTGTACTGGTTTTCCTGTCATTTTCCCTCTCCCACTGAATGTCTTGAAGGAAGTTCCTCATGCCTGAGTAGTTCCCCCCTTTTGTAGTTTGGTTTTTTCCACCCTATTCCTGCTACTCTCTCCACTTGGAGCTCAACTATGTAGTCGAAGCACAGAACCACATGATCACTAGCTCCCAGGGGCCTTTCATACATGACACCCTCGATGTCCGAACTACTCATGGTGAATACAAGGTCCAGCCTTGCTGGTTCATCCTCTCCTCTCTCTCTCTGGTAGTGTCTCTAACATGTTGATGCATGAGGTTTTCCAGTACCAAACATCCATCATCTTGGCTCTCCATGTTTCGGGACCCCCATGGGGCTCCAGGTTTTCCCAGTCAATCTCCTTGTGATTGAAATCACCCATAACTAGTAACTTTGCTCCCCCCATGTGTGCTCTCCTGGCCACCTCGGTTAGTGTGTCGATCATTGCTCTGTTGCCCTCATCGTGTTCTTCTCTTGGCGTCATGCAGCTCTGGGGTGGGTTGTACATTACTGCAATTATCACCTTATGTCCCTCAGACTGGATTGTTCCTACTAAGTAGTCCCTTTCGCCCATGCCATCCATTCCTTCCATTTTCTCAAAATCCCACTGGTTTTTAATGAGTAGTGCAACTCCTCCTCCCCCTCTCCTCCCTCTGTCTTTCCTGAGGATTTGGTATCCGGATGGAAAGATTAAATCTGTTATTATTCTGGTGAGTTTTGTTTCTGTGTGTGTGTGTGTGTGTGTGTGTGTGTGTGTGTGTGTGTGTGTTTGTGTGTACTCACCTATTTGTACTAACCTATTTGTGGTTGCAGGGGTCGAGTCCTAGCTCCTGGCCCCGCCTCTTCACCGGTTGCTACTAGGGCCTCTCTCTCCCCGCTCCATGAGCTTTATCAAACCTCGTCTTAAAACTGTGTATGGTTCCTGCCTCCACTACGTCATTTTCTAGGCTATTCCACTGCCTTACAACTCTATGACTGAAGAAATACTTCCTACTATCTCTCTGACTCATTTGTGTCTTCAACTTCCAATTGTGGCCTCTTGTTTCTGTGTCCCCTCCCTGGAACATCCTGTCTTTGTCCACCTTGTCTATTCCACGCAGTATTTTATATGTCGTTATCATGTCTCCCCTGACCCTCCTGTCCTCCAGTGTCGTCAGGCCGATTTCCCTTAATCTTTCTTCATAGGACATTCCCCTTAGCTCTGGAACTAACCTTGTCGCAAACCTTTGTACTTTCTCTAGTTTCTTGACGTGCTTTATCAAGTGCGGGTTCCAAACAGGTGCTGTATACTCCAGTATGGGCCTGACATACACGGTGTACAGTGTCTTGAATGATTCCTTACTAAGGTATCGGAATGCTGTTCTCAGGTTTGCCAGGCGCCCATATGCTGCAGCAGTTATCTGATTGATGTGTGCTTCCGGAGACATGCTCGGTGTTATACTCACCCAAGATCTTTCTCCTTGAGTGAGGTTTGCAGTCTTTGGCCACCTAGCCTATACTCTGTCTGTGGTCTTCTGTGCCCTTCCCCTATCTTCATGACTTTGCATTTGGCAGGATTAAATTCGAGAAGCCATTTGCTGGACCAGGTGTCCAGTCTGTCCAGGTCTCTTTGAAGTCCTGCCTGGTCCTCATCAGATTTAATTCTCCTCATTAACTTCACATCATCTGCAAACAGGGACACTTCTGAGTCTAACCCTTCCGTCATGTCGTTCACATATACCAAAAATAGCACTGGTCCTAGGACCGACCCCTGTGGGACCCCGCTCGTCACAGGTGCCCACTGTGATACATCATTACGTACCATGACTCGTTGTTGCCTCCCTGTCAGGTATTCTCTGATCCATTGCAGTGCCCTTCCTGTTATATGCGCCTGATGCTCTAGCTTCTGCACTAATCTCTTGTGAGGAACTGTGTCAAAGGCCTTCTTGCAGTCCAAGAAGATGCAATCAACCCACCCCTCTCTCTCTTGTCTTCTGTTATTTTATCATAAAACTCCAGAAGGTTTGTGACACAGGATTTGCCTTCCGTGAATCCGTGCTGGTTGGCATTTATACTCCTGTTCCGTTCCAGGTGCTCCACCACTCTCCTCCTGATAATCTTCTCCATAATTTTGCATACTATACACGTCAATGACACAGGTCTATAGTTTAGTGCCTCTTTTCTGTCTCCTTTTTTAAAAATGGGAACTACATTTGCCGTCTTCCATACCTCAGGTAGTTGCCCAGTTTCCAGGGATGTGTTGAAGATTGTGGTAAGTGGCACGCACAACATATCTGCTCCCTCTCTAAGGACCCACGGGGAGATGTTGTTCGGTCCCATTGCCTTTGAGGTATCGATGTCCCTTAGCAGTTTCTTCACCTCCTCCTCATCTGTATGTATGTCGTCCAACACTTGTTGGTGTATTCCTTGCTGGTGTCCCCATCTGGTCTGTCCCCCCAGAGTCCTTCCTGTCTCTACTGTAAATACTTCCTTAAATCTCGTGTTGAGCTCCACACATACCTCTTGATCGTTTCTTGTGAGTTCACTACCTTCTTTCCTCAGCCTTATCACCTGGCCCTTGACTGTTGTCTTCCTCCTAATGTGGCTATACAGCAGTTTCGGGTCAGATTTGACTTTCGATGCTATGTCGTTTTCATACTGTCGCTGGGCCTCCCTCCTTATCTTTTGCATACATCGTTTCTGGCTCTTCTACTAATCTCCTTGTTTTTCCTGGGTCCTATGCCTCCTGTACCTTTTCCATTCTCTGTTGCACTTAGTTTTTGCCTCCCTACACCTTCGGGTAAACCAAGGACTCGTTTTGGTCTTCCTATTATTTCTGTTTCCCTTGGGAACAAAACTTTCCTCTGCCTCCTTGCACTTTGTTGCCACATATTCCATCATCTCGTTTACTGATTTTCCTACCTTTTCTCTGTCCCACTGAACCTCCTGCAGGAAGTTTCTCATACCTGTGTAGTCCCCCCTTTTATAGTTTGGCCTGTCCCCTTCAGTTCCTGTTACCTTCTCCACTTGTAACTCTACTATATAGTCAAAACTCAGAACCACATGATCGCTAGCTCCTAGGGGCCTCTCGTAAGTGATGTCCTCAATGTCTGAACTGCTCAGGGTGAACACAAGATCCAGTCTTGTTGGCTCATCCTCCCCTCTCTCTCTGGTTGTGTCCCTGACATGTTGATGCATGAGGTTTTCAAGTACCACATCCATCATCTTGGCTCTCCATGTTTCGGGACCCCCATGTGGCTCCAGGTTTTCCCAGTCGATCTCCCTGTGGTTGAAATCGCCCATTACCAGTAACTTTGCTCTGCTCGAGTGAGCTCTTCTTGCCACCTCAGCCAGTGTGTCCACCATCACCCTGTTGTTTTCTTTGTACTCCTCTCTTGGCCTCCTGCAGTTCTGTGGTGGGTTATACATCACTCCAATGACTACTTTATGTTTTCCGGACTGAATTGTACCTACAATGTAGTCTCTTTCTCCAATCATGTCCATGCCTTCCATTTCCTCAAATCCCCATCGGTGTTTTATGAGCAGTGCAACCCCTCCTCCCCCTCTACTCCTTCTATCTTTCCTCAGGATCTGATATCCTGTTGGGAAGATTGTGTGTGTGTGTCTGTCTGTCTGTGTGAAAATTGTGAAAAATCACGAAAGCGCTTGGAGATTCACTATTTTTCCACTGTGGTTGTTTTGCGAATTGTGACATCACGTGTTTACTGTTGATCTTGGTACATACCCTTCATGAGAGAGATAGTCATCACAATACATATGTGTGTGTGTGTGTGTGTGTGTGTGTGTGTGTGTGTGTACTCACCTAATTGTGGTTACAAGGGTCGAGTGTGTGGTGTTTAAATGTCAAGAACTTAGTGTGTTGTGAAAAGTGTAACTTCAAACTGTTATTATATGTTATGTGCTTCTGCATGAATTTAATGTGTGTTCTTTGCTGCTATACAATTAGCTGTAGCATTATGCTGTGTTACGTGCTACTGCAAGTAGTTGATAGATGCTGTATCGTGTGATATTTCACTAGTTTAGTGGATTGTACTGTGTACTTCAGCGATGAGCGTGTTCTGATGTGTGCTTCGACTGTGTGTGGGATACTAAAGTGAGTTTTATAAGTTGTGTTGCCATATATAGTTAGCATGTGATGTGTTGTATGTTACTGCAAATAGATTGTTATATAGTGTTGCGTGCTACTACGAGCAGTTAGTGTGTGTTGTATTCTGCTACAAGTGGTTAGTGTGTGTTGTGTTATATGCTATTGCAAGTAGTGTGTTGTGTGTTACTACAAGTACTGTTGTGTGTTACTACAAGTACTGTTGTGTGTTACTACAAGTACTGTTGTGTGTTACTACAAGTACTGTTGTGTGTTACTACAAGTACTGTTGTGTGTTACTACAAGTACTGTTGTTACTACAAGTACTGTTGTGTGTTACTACAAGGTACTGTTGTGTGTTACTACAAGTACTGTTGTGTGGCATGTTACAATAATTAGTTTTCGATGTGCTGTTTTACTAAAGTTTGTGTTGTGCTGTGCTACTAAAAGTAATTAGTTTGTGTTGTGTTAATATAAATGTGTATTGTGTTCCTACAACAGAGATCTTGCATTGTCTTGTGTGGTAACACAAGTAGTTCGTGTGTATTATGTATCTGTTAGTGGCTGGTGAGATGTCACTATCACTATCAGCTGTGAAAGAGACATGTAGTGTGGGTCATGCAATAACGAAAATAAACGTCCATTTTGTCCTAAATAAGAACTTGGCCATTTTCCTTCATATTATTATTATTATTATTATTATTATTATTATTATTATTATTATTATTGGGTGTCACCTGCAGCATGTCCCGTCTTCCGGAACTCCCTCTCAATCATGAATGGATTGTCATCTGTGTCTGTAGCCAACATGTCAGTGGAAGCTGGTACCAACATGACCCACATAGTTACCACCAACAACGGAAGTGATCTGCTCCTATCCAGCGTCACCTCCACATGGCAACAGCTGTATATCAAAGTTAGTGGACGTTGTAGTTTGTTATACGCTGCCAGACACAATATTGAACTCATTTTCACATTCGTTTTGTTAAACCATCTAAGTATAATTAAATTATTTATTTAGCAGTTTTATATTTATTAGCCTGTTTTAAATTTTTGAGCCTATTTTAAAATTTTTGAGATTTTAAATTTCTGAGCCTATTTTTTTAGTATGTTAATATTTAAGGAAGGACACAATAATAGTATATTTAATGGTTATAATTATAACCATGATTTTTAAAGGGTAAGCCAGTGGAAGGCCTCGGTCAGATGACCAAAAGCTCCAGCTGCGGGTCATCACATGACTTAGACCCACGTCAGTACACACTTGTTCTGTTTCCTGACGACTCTTACCTAACCTGGAAATATAAACACAAATGCAGTATTATGTGATCCTTTATTGACTACGTTTCGCCCACACAGTGGGCTTTTTCAAGTCACAAACAGAACTACCTGGGGTGGAAGGAACGCGAGTATTTATAGTCTGGTTCAGAATGCTGAGGTCAGGTGAAGAATGCTGCATCTGATGATGTACCGAGTGGGGTTATAGAGTCTAAAAACTTGGGTAGCTTGGAAAGGAGATTGGATAAGTTTGTGAGCAGACCTTCTACAGTGTTCTTATGTGGGATAGCGATGAAGAAGTTTCTTGGCAAGTGGTTCAGCTATATCCGACAACTTCAACCAGAATAGTGGCTTCTATAACATAGCTGAACCACTTGCCAAGAAACTTCTTCATCGCTATCCCACATAAGAACACTGTAGAAGGTCTGCTCACAAACTTATCCAATCTCCTTTCCAAGCTACCCAAGTTTTTAGACTCTATAACCCCACTCGGTACATCATCAGATGCAGCATTCTTCACCTGACCTCAGCATTCTGAACCAGACTATAAATACTCGCGTTCCTTCCACCCCAGGTAGTTCTGTTTGTGACTTGAAAAAGCCCACTGTGTGGGCGAAACGTAGTCAATAAAGGATCACATTATACTGCATTTGTGTTTATATTTCCATTCTGTCGGTATTTTATACCATTTATTTCCATCCTTACCTAACCTATTAAAACAGCAATATGCTGATGTCTGACTGTAAAAGCACCTAATTTCTTCAGCATCTATAATTAAAGCTTAACCCTTGTATTAAGTTAAAGCTTAACCCTTGTATTAAGTTAAAGCTTAACCCTAGCATAAAAGTTTAACTCTTGTATTAAGTTATAAGTTAGTTTAACCTTGTGTTAAAACAGACCAACAGTGGTGGAATAACTTGCCAACTCAGTTCTTTATCCAGAGTGTTAACGTCATATTGACCAGCATGTTAATACAAAAGTTTACACCTGGAAGGAGTTAGATGAGACACACACATGATGAGAGTAAGACACATGTGCAACATCTGGGTATCTTTATTGTAGACGTTTCGCCATCCAGTGGCTTTATCAATACAAATTCCAGGACATAACTTGAAGACAGTAGAACTATGTACAGAAGATGAGGTAATCAGTCCCTCAACCTAGGAGTAGGTGCGAACAGCACCATAGTCGTGGAGATTCTGAAGCAGAAGAAAGACTATGGTGCTGTTCGCACCTACTCCTAGGTTGAGGGACTGATTACCTCATCTTCTGTACATAGTTCTACTGTCTTCAAGTTATGTCCTGGAATTTGTATTGATAAAGCTACTGGATGGCGAAACGTCTACAATAAAGATACCCAGATGTTGCACATGTGTCTTACTCTCATCTTGTCGGTATTATATACCATTCGTACACAACTTGTCAGACACTGCAACATCATGGAATCTTAATTCTGAGGACATATACATAACCTTCACAACTTCGACAACTACTACTACAACAACTAACCCATCTCTTTGGGAAGGACCTACTTCCACCGGGGAATCCCGCCCACCAGTGAATTTGCCCTCGTCTGCTTCACCTGACGTTACTATATAAGCGCCAGGATTCTTTCTTCTGCTTCAGAATCTCCACGACTATGGTGCTGTTCGCACCTACTCCTAGGTTGAGGGACTGATTACCTCATCTTCTGTACATAGTTCTACTGTCTTCAAGTTATGTCCTGGAATGTTACAAAAAACGCGATTCTAAAAGCTTAGAGATCTCCAGTGAATACTAGAAAGGACTGCCCTTCTAGCATCCAGCCTGTTACTGGGTTTTCGTAACAAGTAGTCAGTATCCTTGTCCAATTATCCATTAAAATTCAGTATGGTTCAATAGTGCTTTAGGATTACAACTGGTAGGCTACTAACTAGAGAAATTAAAATTTAATAAATTTATTAAGTAGTAAGTTGACTAGAGGTATATTATCAAATTAAATTAATTCACAGCAATCAAAATAAAATCAATCTCTCGAGTTCAATATTATTGTGCTGAAAGCACATATCACATTTATAATTCTTAAGTACCGTCAGGTACATTAACATTTAATAAGATATTACAAATATGTACAAATATGTGTATGCGTGTAAGTGCTCTTAAGTAGTTAGCTATGTCTCAAGACTCGAATAAGACTTAAACAAGTGACTGACAAAGTCCTCAAATAGACTAACTTCTTGACCGACTGGCAACCCGAACAGTCTGCTTGAACAACAAAGAATGCTAAGCCCAATAGCAATGCAATATCAAGCGACTGCGACACAGAATCAGGAACTGGGAAATAATATAACGACACTAAGTAGGGACCATCAGCAGATCCTCCACAAAAGTTACAAAACTCCCATAATACTGAATCTTCGTTCAGCATAGGTAAAACACGACTGTGACAATACACAGGAACCAGTACAAAATTAGGTCAGAAGCTATAGCTAAGGACCTGAGATGTTCAGAGTGTCTAAGTGACACACAACCTCAGTACAACGTCGAAAATCACTAAGTCTTTACAATGTTCTGAGAACAAAGTTCTACAGAACTAACAAGAATAATGAGACAGACAATCTGTCCAACCACCAAGCGAGTCTCCAGCAGACTGTCAGACAGACAAGCTGTCCAACCAGCAAGCGAGTCTCCAGCAGACTGTCAGACAGACAAGCTGTCCAACCAGCAAGCGAGTCTACAGCAGACTGACTACCTTACGAGAGGTGAGGACACCCCCCCCTCGATCACGTGATAGCTACGTGGACAACTGCAGCTCAGAAGCCGGCAGTATAACGAGCGACAAGCGATAATTACAGTAGTTTGACAATCAAGCCTAACTGAGCACATTTTATATACATCCTAACAACATAATCTAAATAACAATATAACAGTCAAATAATAATATAAAGTCATACATTTACGATTTAGCTATTATCGCAAATATAAGCAATATAAAATTAAATGAAAAGATAATATACATTACATATATACATAATTAATTTTGAAACCCCATTAGGGGTTGAAAACCCCCCCCCAAACACGCAGGGGGTTCGCACTAGGAGTTGCTTAAAATGTCTTTTACATTATTTCGGGGTTCTCATTTTAAATTTAAAATTTTAAAACCGAGTCTTTTGGTGCCAAGCACTTCTAAAATTTTTCACAGCGCCCGTCACTAGGAATGCCCCTAGGTATTTGGGAGAACCGGGATGTATTTTCTTTTTCTCGTGGTTATATACATCAGTTTTGAGACAGGTTTGCGCTAAACAAGGAGGGACATTGAGGCTCGATCATTTAGAGGAGACTCTTTCCCACTCTTAATTTAGGGGTTGGGGAAATGCGAGGAGTTTGAAATTGAATTTATGAAACAGTTAAAGGGTGGTAGTGGGGGGGGGGGGCCCGCGGCGGACAGTTTGGGGGTCACGCATTTACATCCCCCACCCCACACTCCCCATCAAAAATAAAAGGGCTTGTCCCCTCCCAAAAAACCTTCTGTGAAATTAAATAAATAATTAGACGACATGAGTGTATTATTTTAATTGGGTGGGGGGGATTAAGTTACTTTATGAATTTGAGATAGCAATTAAAAAAAAGTATTTGGGCAAAAAAAATTACTTTTAAATTTTAATTTAATTGATAATTTTTAAAGGGACGAGCCAGGGGTCAGAATTTAAATTTCCCAATGCCCTTATGTTTTTTTATACTAATAGAAAAAGGGTTTGGATTCGGGAGTGCCCCCCTTCTTGATCCTAGATTTTTACTTTTCATAGTATTTAGTAGGTAAAGGGTTTTTGTGGTCTAAAAAAACCGTTTTTTTTTAAATGGGGAAGTGCCCAAATACCTTTCAAAATGTTTCAAGGGGGCCCCACCACAAGAGTGGGACCCTCTTTCTCAATAGTGGATAATTTTTCTGGCCCCGGTTTAAAAGGCTTAGATAAATAGAAAACATATAGGATGGAGAAAAATCAGTGGATGTTGACTGTTGGAGTAGCACACCCACCCACAGCAAAACCCAAATCGATTATATGTAAAAAAAAAGGGGAAGATTGAAATTAGGACTTTCAACACAGGAGCGAGGATAGCAAGCGCTTAAAATTTTAAACGATTTGAAAAACCCTCTGGGCCCCAGGTGAACTGCCCCTTTGTACTAGAAAGCCAGTGAGAGGAGCGGAAAACTGAAAAAATTTTGGGAAAACAAAACCTGCGAAAATTATCCTGCCATCCCCGGGAAAATCTCTGAAATTTTTCCCTATCCTGGGCACGGGGAAATCAAAAATTTGCACAAAACCTTAGCTCAATGGGAACAACCTCACCTTGGCCATACAAAAGCCTAATGGGTTTAAAATCTTGGTTTGCCCAAAACTACATTAGAAAGGGGGGGAAGGGGAAGTTGTAGTGCGCCGTCTCAAAAAATCCCTTTTGAGACGCGTCAAGTGTGTTCCCACTCGTCACTGTACACCACTAAGTCGTAAAAGAAGGTTTCTACCCCTTCTGGGGGGTTTTTGGGGGTCAACTCGTTCATTATACGTTTGGAAATGAAGGGGCCGCTTTTACATAAGCCAAAGGGGGGGTGACGGGGGTTTTAAAAACAATCCATTTTGAACATTTAAAAGCAGTATTTCTTGAGCACGTTCAGTAAGGGGGAAACTTGAAAATTTGGCCTCGTAAGAGATCAAAACGGCTGACAAACGGGGGGCCTCCTGACCCCACGGTAAATTTAAGGTCGTCAAGGGCGAGGTAGAGGAAAAACCTTTCAGGAAAGGGTTTGACAGAGTTCCATTTTTCCTGTATCAGTGCAACCCTAAAAACTCCCGTCAGGTTTAGGAACAAAAATAAGGGAGATCCCCCAGGGGGACTTTTACTGCGCTCAAAAAGTCCGGGAGTTTAACAAAAAAATAAACCCTCTTCTCTCAATGTTTTATGTTTGTTGGATCTTTCCTTTTATGGTGATTGCTTAATGGGGGGCCCCCTTGTACTTTAAAACGTCATGTCCCCAGAGTAAAAACGTTTGGGAAAACATCACCGAAAAATTCAGGGAAATGCAAAATCATTTTTTTAAAACATCCCAAGCTTTTTTCCAAATCCCAAGGGTTCCCAAAGGGAAAAATGGGTTTAGTGACTGTAGGAGTCAAAAAAAATTTTCTAAACGAAACCTCTATTTAGAGATTTTCAGGTAGACTGACGTTTTTTTTCCCTTTCTGTCCTGGGGAAGAATAGAAGTAGTAGGAAAGAGGACTACGTGTATGCCTTAAAGCTGGTTAACATGGTAACATGATTAGTTTTTTTTTCCCCAGGCTTTCGTCCAAAAAATTTTTACGTCCCCTAAGTTTTTTCATACTTCCAGGGGACCATCATCCCTGGTTGTGAGCGGGCCCTGGTACTAATTTCCGAGCCACACCTTATCCCCTTGTTTAAAAAAAAGGGAGGACCCCCACGCTTGTCAAAAATTTTGGGCTTCTTTTCTACCTTGGGCTGAAACTATTTTTTTTCGAAGCTAGCTCTTTTAGCGGTTTGTAAAATTTTTGTTTGCTTTTAAATGAAGGTGAAATACCAATGAGGGGATTTGTTTTTCCCTGTCCACACGTTTTTTTAACACTGCGAGGGGACCAGCACTTGGTGTCCGAATATTTTTTTCCAAACCCGGACTAAATCCGAGATTTTTTGTTCACTTTCTCCATAGCGAAAAAAAAAAAAAAAGGGTTTATACCCTCACCCCGTTTTTAGAAAAAATTTTCCAATAAGCTCTTTATAGACTTGGGTTTCTGATAAAAATCTCTCTAGAGCCCTTGTGACTGTGGTTGATAACGGGTTTTGAAAGTCAGACTTTATTCCTAGGTGGGGATAAGCTTCTCAAAAGATTTTGGAAGTGAAGTTGGGACCCCTGATCTGTTTGTTTTCTCTCGTGGCAATCCAAATGGGGGGAAAAAATTTCATCATTGCTCTCCCCAATGGGCACGGCATTAATTTTTTTTCTTAGGAAAAAGCTTGGGGGTAGCTTTGTTGCGGGCGCCCCAAAATAGTAAAAAAAAGAAATTGGGGTTTCCTATTGGTTTAGGCAAAGGCCCAACACAACCCAATAATAAAAAGTGAAAAAGGGGTTCACCATGCACGGGGGGATAGGAATGAGAGGCGCAGGTGGAGGTGTGTGCGGGGGCTTCCCCTGTCACTTGAAAACCGTAGAAAACCGTCGCACATGATCAGTATTTTTCCCTTTCTTTTTGGGCCAAAAAAAATTTTTTTGCCAGTTTACCGAGTTTTCTTCTTGACCCCCAAAATGCCCTCCTATGGGGACTATTGGAGAAAAATCAAGGGCTTGTTCACGAAATGAAAACGGGGTAACACACGGAATCCCTTGACTGTGAGGGAAAAACACTTTTCAGTTTACAACTTACATGTATTTTTCTCCATCAGTACACCTTTACTATAATATTTAAAAATTATCAAAGATCCTTTGTTCACTTCCAGTAACTGCATGTTTCAGTCTTTCCAGGGGATGTCAAAAAAAGACCCTTGTTTTAAATCATAGGGTTTAAAAATTTTAACGTCAGTTGTGCCCTTTGACTGGGTTTTGAGGGCCGGGGGGAGTCAGTTTTTTAATGTTTCCCTGGGCGCGAGACCCTCAAAAAACAAAATTCAACCCCAAATCATCTTTTCTCAACTAATTTCAACGGGGAGAAAAAGGAGGGTTTTTGTTGTATCTTTGACATAGCTCTAGTAATTGCGCTGAGGGGAAAAAAAAAAGGGTTTCTCTCTACAAGCTTCAGGGGCTAATTTTCATCAGGGTTTTTTTAAATCAAAAGTGGTTCCTTACTAAAACCACATGAAGGATTTTCGTTCCCTATCAAAAGTCCACTGCCTTTGATGGGAAAACACCACTGGTTATCCCCATAAAAATAAAACCCAGTATAATGCTTTTTTCAATATAAATTTTGTGCAGAGGCATTTTTATAACGCCCCCTTTGGCTTCTAAAAATACATCTTTTCTTGCAATGGGAAATCGTCATTTAATGGGAAGTACTTCTTCTCTTAATAACGTGAGATAATCCCAAGTGCCTGAAAGAAATTTTTCCCCAGTTAGATGTGATTCGTCAAATCCTACTTTATCTCTCAAAAAGTAAGGGATCATCCCCTGAACGCCCCCCCTTTTCGTCAGATAAAATTTTTGCCCGTTTAGCATTATCCTGAGTAACATTATCAAAAAACATTTAGGACGAGGAAATTGCTAGGTTTTTGGGATTTTCTTTTTTTGTCGGAAAGGGGGTACGACTTGAGTGGGGCGCCGGGCCCCCAGGGGACTGTTTCTGGTATCTCTTTCTAATTATAGAAATACCCCCTTTTGAAAGTCCTTTTCTTTCAATAGGTACTTTTAAACTTTTTTTTTTGGGTCCAGATTTCTGTTACCCACAGAGACGTTTCAGGATTGTGAGTTTTCCGGGGAAAAGGGTAAAAGGGAAGTTACGTAACAGGTACTAAAGGCCGGAAATGAGCAGTGATTTAGGTTCCCAACTTCTAGGACAATTTTTGTTTCCGTTTTTCTGAGTGTTTTGTACGTAAAAAGTTTGTGAGAAATTTCGTAATTGTCTGCTAATGCTCCCTTTTCCCAGAATATCTGAGGTAGTTTTCCCCCCCCCCCCCCCGGATCAGAATTCTTGTATGGGGGGCCAGACTACAGTTATTAAACTCTTCCCGGGGAAAAAAACTAAACTGGGGTTTGTCGTAGTTGGTACATTTAGCAGCTCTATTTCCCATTTTCCCCAAAAGCAACTTTTTTTTCAGGGACCCAAACTCTACACAAGTTTGATTTTTGTCGTCGTTGTAAAAGTACGAAAAGCTCTTTGATAAATTACAGGTAACAAAATTATATGTCTCTAGTTTGTTTGTTTGACAGCGCATAACTTTAAAGTACTTTAAACAAATGGTAAAGCAGATGTACAAGTTTGAGCTCTTCCTGTCAATGAGTTGAAGCAATTTTTTGCCCCGTGCTTAAAAAGGGGCCCGTTCATAGCAGGCTTGGTTCTCAAAAAAATCAAAATATGTGTCTAAGGCCCCTTTCAAAAAAAAATTGGCCCCCCCTAGAAGCACTTTCTGCACATTTAAAAGGGTCCCGTGTATTTTTAGTTTTGTTGGGTTTTAAAAGACGAACATTTTCTCTTTGGGGAAAACTTCTTCGTTCAAAAATTTTCCCCTGTTGGGCCCCTTTTTTGTGCAGTCCAACATAATGAGGCGTTCCCCAACCCCTCAAAAAGGGGTTTCCCGGGTAGGACCAGTGGGGGAATGGAGGGGTAGGGGAAAATTAAAATGGCTGGACGGTCCTTAGGTCGGACACTTGGTTTCCCGCCCCTCTTAGAGAGCTAGATTTGGTCTAGGATAAGGGAAAAACAGGGTGTATACACGTATAGTTTTTGGCTTTTGTCATACTACCCGCTTTACTCTGTACTATGTGTCAGTTTAAGGAAAAAGGGGTTTTAGCGAGAAGGGGCTAAAACTAGGCCCCAGACAAATAGGCTCACTTCTGCTCTAGTTTTCTTTCTTAACTTCAAATTTGAGCAAAACTTCCTAAATTTTGACACTAGGCTTTTTGAAACTGGGAAACCCTAATCAGACAAACTCTGTTTTGAAACAGGAAAAAAATTTTTTTTAATTTAAAGCTCGACAGTTTCAGCGGGTTTAATTCCCGTTATTTCGTCACACCGAGATACTTGGGGTACTTGCCCCAGTCTGAAGTTTTAATGTATTAACCAGACCCAAAATCAGAGTAAACAATTAAAAAATTTCACTTTAGCATACAAACCCCAAAAATAAAAAGTACAAAGAGAGAGTGTTTTTGGGGAAAATATTTAAACTAATAGGAATTTTTGCGTTTTGGGTTTTCTTTTAAACTAGAGCTAAAAAAAACAAATATTTCCATCCCTTGGATCCCAAGGGGGACTCGTAGGTACCCTAAACCCCTGGTATGTTTTTACAAGGGTAAACTCAAAATCTTCAGATTTGGGGAAAAATTTCTCAAAAAATGTTTGACCAAAAGAAGTATAGTATGCAAAATGGAAATTTTTTCCAACATTGGATCAAAGGGTTCCCGGGGCCCGTTTCTCCAAAACCCTTGGATCAAGAGCCCCCCGGCAGGCCCCCCTTTGGGTTAAAAAAAAACCCCGTTTTTAAAAACTTTTGAGTCTCCCGTGAATATAGAAAGGAATGCCCCTTTTAGCATTTCCCGCGGTTTTCTGGGGTTTTTGTAACAAAATAGTCAAATATCCTTTTCCAAAAAATCCCTTAAAATTCAGTATGGTTTTAATAGGCTTTACGATTACAACTGGTGGCTATAAATAGAGAAATTTTAAAAAAATTTAAAAAAAATTTTTAAGTAGTAAGTTGACTAGAGGTATATTATCAAATTTTAAAAAATTACAGCAATCAAAAAAAAATCAATTTTCGAGTTCAATATTATTGTGCTGAAAGCAGTATCACATTTATAATTCTTAAAATTTTTTCAGGTACTTAACATTTTAAAAAAATATTACCAAAAAATTTTACAAATATGTGGATGCTTTGTAATGCCTTTTTAAGTAGTTAGGGTATGGGCCAAGGGCCGAATAAGGGGCTTTTAAAAAAAAATGACTGACAAAGTCCTCAAATAGACTAATTTCTTGGCGAATGGCAACCGGAACAGTTGCTTGAACAACAAAGAATGCTAACCCCAAAAGAATGCAATATTTAAAAACGGGCCTGCGACACAGAATCAGGAAATTTGGGAAAAAAAAATTTTAAAGGCACTAAGTAGGGGGCCATCGGAGTCCCCCACAAAAATTACAAAAACTCCCATAAAAAACTGAATCTTCGTTAAGCTAGGGGAAAACCGACTGTGGGCAATAAAAAACCAGGAAAAAATTAGGTCAGAAGGGTATAGCTAAGGACCTAGATGTTCAGAGTGTTAAAGTGACACCAACCCCAGTACAAAGTGAAAATTTACTAAGTCTTTACAATTTTTCTGAGAAAAAAAGTTCTACAGAAATAACCCAAAAATAATGAGGGCAGACAATCTGTCCCAAACCCCCCAAGCGTGTCCCCCAGAGAAATGTCGACAGACAAGTGTTCCCAAACCCGCAAGCGAGGGCTCCCGCAAACTGTCAGGGGCAGACAAGCCTTTTCCCAAACCCGGGAAGCGAGTCTACAGCAGATGGGGAAACCCTTTCGAGAGGTGGAGGGCACCCCCCCCCCCGATTTACGTGAAAAGTACGTGGACAACTGCCCGCTCAGAAGCCGGCAGTTTTTAACAAAGGGGGACAAGCGAAAAATTACAGGGTTGTTTTACAATCAAGCTAACTGAGCACATTTTTTATACATCCTAACAACATAAATTTAAAAAAAAATATAACAGTCAAATAATAAAATTTAAAATCATTTTAAATTTTCGAAATTTAGTATTATCGCAAAAAATAAACAAAAATAAAATTAAAAGAAAAGATAATATAATTACATTTTTAAAATAATTTAAACATGTAACCCCTTCAGGGGTTGGGCCAAAGGAATTTGTATTTATTTTAAAACCACGGTGGGGGGAAACGTCTACAATAAAGATAAAACCGATGTTGCACATGTGTTTTACTCTCATCTTTTGTTTGGTTTTTTATACCCTTTTGTACACAAATTGTTGCCCTGCAAAAATAGGAATCTTAATTCGAGGAAAATTTTAAATAAAACCCTTTACAACTTCGACAACTACTTCTCAACCCAAATAAACCCTTTTCTTTGGGAAGGGCCTACTTCCACCGGGGAATCCGCCCCCCCCAATGGAAATTTTCCCTCGTCTGCTTCCCCTTTACGGTTTTTTTATAAGCGCCCGGATTTTTTTCTTCTGCTTCAGGAAACCCCCAGACCCTTTGGGGCTGTTTTGCACCTACTCCTGGTTGAGGGGCTGGGTTATTTCTTTGTACTAGTTCTACTGTCTTAAGTTATGTCCCGGAATTTGTATTGATTAAAACCCCCGGTGGCGAAAGTTTACCCAAAAAAGAAAACCCCGTGTTGAATGTTTTCTTCTCTTTTTGGGCGGGAAAAATATACCATTCGTACACAGGCACACATGCTTTGTTTGGTTTTTATTATTCAGAAGTATTGCTTTCTCTTTTTTTCAATAAAGGGTGATTTTTTTTTACTGCTTTAGGGAGGAGTTTTAATTTTGTTCGTATGCCTTTCCCCAAAAAATTTTATTCTCCTCAACCCTTTTATTCCCCTCGTATAAAAACTTTGCTCTGATTTCTGAAAAGGCACAAAGGCACCGGTTTTTCGTGAGGGTTTGTGGACGTGTGGATGCTGGGAGCAAAAAGCCGGGAGACTCAGTTCCTGGGGGGCAGCACTTCATTAAAAATCCTTTATTTTTATATTTGGGGGATTACATTCTCAAAAATATTTTGAAAAAATTTTCCCGACCCCGATTTCCCCCCGAGGCCCCGGTCTAGACCGGGCGTTTGGGGGGCCCTTGATCCCCCGAAACTCTTTTGGGAATTCAGGGAAATATTTTGTGTGTGTGTGTGGTGTGTGTGTGTGTGGGTGTTTATTTTAATTTTTTATATATATTTATTATAATATATATATATATTAAAATATATATATAATTTTTTTACATTTAAAATATAATTTTTTTATATATTATATATTTTTTTAAATATATATATATTTTATATATTTTATAATATATATTTTTAAAAATATATTATTTATTTTATATATATTTTATATATATATATATATATTATTTTATTTTTATTTTTATAATATATAAATTTTTATAAAATATATATTTATATTTTTTATTTTTTATATATTTTATATACCCTTAATTATTTTATATATATTTTATAAAATATATATATATATATATTATTTATAAATTTTTAAAAATATATTTTTTTTTTTTATTATCACACCCGGGCCCATTCCCACCCAAAGGGAGGGGGGGCCCCCAAAAAGAAAAAAATTTCCCCATCATTCACTCCATCACTGTCTTGCCCGAAGGGTTTTCTTTAAAAATACAGTTTTTAAAAAATGAACATGAACACCCCTCCCTTTAGGGTTTTAGGGGACTGGTTCTTCCCCTCTCCGGACTCAAGTCGGCCTGCCGGGTTTTCCCCGAATTTCCCCTTTATAAAAGTTACTTTCTCACCCCCCAACAGCACGTTAAGTATTTAAAAAAAAATTTGTCTCCATTCACTCCCATCAAAAACGCTCACGCATGCCCGCTGGAAAATCCCCAAACCCCCCGCACACAAAAAAACCTTTTCCCCCTCCCTCCAACCCCCTTTCCCAGGGCCCAAACCCCACCCCGCCTTCCTTCCAAAACAGACTGATACATCTTTTAAGTATTTTGTTTCCGGGTCCATTTTTTTACATGTTCCCAACCAAACCTTTAACAACCCTTCCTCAGCCTCGGACAAAAAAATTTTGGGGGGAAACCCCCCCCTCCTCCTAAAAAACCAAAATTTCGATTTTTTCTGCATTATATTCACACCACCATTGCCCCTCAGCATGAAACTCCACTGCCTCCGCCCTTTCCTCGCTTTCAACCCTTCATCCCCACGCTTCACACCCCTTTTAAAAGCGTTGGGGTTTTAAAAAATACTCTCATACATTCCCCTTTGCCCCAAAGGGCAAAGTTTTTGTCTCCACAGATCCTAAGTGCACCCCTCCTTTTTTCCCTCATCAAATTTTTTGATTACCTCATCTTTTATAGGGCCCCTCCGCTGACACGTTCCCCCCCAAATATCTGAACGTTCCCCCTCCCCCATACTTTCCCTCAAAACTGATATTAATCTTTCATCACCTAATCTTTTTGTTATCCCCATAAAACCCTTTCTCTTTCCCTTTTTACCTTTAATTTTCTTTTTTGCACACCCACCCCCAAATTTACCCCCAAAACTTGCAACTTCTCTTCAGAATCTCCCAAGAGCACAGTGTCATCAGCAAAAAGAGGCTGTGACAATCCCCCTTTGTGTGGATTCTTTACTTTTAAAATCCAAGCCTCTTGCCAAGACCCGCATTTACTTCTCTTTCAACCCCCTCTATAAATTTATTAAACAACCACGGTGCATCACAATCCTTTTCAAGGGGCCCACTTTTTTTTTGGGAAAAAAATTTTCCCCCTTTCCTACTACTTAACTTGAGCCTCACTATCCCGTTAAAAAAATCTTCCTTTTTTTCCGTAAAACCCACCTCCTACACCCTACACTTGAACATCTGACATTGCCCCCCCCCCTCCACCCTTTTCATACGCCTTTTCCAAATCCATAAAAGCCCCAAAAGGGCCTCTTTAGCCCTTTTCTAATACTGTTTTACTTTTATGTTTCCTGTTAAAAACCCGGTCCACAAACCCCCCACCTTTCCAAAGCCTCCTTGTTCATTGCTTTTCCTATTCTCCGTCTTATTTTTAATTCTTTCAATTATAACTTACCATTTACACTTTAAAAAAAGGGGGCAATCAAAAAGGGCTTATCCCCCCATTTAAATTTTTTCACTCTTTTTTTATCCCCTTTGCCTTTATCAAAGGGGAAATTTGATGCTCTCTTTCCAATCCCCAGTACCTTCCCCCTTCCCATACTTTTTTAAATAATTTCACCCAACCCCTCCAAAAAATTTTCCCCACCTGTTTTAACATTTTTCTTTAAACCATCAAAACCCCGGGTGCCTTACCCCCTTTTATTTTACCTACTGCCTCACGAAATTTTCCCCCCCATCACAACTGGCTCTTCCTCACTCCTTTCAAGATGTTTTTCTCCTTGCCCTTTACACGATGAGAAATTTCAATTACTCAATATGGTAAAAATGGGGGGAAATTAAAACTTCATCAGAGTACAAAACAAATTCTTGGCCCCAAAATTTGAGCGAAAAAAAACGTTTAAAGACCTTTGGGGGTGGGGTTTTGTCGGAGGGGTTCCCTTAAGGACCCCTAACATTTTTAAACAATCGCATTGCTAGAAAAATGGGCAGGATGGATAATTAGAACCCTTTAAAAAATTGGGAGGCCCAAACCCTGTGACATCTTCAAAGGTCACTTGTTCTATCTAGGGTGGGGAAAATTGCTGCACTCTAACAAACACCTTTCAAGGAGGTGAAATTGCCCGACCTAGAAAAGGGACAGAGGGAAATTTTCCCGGGGGCCCAAAAGGAGATAAAAACCCCAAATTTTGGGAGCGCTTGAGGTTTCTAAACCTGTATTCCCTGGAACGCATGGGGAGAGATACATGATTATATACCCCGGGAAAATCCTAGGGGGATAGTCCCGAACTTGCCCAAAATCATCACTACGAAAGAAAAAGACTTGGCAGCGTGCACCATCCCCCCAATAAAAAGCAGGGGTGTCACTAGCACTTAAAGAGACCATACAAAGTGTCGGGACCGAGACTGTTCAACTGTAGCCAATAAGGGGGTTCCCAACAGCCCCCCCTGCAGTCTCAAGCTGGCACGACAAGCACCAAAAAGGCAGTTCCTGATCACCCGGGCTGGGCTCGACTTTGGGTTTTGCGTGAGCCACAGCAACACCCTGGTTGATCAGGCGCTGATCCACCAGGAGGCCGGGTTCACAGCCGGGGGCCGCGGGGGGTTGACCCCGAAACTCTCTCCAGAAAAACCCGGGTAAAATAAAATCCAGCTTCCCTTCTTCATCAACTTTTTAACAATTCCTAAAAATTTCCCTTTTCCATCTTCCCCAATACCTTAACCTCCTTTTAATAACCTCCTCCCCTATTTTAACTAAAAAAATCCATTTGTTCTCTAGGCTTTCTTCTTTTAAATTTCCACTCCAAAACTTTTTTATTTTCAACAAAATTTGTTGATAACACCACCCATTTCCTCATGCCTTTTTTTTACTTTGCTTCACCACTCTCTTAATTTCTCTCTTTTTCTCCAATACTTTTCCCTCCTTGCATCACTTCTATTTTTAAAAATTCCATATGCTACTTTTTCCCCTTATACTCTCTTTTCATACTTCCACAATGCTCCTCTTTTCCCCCCTGACCCTTTTCCCGTAACCCCAAAATTTTGCTGAACACTTCACACATTTTTAAAAACCCCCCCATACCTCTTCGACCCCTTGCCCATGCCCCATTTGCCCATCTATCCTCCAATAGGTTTTTACTTACCCTAACGCCCCCTCTTTTTGTTTTTAAACCTTTCCCCCTCTCCCTTTTTGCTTTATTCCCTTGTACCCACTACCTTTTTCTCTCATGTAGCTCAACTAGAAAATGATCTGAATATTGGGCCCCTCTATAAACATTACTCCTGAAGTCTACTCAAAAAGTCTTTTATTACCAATACATAACCAACAAACTACTGTCATTTCGCCCCACTTTTAACTTTTATTATTATCCTCTTTTTCCTTAAAAAATGTATTACCTATAATAAACCCCTTTCATCAAAGTTCAATCAAAGGGCCCCCTTATCATTTCACCCGGCCCCCAAACTTACCCCCACACCTCTCTAAAAGTTTCTCCTCTTTAGCACAGGTCCCTACCACAAAATTTCTCTCTACTTGGTTCAAAGGGTCCCATACATTCACTTAAATCTCCCAAAATCTCTCTCTCCCTCGCATTCCTCTTTCTCAGGGGCATACACCTTATTTTGACCCACTTCTCGACCAACCTTTTTCTTTAATCCACTTAAATTTTTGAATTTACACATTCATATTTTCTTTTCTCCTTCCAAACGTTTATTTAAAATTTTCGTACCCCTTTCCCATGCTCTAACTCCCAGTTCTCCAGATTTAATCCCATTATTTCCCCCCCCTGAAACTCTCCTACCCCCTTTAGTTTGTTTCGCTTGGGCCAGGACATCCAATTCTTTTCATTCATACATCAGCAATCACGTTTTTTGCATCCGCACTCATCCCCGCACATTTTTAAACAACCCAGTTTTATAAAGTTTTTCTTCTTCTCTCTTTTTTAGTAATTGTATCAGGGGAGGGGTTACACCCTTTTTTCCCGGGATTTTAGGCTCATACGACACGCATGGGTTACGGAGGAAAGTTTTTTTAAAATTCCCCGGACAATAGAAGAAAAAAAAAGAAAAAAGACTATTTAAAAAAGGAGAAAAACCCCGATGTAGTATATTTTTTATATGCATGGGCGTGTTTTTGAATGTGACCAAGTGTAAGTAGGAGTAGCAAGATATCCCCGTTATCTTAGCGTGTTTATGAGACAGAAAAAAAAACCAGCAATCCCCATCATGCAAAAAAAGCTACAGGTTTTTGTTACAGTCATTGGCGGGACGGATACCTCCCCGGGGGGTTTCTGTCTACCAACCTACTATTTTTATATATATATTATATATATATATATATATTTTTTTAAAAATATATATATATATATATAAAAATATTTTATAATTTATTATATTT
>NC_069487.1:25451034-25475974 GCF_026875155.1 Cherax quadricarinatus | reverse complement strand
GATTAAATAGGTAAATCAATGTCATCACTGCTAAAGGGTAACTGTGCCAAAGTGCATTTGTTACACACAAAATGAATTCTGGCACCGTTGCTATAATTGTACATACATCCATCATGCACCCACCCCTTACACATTTTACATAAGGTGCCTTTTCTGTTTTTCATGCGTACTTTAGTACAGTGTATGCATCTGTTTGGTAGTGTTTGAGATAATAATGGCTGTATTGTCTCACATTGACCTATGTATGCATTACATATGGAGTTAAGGTTATCATCCCTAGCTACTAGACCGTCATTATTGCCGTCATTTATCTGTCTGTTTTGCCTCTGCACAATAGTTTGAGGTCCTGGATTAATTTGGATATCACCACTTAAGAGCGCTACAATAAGAGCTGTGTGCCATTGTTTTTGTTTGGGTATGCGGTGTTGCCATACCTTGCGGCGATAGTGAGGTTAGGGTTTCTAATAGCTACAGGTGTACCTCTGATGGAGATACCCCCTTTATCTTCGATGGTTGATGCAAAACATCCTATCGTGCTAACAAGGACCTTGTCAGGATTAGTCGTAATTCTCCATTTCTTCTCCCAATTAGATGTACCAATCTTAACCACCTAGGATTTGACCCCTTCAGGGCATATCTGGGTGATGATGAAATTGTGTCTTTGGAAAATCTACCTTCCAGTGCAATTGATGATGCAATCAGGTCCTTGCACAATCGAATAATTGAAGCTACCAATGCAACTTGCCAATTAGCTTCCACAAAAACATACCAACAATATAAACCTACTAGAGAAATTAGAGACACTTTAAGAAATTATCAAGCAGAATGTCGAAGGCATCTTCAAACGCGACAACCACCAGCAGCTACACTGCACCGATTAAGGCAAGAATTAATTATCATGATTAGTCAACACAAACGAGACATATGGAAATATCTAGTTCTTCAAGCTAATCAATATAAACGTGAACCAGCAAAATTTTGGAGTAAGATCCGACAACTTTTAGGGGCAAAGCACAAGGCTCCTAACTACCTAGTTCATACCTTCACTGATGAGGATGATGAAGATGTTGAAATTAAACTTGACGATCCACATGACCAGGCTAATTTGATGGGTGATGTATGGGAGAAAATTCTCACTCACAATAACAGTCGTCAATTTAATAATAATCATTATCAGTTAGTAAATGAATGGAGAGATGAAAACTTGGATGATCTACAACCACTACCTACCATCGATACTTCAACTCTTGAAGATACCCACCCGCTTACTAGACCTATTACATTACTAGAGATAAGTCAGGTTATTGGAAGAATGAGAAATAGAGCCCCTGGCCTCTCTGGAATAACAATGAAACAAATAAAGTACCTACCTAGAAATTGCAAACAGTCCTTGGTAAATATCTTTAATGCCATCTTAGCCTCAGGACATTTTCCAGTTGTTTTTAAGACTGCTAGGATGATCTTTCTTGCTAAGCCCAATAAAGACATCCACCAACCTGGGAACTATAGACCTATATCTTTACTTGAAGTCACTGGAAAAGTTCTTGAGAAAGTCATTTCCAACAGATTGAATTACTATATGGAGTTTAATCACTTGTTTACTGAAAAACAATTCGGCTTTAGAACACATAGAGGTACCAATCATGCAATAAATGTTATTTTTGACACTGTAGCAAGTCTAAAACAGCAGGGCAATCTTGCCTTAATTGCCACCAGAGATGTTCATAAAGCTTTTGATAGCTTATGGCATGATGGCCTTATATATAAACTCATTGACCTACCAGACCATAACTGGACTTTTCTCAGAGTAATTTATAATTTCTTAACTCAAAGAAAAATCATTCCCACCTTCCATGGCAAGTCGACAGAACCTTTTATACTGACGGCTGGTGTCCCACAAGGTTCTTGTCTCAGTCCACTTCTGTTTAACATTTATGTGAATGACCTTCCTCAACCAGAGTTTAATGACACAATTGTGACACAGTTTGCAGATGACGTTATTCATGTCGTCTCATCAACTCCAGTAACAGGAAAATACAAGTATGAGAGAGTCATAGAAAAAATGAATATTCCCTAGGCTTTCTTAATTTATTTAACTCACTCCAAAAATTTTTCTTATTTTCATTAAAATTTCTTGACATTGCCTCTCCCACTCTATCATCTGTTCTCCTTTTGCACTCTCTCACCACTCTCTTCACCTTTCTTTTATTCTCCATATACTCTACTCTTCTTATAATACTTCTGCTTTGTAAAAACCTCTCATAAGCTACCTTTTTCTCTTTTATCACACCCTTTACTTAATCATTCCACCAATCACTCATCTTTCCTCCTGCACCCACCCTCCTATAACCACAAACTTCTGCCCCACATTCTAATACTGCATTTTTAAAACTGTTCCAACCCTCTTCAACTCCCCCACTACTCATCTTTGCACTAGCCCACCTTTCTGCCAATAGTTGCTTATATCTCACCCGAACTTCCTCCTCCCTTAGTTTATACACTTTCACCTCCCTCTTACTTGTTGTCATTTTCCTCTTGTCCCATCTGCCTCTTACTCTAGCTGTAGTTACAACTAAATAATGATCAGATATATCAGTTGTCCCTCTATGAACAAGTATATCCTGGAGCCTACCCATCAACCTTTTATCCACCAATACATCTTACAAACTACTTTCATTACGTGCTACATCATACCTTGTATATTTATTTATCCTCTTCTTCATAAAATATGTATTACTTATTATCAAACCTCTTTCTACACATAGCTCAATTAAAGGCTCCTCATTTTCATTAACCCCTGCCAACCCAAATTTACCTACTACTCCCTCCATAACATTTTTACCCACTTTAGCATTAAAATCCCCAACCATCATTACTCTCACACTTGGTTCAAAACTCCCCACGCATTCACTCAACATTTCCCAAAATCTCTCTCTCCTCTACACTTCTCTCTTCTCCAGGTGCATACACGCTTAATATAACCCACTTTTTACATTCAATCTTTATTTTACTCCACATAATCCTAGAATTAATACATTTATAGTCCTTTTCCTGCCATAGCTTATCCTTCAACATAATTGCTACTCCTTCTTTAGCTCTAACTCTATTTGAAACCCCTGACCTAATCCCATTTATTCCTCTCCATTGAAACTCTCTCACCCCCTTCAGCTTTGTTTCACTTAAAGCCAGGACATCCAGCTTCTTCTCATTCATAACATCCACAATCATCTCTTTCTTATCATTTGCACAATATCCACGCACATTCAGACTTCCCACTTTGACAATTTTCTTCTTAGTAATTATTACAGGAAAGGGGTTACTAGCCCATTTTTCCCGGCATTTTAGTTGACTTTTACAACACGCATGGCTTACGGAGGAAAGATTCTTATTCCACTTCCCCATGGATATAAAAGGAAAAGTAATAAGAACAAGAACTATTAAGATAAAATCAAAGAAAACTCTGATGAGTGTGTATAAATAAACATGTACATGTATGTGTAGTGTGACCTAAGTGTAAGTAGAAGTAGCAAGACCTACCTAAATCTTGCATATTTATGAGACAGACAAAAGACACCAGCAATCCTACAATTATGTAAAACAATTACAGCTTTTCATTGTACACTCACTTGGCAGGACGGTAGTACCTCCCTGGGCGGTTGCTGTCTACCAACCTACTACCACAGTACGGTAGTACCTCCCTGGGCGGTTGCTGTCTACCAACCTACAACCACAGGACGGTAGTACCTCCCTGGGCGGTTGTTTGTCTACCCCCCTAAAAACCACGGGAAACGGTAGTACCTCCTGGGGGGTTTGGGTGCTCCCTTCCCTTACTCCCACAGGACGGAAGTACCTCCCTGGGTGATTGTGTCTCCCAAACCTACTCCCAAAAAGACGGTTATTACCCCCCGGGTTTTGTTTGCTTTTCTACCAACCTACTACCACGGGAACGGTAGTACCCCCTGTGGGGTTTGTTTGTTTCCCCTTTCCTTTCCCAAAAAAAAACGGGTAGTACCCCCCGGGTTGGGTTGCTTTTCTCCCAACCCTTTACTACCACGGGGAAGGTTTATTTCCTCCTTTGGGTGGTTGCGTTTTACCATCCTACTCCAAACAAGAGGGTTTAAAAGTACCCCCCGGGGGGTTTTGTTTGTCAAAAAACCCTACTACCACAGGACGGTAGTACCTCCCTGGGGGGGTTGCTGTTTTACCAACCTATTTTCCCAAAAGGGACGGAAAGTCCCTCCCTGGGTGGTTGCGGGTCTCCCAACCTACTCCCACAGGACGGTATTTACCCCCCTGGGGGGGTTGCGGGGTTACCACCCTTAATTACCAAAAGGGCGGTTTTTTACCTCCCTGGGTGGTTGCTGTCTACCAACCTATCCCCCAGGAGGGTAATACCCCCCTGGGGGGTTGCGTCTCCCAAACCTACTCCCACAAGACGGAAGTCCCCCCCTGGGGGGTTTTGTGTCTAAAACCCTTTACTACCACAGGCGGTGTCCCTCCCTGGGGGGTTTTGCTGTCTCCCATCCTATTTCCCACAAGACGGTAGTACCCCCCCCGGGGGGTGGTTGCTGTTACCAACCTACTACCACAGGAGGGAGTACCCCCTGGGGGGGTTGCTGTCACCAACCTACTACCAAAAGACGGTAGTACCTCCTGGGTGGTTGCGTCTCCCAAACCTACACCACAGGGACGGTAACCCCCCTGGGGGGGTTCTGCCCCATCCTCCTACCAAAAAGACGGATACCCCCCTGGGGGTTGCTGTTTTTCCCCTACTACCACAGGACGTAGTCCCCCCCTGGGTGGTTGCTGTCTCCCAACCTGTTGTTGGGAAAAGACACATAGAACAGTTAGACAACTTTTTTCCAAACTTTCGCCTACACTAGGCTTCTTCAGTCGAGTAAGAAAAATTGAAGAAGCAGAAAACTTGAAGACGTGAATCAGTCCATCACCCTTAAAGTTTTTTGGGGGGTCAGTCCTCAGTTGGGGGGAAGAGCATTTTTTCCGTTTTCTGAAACAATTGATTTAAGTGACAGGAAATTAGATCAAATAGAAATGACCCCAAAAAGCATGAATAAAGGCTGAAATACTACTAGGGCATAAGAAAAAGTTTTTAAAGGGGTTTAAAAGAGGTGGGGCATTTATGAAAGATTTTGACATTAAGAGGGAATTAAAAAGGGGAAGAAAAGCTAAAAGGGACTAAAATTTAAATTGCAGGGATTCTAAAACTAACCCAAAAGTTTTTTCCAGCCTACCACCTATACCACAAGAGGGTAGTACCTCCCTTGGGTGGTTGCTGTCTACCAACCTACTACCACAGGACGGTAGTACCTCCCTGGGGGGTTTCCCTGTTACCACCTACTCCCACAAGACGGTAGTACCTCCCTGGGTGGTTTTGTGTCTACCATCCTACTACCACAGGACGGTAAGTACCTCCCTGGGTGGTTGTGTCTACCAACCTACTACCACAGGACGGTAGTACCTCCCTGGGTGGTTGCTGTCTACCAACCTACTACCACAGGACGTAGTCCCCTCCCGGGTGGTTGCTGTCTCCCAAACCCTACTACCACGGGAAACGGTATTACCTCCCTGGGTGGTTGCTGTCTACCAACTACAAACCACAGGACGGTAGTACCTCCCTGGGTGGTTGCTGTCTACCAACCTACTACCACAGGACGGTAGTACCTCCTGGGTGGTTGCTGTCTACCAACCTACTACCACAGGACGGTAGTACCTCCCTGGGTGGTTGCTGTCTACCAGCCTACTACCACAGGACGGTAGTACCTCCCTGGGTGGTTGCTGTCTACCAACCTACTACCACTACCACAGGACGGTAGTACCTCCCTGGGTGGTTGCTGTCTACCAACCTACTACACAAGACGGTAGTACCTCCCTGGGTGGTTGCTGTCTACCAACCTACTCCACAGGACGGTAGTACCCTCCTGGGCGGTTGCTGTCTACCAACCTACAAACACAGGCCCAGTAGTACCTCCCTGGGTGGTTGCTGTCTACCAACCTACTAACACAGGGAGGGTTATTTATCCCCCTGGGTGGTTGCTGTCTACCAACCTACTACCAAAAGACGGTAGTACCTCCCTGGGGTGGTTGCTTGTCTCCCACCAATCCCACAGGACGGTAGTACCTCCCTGGGTGGTTGCTGTCTACCAACCTACTCCCACAGGACGGTAGTACCCCCCTGGGTGGTTGCTGTCTCCAACCTACTACCACAGGACGGTAGTACCTCCCGCGACAACACTCCCGCCCTAACACTCCCGCCCTAACACTCCCCCCTAACACTCCCCCCCAAAACACTCCCCCCCTAACACTCCCGCCCTAACACTCCCGCCCAAACACTCCCGCCCTAACACTCCCGCCCTAACACTCCCGCCCTAACACTCCCGCCCTAACACTCCGCCCTAACACTCTCGCCCTAACACTCTCGCCCTAACACTCCCGCCCTAACACTCCCCCCCTAACACTCCCGATTTTAACATCCCGATCTAACACTCCCGCCCTAACCCCTCCCGCCCTAACACTCCCGCCCTAACACTCCCGCCCTAACACTCCCGCCCTAACACTCCCGCCCTAACACTCCGCCCTAACACTCTCGCCCTAACACTCTCGCCCTAACACTCCGCCCCTAACCTCCCGCCCTAACACTCCCGCCCTAACACTCTCGCCCTAACACTCTCGCCCTAACACTCCCGCCCTAACACTCCCGCCCTAACACTCCCGATCTAACACTCCCGATCTAACACTCCCGCCCCTAAACTCCCGCCCTAACACTCCCGCCCTAACACTCCCCCCTAACACTCCCGCCCAAACACTCCGGCCGTAACACTCCCGCCGTAAAAACTCCCGCCGTAAAATCCCCCGCCTTTAAAACTCCCGCCGCAAAACTCCCGCGACAACATGGCCGTGACAACACGCCCGCGAAAAACACGCCCGCGACAACACGCCCGCGACAAACTAGGATGAGTTAGGTTGGGTTTTTAAAATTATATCGAGTTACACTGAATAGTCAATATTGACTAATAACCTAACTTAGCTCTATGTAACTAAAACAAAACAAAACCCAGCCTAACTAAGCTAACAGAAGTAATATACTTAGCATTACATAATCAAACTCGACACATCCTAAGCTATCCTCACCAAGCCTAACATAAGAACCTTCCAAAAATTTGGTATAATTCTGAAATCAGACGTTATATTGTACATTTTTAAACGGTCAGATATTTAAGTCCACCAAGCAGTTAGTCTCACTCTTAACTACGACACATGAGAGAAAAAATAACTTAAATGTCCAGGGAACACGACGAAAGTAATATATGGAATCGCAATAGAAAATAATGTTAATTAAATGGGAAGAGGTCGCCCTCATTTTGCTAACTTATCATATTAGAGAGTGAATTATTTGGCGATTTTTCCTTCGTGCATTTCTACAAGATTTTCTTTTTTTCTTTTTTTTTTGTTTGTTGAGTTAGACTAGGTTCAGCTGGAATAACTTTATGAGGTTAGTAGAGGGCAAAAATATACTGGGCTCCGAAGATAAACCTTTCTAAAGTGTTGGGGATCACATTTTACACCACAACTGATACTTCCAAAATTAATAAAAAAATAAATAAATATATATTTTATATATATATAATATATATATATTATATATAATATATATTATATATATATATTATATTTTATATATATATATATATTCTTTCTTTCAACACATCGGCCGGTATCCCACCAAGGCAGGGTGGCCCAAAAGGAAAACAAAAGTTTCTCCTTTCACATTTAGTAATATATACAGGAGAAGGGGTTACTGCCCCCTTGCTCCTGGCATTTTAGTCGCCTCTTACAACACGCATAGCTTACGGAGGAAGAATTCTGTTCCACTTCCCCCTGGAGATAAAGGGAATAAACAGAACAAGAGCTAGTAAGGAAATAGAAGAAAACCCAGAGGGGTGTGTATACATATGCTTGTACATGTATGTGTTGTGTGACTAAGTGAAGAAAAAGTAGCAAGACATACCTGAAATCTTGATGTTCATGAACAGAAAATAGGACCCAGCAATCCTACCATCATGTAAAACAATTACAGGCTTTCGTTTTACACCACTTGGCAGGACGGTAGTACCCTCCCCGTGTGGTTGCTGTCTACCAACCTACTACCACAGGACGGTAGTACCTCCCTGGGCGGTTGCTGTCTACCAACCTACTACCACAGGACGGTAGTACCTCCCTGGGTGGTTGCTGTCTACCAACCTACTACCACAGGACGGTAGTACCTCCCGCGACAACACTCCCGCCCTAAACACTCCCGCCCTAACACTCCCCCCTAACACTCCCCCTAACACTCCCCCCCTAACACTCCCGCCCTAACACTCCCCCCCTAACACTCCCCCCCTAAACACTCCCGCCCTAACACTCCGCCCTAACACTCCCGCCCTAACACTCCCGCCCTAACACTCTCGCCCTAACACTCTCGCCCTAACACTCCCCCCCTAACACTCCCGCCCTAACACTCCCGATCTAACCTCCCGATCTAAACACTCCGCCCTAACACTCCCCCCCCCTAACACCCCGCCCTACACTCCCGCCCTAAACTCCCGCCCTAAAAACTCCCGCCCTAACACTCCCGCCCTAACACTCTCGCCCTAACACTCTCGCCCTAACACTTCCCCCCTAACCCCTCCCGCCCCCTAACACTCCCGCCCTAACAAATCTCGCCCTAACACTCCCCGCCCTAACACTCCCGCCCCCAACACTCCCCCCCTAACACTCCCGATCTAACATCCCGATTAACACTCCCGCCCTAACACTCCCGCCCTAACACTCCCGCCTAACACCCCCCGCCCTAACACTCCCGCCCTAACACTCCCGCCGTAACACTCCCGCCGTAAAACTCCCGCCGTAAATCTCCCGCCGTAAAACTCCCGCCGCAAAACTCCCGCGACAACATGCCCGTGACAACACGCCCGCGACAAACACGCCCGCGACAACACGCCCGCGACACTAGGAATGAGTTAGGTTAGGTTAAATTATATCGAGTTACACTGAATAGTCAATATTGACTAATAACCTAACTTAGCTCTTATGTAATAAAAAATAACAAAACCCAGCCTAACTAAAGCTAACAGAAGCTAACTATACTTAGCATTACATAATCAAACTCGACACATCCTAAGCTATCCTCACCAAGCCTAACATAAGAACCTCTCCAAAAAATTTGGTATAATTCTGAAATCAGACGTTATATTGTTTCATTTTTAAAACGGTCAGATATTTAAGTCCACCAAGCAGTTAGTCTCACTCTTAACTACGACACATGAGAGAAAAAATAACTTAAATGTCCAGGGAACACGACGAAAGTAATATATGGAATCGCAATAGAAAATAATGTTAATTAAATGGGAAGAGGTCGCCCTCATTTTGCTAACTTATCATATTAGAGAGTGAATTATTTGGCGATTTTTCCTTCGTGCATTTCTAAAAAGATTTTCTTTTTTTTTTTTTTTTTTTGGTTTGTTGAGTTAGACTAGGTTCAGCTGGAATAACTTTATGAGGTTAGTAGAGGGCAAAAATACTGAGCTCCGAAGATAATCCTCTTCTGAGAGTCTGAGGATCCACAGTTACACCCACAACTGATACTTCCAAAATTAATAATAAATAAATAATAAAATATATATATATATATATATATATATATATATATATATATATATATATATATATATATATATATATATATATATATATATTCCTGTCATTTCAGGAGCCCCACCCCCCTATTTGCTATTTTTTTTTATATTTTATTTGAAACATTACAATACATTAAATAAATAAAAAAGAACACAGTATCAGTTCTTCCACAGAAATTATAAATTTTCATTGCCGAAATACACTGGACGTTTAACTTTGTGCTGACACAAACTGTCCCTCATCCTCTATACATTATATCCCTTTGCACCTATGTTAAATACAAAATTACACATTACATCAACCAAAATACTTACAATATGCTTTATTATTATAAACAAAGAAGCGCTAAACCTACAATATGCATTAATATTTCACTTTTTTATGGTATTAAGACCTTCATGCAGACATTGTACATAAACAGGTACATATATAACAAAGAAACCAAACACGAACTATAAATAATGGTTCCAGTACTCAGTCTACTGAGTTACTACAATGAGGCATCATGACATTACAACGCTGTCTATAATTTACACAACCGACACTCACCCACACCTGTGAGTAATTTTTTTTTTTTTTTTTTTTTTTTTTTTTTTTTTTTTTTTTTTTTTTTTTTTTTTTTTTTTTTATATATTTTTATTAGAAACCTTACAAAAGTACAAAGGATGCATAATAAAGTACAGGAATACAAAACATTCTTTGTTCTACTAGTACCAGGTTATTCCTTGCGGGAACAAGTATTATAACATCTTGTTATAGCAAAACAATACACGCTAAGACAATCCTCACTAAAGTTTATCAGTCATTAATAGTTGCCGCCAAGCCATTGTACCCAAAGAAAACACACCAAAAAGAAACTTTACATAGTTTAACAATATAAAATGAATACCTGACATGTCCTATTACAACAAAAACATCATACAAATGTACAACATCACAAGATTAACCAAAACTACCATAACCAATACAAAACAAAACAAAACCCTAACATACCCGCTATGACAGGGTACAGATTATTGGTTAAGTAATGGTACATTAGATCCTAACCAATAGGAACCAGGAAGGAACATATGATTCCTTTCACAACAATCATAGAGAAACAGTATTTTACTATTATTAACATGTTAACCCTCTAATACAATAAAGCTGATACAGAAAACAGAACAACATGCATGAAAAATACAATAATAAAAGAATCCAAAACAAGTATTTATAACAAACCTCGGCACATTAAAGGGTTTATGACCAAACCCTATACATAATTATACCTCCCACATATGTATATAACCCGAAAATCTTGTCCAGAAGACTGTTTGTTTAACCCCATACAAACATGATAAGACCCAAAACCTATACATACACTTAAATTTTTTCACATAGAACATTCATCTGACAATAAAAGTTAAACATAAGACAAGAGAAGTAATAAGGATAAGGCTGCTGTAATTTGCCAGTCCCAAAAGAACTGACACGTATCTCAGAAAATTTTGTGTTGATACCAACATGCCAATCTAATTACTTAAAAACGAGATCCTAAGGGCTCGGTATCCTGGCTTTCAAGGAAATTTTAAACCCAGTGAACATAACCATCAGGCTTAGAAATGTAACCCTGGAAACCACACTTATATCTCACTATGACAAAACATTCACGTGAAACATGGCGTACCATCCATACCTAATTCTCACTACCTTCCTCTTACACACTACATCAGTTCCAGAGAAAACCAAAAAAACAACCCCCCCCTTTACATCCCCCCATAAGGAGACCACTCCTTTGTCCATCCTCAGGGACCCCGCCTAAGGGAACCCACAGTGAGGTTCCTATAACCTTCCGGGAAACTTTTTTCCCAGGACGCCCCATAAAACCAGCCTATTCCTACACTTCGTCCTATAGAATCTAGCCGCCAACGCTTTTATCCTCATTATCACCCTTATCCCCTCATTCCCCATGAAATGTCCAGATAATCCACTATGATATACATTATAGCCCTTCCAACATCCCTAGGCACTCCCCTTACATCTAGTAGTAAAGCCCTTAAAAGCGGCAAACGACCCTCCCCCAACAGTTTGATAACCCCACCCATCCATGATCTCACCCCCTCCAAGGAGGTACAAAAGAAGACCACATGAAACGCCGTTTCAACATCACCACAAAACTGACAACAAGCCTCTTCCACAAACCCCATACTACGTAACACCTCCTTGGAAGCCAGAATCCCCATGATAAACCTATATACTAATTCTCTTACTCTAGCAGGTATCCGAAGCTTACGAAAATCTTTCCAAATAACCCCCCAATCATACGTTGGATACACGGCTACCCCTTGCATAATTCCTTGACCTTTCACTACCCTCACCAACCGTTTCACTTTGATTTTATCCACCTGTTGAACTGTCAATAAAAATCTCAACATATCTTCACAAACCCTCAATTCCTTCCCACTCCACCATTTACGTGCCTCCTCCATAACTCTTCCTACTTTAGACGCCCCTCACACCCCCTTCCCTCATATACCTCCACTTGATATATACAGCCATTACTCTCAGTCCTAAAGGCAACAAACCTAAACCCCCTCTCCGAACATCCGTCATAACTACCTCCTTACTTAACCATGCCCTCCCAAATCCCCAACACAAACTTCAGCTCCCTCCTCTGCATTTCCACAATATCTCGTACCTCTAAGGGAAAAAACCTCTGCCACCCCCCATACCTTGCTATAGACAAGTGAATTTACCACCACTACCCTCTGATGTAAAGCTAAGTCCCTCGCACTTAAACCTCCTAGTCTACTTAAAACCTTACCCATGACAGACTCCGAATTTACCCTTCTGCATGCCTGCTCTTCCGCCAAATACCATATCCCACATACCTTGATTCTGTCAACCACTATCCATCCGAACCCCATCCCCAAGCCCCCCCCTATCCAATTACCGACCTCTAGTAACCTTGATTTCACCGTATTAACTCTCATTCCGGTCTTCATACCAAACATCTGAATCACTCTACCCACCCTCTTTAACTCCTCCTTACCCCTTAGCAAAACAGTAGTATCATCCACATACCCAACGATGCCCCCTTTGCACCCGCCTTCCATCTCCTGATTGTTCATTACCCTCTCAACAGACTCATAAAAAGGATTCTGCACACACGCAAAGAGCAGCTGTGACATCGGACAGCCCTGCCTCAAACCTCTCTCCATTCGTACAACTTTCACCCAACCTCCTTGACCTGTACCCTCACCTCTGCCCCATCATACAGGTGTTCACCCACCTCACTACCCCCTCCCGAAACCCCAACCTCTCTAAGCAAACCCCTAAGAAAACTCTGTCCACGCAATCATAAGCATTCACCCAATCTAATCCTAGTATTCCCCTCCCGTACATCTCTCTAGAAAATCCCTAATCAAACCATGTCCATCCCTCATCCTTCTTCCGGAATTCCCAAATGTCCCCTGTGTAACACTAAACCCAACACTTTCCTCATTCTGTTGCCCAAAACCTTAGCAAAAATCTTGTAATCCGAGCACATTAACGTAATCGCACGGTAATCATTCAAAACTCGGCATTCCTCTTTTTGGGCACTAAAACCGTGACACCCGTTCTTTGTGATTTCCCCATCCTTCCACTACTTAACATACAACTCAAAACCCCACCAGACAATGCCATACACTCCCCCAATGATACTATAAAAATCGTTTGGTATTCCGTCTATGCTGGGGTTTTACCCTGGCACATCCCGAAAACTGCCTCCTTACCTCCTCTACGGTAATACTACCCCGATTCTGTCACTGTCCTGCTCACTTAATACCCTATTAAAACCCTTCATCCCAAACCGTCTCTCACCCACTCCCCCGCCAACCCTCCTCCACTTCTCCCTAAACCAAAAATCTGCATACAAACTAATATTTTCCGTGGTGGATAGGCCTTGACCCTCCTCAAAGCCACCCCCCCCTGTACCTGCCTCAATATACGCCAAGGTGGTCTTCGCCTGCCGTTCCTTAAACCTCCTTAATACAAAACCCGATGGCCTATCCCCCTTAAAACATCCTCCAACCCTGCCCTAACTCGAATTGCCTCAAATTTTTCATTGTGAATTTCCGCCAACCTATTTCGCAAACGTTCCATGTCCTCACTCCGCCCCACCCGTTCCTCTGCATAACAGTCATTTAACTGACCCTCAAGATAATTTTGTAGTCCATAGCACCACCTCGCCATCTCCTTACCCCGTACTTTAAAAAATTTCGCGATTTCAACTTTAGCCCTCATTTCCCACCAATCCAGCAAATCCATTTCCATATTCCTAGTCTCCCAAAGGATTTCCACCAATCTTCAAACCCTGTAGGGTCACCCTCGCCCCTAAGTAGCCTCACATTTAATTTCCAGTATCCTGCATAAACTTTCACTATGCCATCAACCCTCAAATCTGCTATAACAGCACGATGATCAGAAAAACCCACATCAATAGTCCTCACCCTCTCCACACCTATGCCCTGCCTAACATAAATCCTATCTAACCGTTGCTCATATCCCCTACGAATAAAAGTGTGCTCCCTCCATATCCCCTACTTCCCACCACATCTACACTCCAACATCTCGCAAAACATCCGCAGAACCCCCAAAACACAACCCGCCCCCCTCGGAACCACATCACCATTCCTAATGACACAATTCCAATCCCCACCAATCACCGTAAAAGCAGGTAAACCTCGCAAGTGATATACCAGAACCTCGCGCACAAAATCCACCTTCACCCTAGCGTTACTAGTTGCTGGCATGTACACACTACAAAACTAACCTCCTGTCCCCCCAAAAACCCATCCACCCTGACAACCTCCCACCCCCCCCTCTCCCAACCCAGATACGCAAAGGACTGGTCTCCTTTACCGCCACAGCCACACCTCCTTTCAACCTCAAAGCATCACATGTAAACAACCTATAACCTTTCAACAACAGCTCACATCCTAACCTATGGTTATGTTCCTGCAAAAAACAGACATCAATACTAAATCTCCTCAAAACCCACTCTAACCATACCCTCTTGACCTCGGTTTTAAGACCGTTTACATTGAAAGTTACACACCTGAATTTTACAAGAATGGCGGCTTACCCCTATGCCGCTGAGGCTTACTTGGTCCTCCTTTCATAGGTTTCGGTTCTTTTTATCAATCCTCGTTCCTGCCTCCAACCCTCCCTGTCCCTTCCCGCCTAGCTTTCCACTGCCCCCCCCCTCCCGAACTTGCCTTTGCTACCACAGCTGCCCACATCTTCTTCCCAGGCCTCTGCGCTGGTGTGAGGACTTCGTCCATGTTGATGCCCCCGCTGATCTCTTGCGGGAGCTACCCTCTACACACATTTCTTCTGCAACCACATCTTCTTGATGGACCTCCACCACCACATTGCTCTCCTTTCGAACCTCACTCAAGTCATAAGAACATAAGAACATAAGAAAGGAGGAACACTGCAGGAGGCTGCTGGGCCCATACTAGGCGGTCCTTTACAATTCATCCCTAACAAACATTTGCCCTACCCAATTTTCAATGCCACCCAAGAAATAAGCTCTGATGTGAAAGTCCCACTCAAATCCAACCCATCCCACTCATGTACTTATCCAACCTAGATTTGAAACTACCCAAAGTCCCAGCCTCAAAACCCAACAGGTAGACTGTTCCCCTCATCAACTACCCTATTTCCAAACCAAAAATTTTCCCGATGTCCTTTCAAATCTAAACTTATCTAATTTAAATCCATTACTGCGCGTTCTCTCTTGGAGAGGACATCCTCAAGACCTTATTAATATCCCCTTTATTAATACCTATCTTCCACTTATACACTTCGATCAGGTCTCCTCTCTTTTCTTCGTCTAACAAGTGAATGTAACTTAAGAGTCTTCAATCTTTCTTCATAAGGGAAGATTTCTGATGCTATGTATTAATTTAGTCATCCTACGCTGAATGTTTTCTAACGAATTTATGTCCATTTTGTAATACGGAGACCAGAAATGAGCTGCATAATCAAGGTGAGGCTTACTAATGATGTATAAAGCTGCGTATGACCTCTGGACTTCTGTTGCTTACACTTCTTGATATAAATCCCAGTAATCTATTTGCCTTATTACGTTTCGCTTAGGCATTGCTGTCTTGGTTTAAAGGGTTTCTGCTCACCATAAAACCCCCAAGTCCCTTTTTGTAATCTGTATGGCTAAGTTCTACATCATTTAATTTATAAGTACTAGGGTTATGGGCACTCCCAAGCTTCAGAACCTTGCATTTATCTACATTGAACTGCATCTGCCACTTTTCTGACCAAGAATGAGTTTGTTTAAATCCTCCTGAAGTTCCCCAACATCTACGTTTTAATCAATTATCCTACCTTTTCTTTGTGTCATCGGCGAATTTGCTCATATCACTAGTAATTCCCTCATCAAGATCATTGTATATATTATAAATAACAACGGGCCCAAGACTGATCCCTGTGGAACGCCACTTGTTACAGATCCCCACCGGATTTAACCCCATTTATGGACACTCTCTGCTTCCTGTCAGTGAGCCATGACTCGATCCCCGAGAGCACATTTCCCCCAATGCCATGAGCTGCCATTTCTTTAACAGTCTATGGTGCGGAACTCTATCAAAAGCCTTACTAAAATCTAAGTAAATAATATCAAATTCTTTATTGTGGTCAACAGCCTCAAAAGCTTTACTGAAGAAAGTTAATAAATTAGTTAGACAAGCCCGGCCTCTTGTGAATCCATGCTGAGTATCATTAATCAAGCTTTTGCTTATCGAGATGGCTTCTTATAATCTCAGCTATAATTGACTCTAGTAATTTGCCTACAATTGAGGTCAGGCTTATTGGGCGGTAATTGACGGTAACGACTTGTCCCTTTTTTAAAAATAGGAGTTACATTAGCCATCTTCCACATATCAGACACTACACCTGTTTGAAGAGATAAATTAAAAATATTAGTTAATGGTTCACAGAGTTCATTTTGCATTCCTTAAGGACACCTTGAAAAAACCTCATCAGGACCCGGCGACTTATTTTGCTTCAGTCTGTCTATCTGCCTCACAAACCATCTCACTAGTGACTGTGATGTTACATAATTTATCTTCTTCTAGCCCACTGTAAAAATTAATTACTGGAATATTGTTAGTGTCTTCCTGTGTAAAAACTGAGAGAAAATAATTATTTAAAATCAAGCACATTTCATTCTCATTGTCAGTAAGGTGCCCATAGTTATTTTTAAGGGGACCTATCTTATCTCTAACTTTTGTTCTATAGACCTGGAAAAAACTTTTTGGGTTAGTTTTAGAATCCCTAGCAACTTTAATTTCATAGTCCCTTTTAGCTTTTCTTATCCCCTTTTTAATGTCCCTCTTAATGTCAATATACTGATTCATAAGATGACCCTCACCTCTTTTGATACGCCTATAAATTCCTTTCTTATGCCCTAGTAGATATTTGAGCCTATTATTCATCCATTTTGGGTCATTTCTATTTGATCTAATTTCTTTATATGGGATAAACGCTCTTTGAGCAGCATGTATAGTGTAATAAAGTTGGTAGAATTACCGACAATATGAAAAGTAAAAGGACACAAGTGCAACTAATGTGACATTTATTGTGGCAACGTTTCGCTCTCCAGGAGCTTTATCAAGCCATTACAAACAATACCTTTCCTCGACGTCCTCATTCACAAAGTAGACAACAACCTAAGATTTCAAGTTTATCGGAAACCAACCAATAAAAATGATCTCACACACTTCTATTCCAGTCAAGATACCAAGACCAAAAGAGGCATCATCATCGGGTTTTTCCTAAGAGCATACCGAATTTGTAGTCCTGAGTTTCTTGACGAGGAATGTACTTACATTCACCAAACATTCACTGAGTTACAATTTTCTTCTTTTTTCATCAAAGACTGCAAGAAAAGAGCTCTTCAGATCATCAATTCTCCACGCATCAACACCGCTCCCAACAAAGTTATAATTCTTCCCAACAGCCAGGTTGCACTAAACGTCTCAAAAGTACTTTCACAAGCTAACACCAGAGTCGCCATCGCTTCTACTACTTCAATAAAGGATCTAACCAGGACAAAACCCAAACACCACGAACCAGTCAATGCAGGAGTTTACACTATACCCTGTGGAGGCTGTGACAAGATCTACGTAGGTGAAACAGCAAGAAACCTCGACACCCGCCTCAATGAACACATATACGCATGTAGGAACGACAACTTAAACAACGCCTGTGTACAACACCGAAATTCCACCAATCATCTTATGAAATTCAGAGACGCCCAATTAGTGATAAAAGAAACTAATTCCGCACACGCAAGTGCCTTGAATCAGCACTGATCGCTGTTTCCAATACAATTAAACAAAACAACGGCAGCTTCACCATCTCCGAAGTCTTAGCAAGAATCCTCCTGAAAACAGTAAACCCTGCCATCACATAGTCTCTCGTGTTATAATACACAAAGCACAGAGAGTGAACACTGAAAACAACCTGCCTCATTCAGTTTATATTTGTCCAACCTATTTTTATGTTACCCAAGTAATAGCTTTTATATCCTTTTACTCATGTACGAATTAATTGCTTTTGTCACTACCACTACTACTACTACTACTACCACTAGTGAACATCGGAATGGTACCTCACTAGTATTCACCTCACTCTGAGCCTTTATATGCCCTCTGTGTCCATGTATTGTTTGTAATGGCTTGATAAAGCTCCTGGAGAGCGAAACGTTGCCACAATAAATGTCACATTAGTTGCACTTGTGTCCTTTTACTTTTCAGCATGTATAGTGTTCAGAAAACTGTCATATTGATAGCTCTCTTCGTTACCCCAGTCAACAGATGATAAGTGTTCTCTAAGCCCATCGTAATCTGCTAAGCGAAAATCTGGGACTGTTACTGAGTTATCGCTACTATCGTACTTCCATTCAATGCTAAATGTAATTGACTTGTGGTCGCTAGCACCCAGTTCCTCTGAATTTCTAAATTATTAACAAGGGATTCATTGTTTGCCATAACTAAGTCAAGCAGGTTATTTCCCCTTGTAGGTTCTGTCACAAACTGCTTCAAAAAACAATCCTGAAATACTTCTAAGAAGTCGTACGATTTCTAAATTCCCAGTCAAGAAATTCCAATCAACATGACTAAAGTTAAAGTCTCCTAGAATTACTACATTATCGTGCCTTGTGGCCTTAACAATTTCCTCCCATAGTAGTTTCCCTTGGTCCCTATCTAAGTTAGGGGGACGGTATATCACTCCTAAAATCAGTTTTTCATGCCCCTCTGAAATTCCCTATCCAAACAGACTCTGTATTGTTTACTTCAGACTTAATACCCGTTTTTAATGCAACAGTTCAAGCGATCTCGGACATACAATGCCCCCACCCCCCCTCCCAATACTTCTATCTTCTTGGAAAAATTTTAAAAACCCCTGAATTTGACTTTCCCGCAGGCATGCCCCAAACTTTTTGAATTAAAACCCACGTCTCATTTAAAGGGGAAAATTACATAAATGTTACCTACACTAGCAATAATCTCAACTCGTCCATCTTATTCCTAGCACTACGGCAATTAGCATAATAAAATTGAAAGACTCTCCTTTTCTTTTAACCCTTCTGCTCATTTTCTATTTTCCTACAAAAACCTATACTGTCCTTATCACCCCCCAGGTCCCTGGCTTTTCAATATCTATCTCGTTCTTATTATTACTATTTTCCCCTAGAACTCGTAATATTATACACTGGGACTTCACTGTTTTTCCTGCCAAAACCCTACCACTAACTATTCCTATTTTTAAAGTCCTAACTGTCCCTCCACTGCGTTGCCATTTGCTTCACCCCACACCTAGATAAGTGAACCCCATCCCTAGCATACATGTCATTTTTCCATAAAAAGAGGCCCCAAAGTTGTCAATGAATGTTACCGCATTTTCCTTACAGTATTTGTTCAGCCAGCAATTGACACCAATTGCCCTGGACTACCATTCACTTCCAAATTTCCCCTCCTTGGCAAAATACCACATATGAGAGGGTTCCCCACCCTTACTTCTAATTATTTTTTATTGCTGACTATACCTGCTAATCAGGTCCTCACTCCTACGTCTGCCAACTTTCGTTGCCTCCGGGCCACTGAGACAGATAATAGGATTGTTTCCCATTACCTCTCATGATGTCATCCAGACGCTAACCAATATCCTCCATCCCACCCCCCAGGAAAGCAAACTCTCTGTCTCCTACTCCTGTCCTTAAGCAGAACGCCCTATCCATATACCTAACTTGGCTATCCCCAACAACAACATTATTATTATTATTATAATCAAAAAGAAGCGCTAAGCCACAAGGGCTATACAGACCCCCAACAACAACAATATTCTTACCTTCCTTAATGTCTTTGTCGTGTCGTTCCAGTAGTCAACTCACATTCGTCGGGTAGCACTGAGAATTATTGGATGTTTCCACAACAGTTTCCACGGCAGTCTCTTTCTTCTTCATCGTTTCTACCTTTCCATTCGTCTTCTTAAACGTCAACTTCTTTCCCTGCTGTCCAGCCCCTGACCAGTTTCCCTTCTTGACCTGAGGACTCAAAACAGGAGGACTACGAATCTTCTTGTTTTCCTCGGTCAATCGCCTAATTTCCAAATTCGCCAACCTCAATTCTTCCTTAAGCTGTTGGTAAAGTTGCTCGATGGAGGGCATCTTGCTTCAATTCTAGAGAGCGCGCAAACAGGTCTTCACAGAGCCAAGTACACGTCAACACTGCGCAAATGCCAACTCAATCAGGAGCTACTGCGCAGCACGTCCGCACGGCCCTGCTTCTGTTCATCCATCACCTTGTCATCACCTGACCTCACCTCACTTTCCACACCATGCTCCGACTCTTCCAAAAAATCCTTCAGCACAGCCTCCAAAATCCCGTCCTGAGCTGACTCTGCAGTACCTAACGGTCTGTCTGACAGCGATATTCCCTCCCCCCCCCGTTTCCACTGGTAGTGTAACACACGTCTCCAAAACCACCTCTGCCCTGTCGACCTCCTCACTCCATAGACCTGTACCCCGTCTTTCCACTTCACCCGTCATATTATTATTATTATTATTATTATTATAATCAAGGGGAAGCGCTAAACCCGGAGGATTATACAGCGCCTGGGGGGGGGGGATGTGGAAGGCATTCAGGCTTAATTCGGGGAACTGGAGCACAGATCCAATTCCCTAAATCAAGAGCCCCTCACCAACATCAAGGAACCTTCCTTGAGGGGTTCACCCGTCATAACGTCCGCAGATTCTAATGGCGTATCCACAGAAGCTGTCTCCTGACGCCTAGGGCCCTGTCTCCTGGGGCATTGTGCCACCATTTATTTTTTTTTTTATTTATTTATTATAAATTTGTGCACACATACAGAGGTACAAAAAAATACAGATAAGAGCAGTATGCCAAAGCCACTTATACTATGCATAGCATTACGGGCTGGCTTAAAATTAACTTAAGATTAATTAAGCAATGATGAAGTCAGTGATAAAACATTAATGTAAACAGATTACTATAAAGCACAAGTGAGTATTACAAAGACAGGTCATATGAAGGATTCTGTTAGGTAGTGTATTTAAAAAATAATAAAGTTAGATTGGGTTTTAGGTTTAACATTTATGTGATATAATTGTGAGAAACATTTAAGATATACAATTTATAAGGTTCAGTTATTCAGTATTTATTTGGTTTTGGGTGAGTAAGTGATCTTTGAGTAGAGACTTGAATTTATAAACAGGAAAGTGTTTCTTTTATATTTACAGGTAATGAATTCCAGATTTTAGGCCTTTTATGTGCATTGAGTTTTTGCATAGTGTGAGATGAACACGAGGAACATCAAAGAGTGATCTGTGCCTTGTGTTATGGTCATGTGTTCTGTTGAGGTTGGCAAGGAGATGTTTGAGGGGAGGGTTAATATCAGAGTTAAGTGTTCTATGTATGTAATAGGTGCAGTAATAAGTATGGATGTTTTGTATGGTGAGTAGGTTTAGTGTATTGAATATTGGTGGAGTGTGCTGCCTGTAGTGAGAATTTGTTATCATTCTAACTGCAGCCTTTTGTTGGGTAATTAGTGGTCTGAGATGGTTAACTGTTGTTGAGCCCCATGCACAAATTCCATAGGTGAGATAGGGGTAAATAAGAGTCACATAAGAGTCACATAAACGGCACGTCTTCCTCTGCCCCGCATAGTGTACAAAAACCTGTGTTCTATGGTTATGCAAAGTAACATATGATGGTATCGGCCTCCTCAGGGTCATTTTCAGTGTGAAGGATCCTTCCGGCATCCCCTCATAAGGGCCGTCCCTCCACATTCCCATGCTCGTCGAGTGTACAGTTCCATAACCACTGAACACATCTTGTAGGCTGTAGGCTGTAGCCTCAAAAGGGACATTCCTTACCTTCACCCAAGTAAAATACTGAGACACATCATGTAAGCATACTTCCACTGCCGAATTGATACTCATCCGTCTTTTTCTTGAAATTCGTCTACGATGGTAGAGTAGAAGTCAGCCCTCATGAACTTCACGAAGACCCTTGACATTCCGTTCAGTGCCACACCATACAGCTCTTCATTGGGGATGCCATAACAGTCCCTGATAATGCTTGGCAGGAGAACGTTCATCGTGTCGTTGCTTAAAGATCCTCTAACCAGCTGAATGCAGACAGTATTTATGCGCCGGTACAGTCGGTCCGCCATCTTGGTGCTAAAGCTATGTTTTCCTCACCAGGTGGCGTGCAAGAGAACCTGTAGAAGCGTCCTCTCTCCCCGCAGGTCGAGAGACGAATATATTTGCTATTATCTATTCTAGGGTGCAGTAGTTGCGGAAATTTATTGCAAAACTTGCCACCTACACAGTAGGCTCCTTCAGTCGACTGCTGCTTCTGCTGGTCCCTCTGTATTCAACTGAGAAAGTCTACTGTATAAGGGAAACGTTTTGCAATAAATATATATCAACACATTAACATTAGCGATCTCTCTCGCTCTACTGAATTTACGGAAGGTGATGCAGTAAACCCAGGATCTGTGAATTCAGTTTTATGTTGTTTGAATTATCTGTGGTTTACCGTGACCCAAAAAATATCCCTTAATTTTGCTTAATAATGACCACAAAAGTAACGATGGTGACAGTTGTGCAAACACTAAGAGAAGCCGTCAAGTGCTGCCCATCAGTGAACAAGTGATAATTCTCAACTTACTGTGAGTAATTTATCAACTTTATCATAGGTATGTATGTAAACGAAAAACCACTAATTATATATAAATGGTTCGCTACTATCCGCGGTTTCGGGTATCCACGGTAAGTTTTGGAATTTATCCCCTCGGATACGAGGGGACTTATGTACTTCTGTCTCCTTCCTTACAGGATGTGAGAAGATCATGGGATGGGATAGAATATACTGTGTGTGAGAGGGATAGTAGGACCGACTGTAGTCACAGTCTAGGATACAAGTTAAACAAACCATGGTACGGGTGGCGTTTGAACCCACGACAAGTTATAAAACTCACTCACCATGGCTCAAATCCCACTCGTACAGTAGTTTCTCTGCAATCGTTTTATCAAGTATTCGTGAGTAATGTTACAAGTTTATGACAAAGTAGCCATAACGTAACTAAAATTGAAATTGGCGTCATTATGGTCAAAAACAATGACATGAAGACTTGCATAGATGGACTGATTTTCTAACTAAATATTCCTTCAAAAAAGACCTGTGTAAAAAATGCCTGACTCGTAGATCTGTATTTATTTACTCGTTATTCTTGGAAAACATGCCCATGTATGTACTGGAAGGCAAACTACGGGATTCACACGACTTTTTGCAATGATTGATGCTTTCAACCCTCCGTAACGATAGAAAGGATAGATAAGCAACTCTACCTTAACATCAGTATCCGCACTGTACACAAAATGATGCTCCTTGACAACAGGAAACAACACTGGTAACAGCTAACTTAAGCATCTTAAGTAAAAGGACACAAGTGCAATTAATGTGACATATTGTTGTGGCAACGTTTCGCTCTCCAGGGGAGCGAAACGTTGTCACAATAAAATGTCGCATTAGTTGTACTTTGTTCCTTTGTACCTAACATAGTTACGGTAATTTCAACATTATTACAACATGATCATCAACTTACCTTAGTGATGCTGTCATCTCTCCCTCGACGATCTGTGAAGCTTCACCAACCTGTAATGTAAATACTACGTATTAATACACTCCTCCCTGGTTCACGTATGCCAGGTCCATGTATACCAGGACCATGTATTCCAGGTCCATGTATACCAGGACCATGTATTCCAGGTCCATGTATACCAGGACCATGTATTCCAGGTCCATGTATACCAGGACCATGTATTCCAGGTCCATGTATACCAGGACTATGCATTTCAGGATCGTGTATTGCAGATCCATGTATACCAGGCTCATATTCCAGGACCATGTATTCCAGATCTATGTATTAAAGGAACATGTATTCCAGGACTATGTATTTCAGGAACATGTATTCCAGGACTATGTATTTCAGGTCCATGAATACCATTCAACCTACATCTTCAGGATGTATCTCAGTTATACCTCCTCACACACGCTCTACTTCCTCATTCACACGCTATACCTCCTCATACACACACACACACACACACACACACACACACACACGCAACCGTTATACATCCTCACAAACATACACGCTTTATACCTCACACACACATGTTTTACCTCCTCACACACACACCCTATACCTCACAAACACACATTATACCTCTTCTCACACACACACGCACACACACACTTAAATCGGAAGAGGATCAGGCAGGACTACAAAGAGACCTGGACAGATTGGACACGTGGTCCAGCAACTGGCTTCTCGAATTCAACCCTGCAAAATGTAAAGTCATGAAGATTGGGGAAGGGCAAAGAAGGCTGCAAACCTCACTTAAGGAAAAGATCTTGGAGTGACCATAGCACCGAACACGTCTACAGAGGAACACATCAACCAGATAATTGCTGCATATGGGCGCCTGGCAAACCTGAGAATAGCGTTCCGATACCTTAGTAAGGAATCGTTCAAGACAGTGTACACTGTGTACGTCAGGCCCATACTGGAGTATGCAGCACAAGTTTGGAACCCACACCTGGTCAAGCACGTCAAGAAATTAGAGAAAGTGCAAAGGCTTGCAAAAAGGCTAGTTCCAGAGCTCAGG
>NC_069487.1:25440698-25450534 GCF_026875155.1 Cherax quadricarinatus | reverse complement strand
GGGGGAAATAGGGATTCAAAATTATAGGGGGATTGAACATAGAAGAAAGGAATAGGTGTGAAGGAGGAGAATGTGATGTGGATCAGTGTCCATCATTGATTCATGTCTCATCGATATATTCGGAGATAGCTTCAGGCATTTCAGATTACAAGGAAGCTGAAGGCAGTACGATGTCAGAGGTAGAAGACTGAGGGTGAGTAAAAAAATGGAGAGACAATGGAAGTTACCACAGAAAAGGGGATTGAAAGGTTAGAAGTAACTTGGGAAAATATTTGGAAGGGCGCAGGAGAGGAAGGAACTTGAATGGGGATAGGAGAGGAAAGATTTTTAGTGGGGATAGGAGAACAACTTGAGTGGGGATAGAAGAGGAAGGAACTGTACGAGAGGGTCGATGAGCCTTCACACCAGTAATAGATACAGTAAGAGGTAAAGGACTATATTCAGAGATAGGAACAGGAAAATGTTTGGAATAATATGAGATGGGGGGGTTAAAGGAGATTTGAACTTTGGTGATGTATTAGACTTTGGAGAAGTAGTGATGGGAGATGTTGGTGTAGTTGTGGGAGCTCGTGTAGATACAGAAACACACGAGGGAGATGAAGATGCAAGACAGTAGGAGTCGGAAAGGTAGGTACCTCGGAGCCCAGGGCTGTAAAAGAGTTAGACACAGAGGTGACTGAGGAAGTTGTGACCACAGAACAGATTGTGGAAGTAGGTACCACCGAGGTTGAAAGCCATCTAGTAACTCTAGAATAAGACAGCCATGGAAGTCTTCTTTGGAGGTGGAGATGGGAGACTGCCATGTCGTAAGAAAAACTTTTCTCTTCGAGACAGCGGACTGCTCGTTCCTCTAAGAAAGCTTGACGACGGCGAGAATAAACTGGGTGAGCCTCATTACACTGAAGGCAAGGAGGAGGTTGGTTGTAGGATGTATTGCTATAGTCAGCAGCACCACAGACCGGGCATTCTGCCTTGATCTGTCTTCTCAAGGTTCCTTGATGCTGGTGAAGGGCTTTTGATTTAGGGAATTGGATCTGTGCTCCAGTTCCTTGAATTAAGCCTGAATACCTTCCACATCCCCCCACAGGCGCTGTATAATCCTACGGATTTAGCGTTTCCCCCTTGATTATAATAATAATGCCTTGGATCTGCAATATTTTGCCGGTTGGCCAAAGTGCCAGTAATTTCTACATTGCTGTGGTGTAGGGATCAGTTAATATGTTTGTAAATGGTGTCCCACAATATAAACAGAGAATGGGTGTTCACTGCTCCCTATGAAAGCAAAAGACTCGGCAGGAGATACAACATTCCCCCGATGAAAAGGAGGGTCGCCACGAGTACATTGAAAGAGAACACAGTAAGTGTCCGGGGCCCAAGACTGTTCAACAGCCTCCCAGCATACATAAGGGGGATTACCAATAGACCCCTGGTTGTCTTCAAGAAGGCACTGGACAGGCATCTAAAGTCAGCACCTGACCAACCGGGCTGTGGTTTGTACGTCAGCTTTTGTGTGGCCAGCAGTAACAGCCTGGTTGATCAAACCATGATCCACAATGAGGCCTGGTCTCAGACCGAGCCTCGGGGGCATTGACCCCAGAAACCCTCTCCAGGTAAACTCCAGGCAGTGAAAAGTTATCCGTGCTTTATTGCAGGTAAAATGTCTGCGCCCGCGGGCAGGTAGTACGTGATAAGGCAGAGTTTATGAAGTGGGAAGCGTAGCCAAGATGAGTGGAAATTTCCGATTCAAGAATCTGAGGGTCACAAATGAGGAGAGTACAGAGAAAGAAACAAGAAAACTTTTCTTGACAGAGGAAGCATGATAAACTCTTCCTTCTCATGTGCTAAACGGATTTTCTTCTCTTCCAAACTCTCCTCTCCTGGGAAATCTCTCCTGTTCTCTACCTTCCTTATATTTCTAGTCTTTCTAGTCTCAACTCTCTCCGTTCCTGAGATATCAAACTTAATTTTCGCCAGTCTAACACTTTTCGCACCTATCTAGTTCGTACCTCTCCTCCCTCTACAAATGCTCCTGGTGTCTACTCTATTTCATGTTCTTGTCCTCTTCAGTACTTTGGAGAAACTGGCCGATCTCTTTCTGACAGACTCAAGGAGCACAAAAGTAGTGTTAGGCTTGTCGATACCAACAATGCTGTTTTCTGTCATGTCAGAGATCACAGTCATCCTACTGACTGGTCTTCTAAAACTATCTGCCTTACTTTTAACTTTCACAGCCGCTGTTTGGTTAAATCCTCCTTTATACATAACTTTCCTCGTGTTTTCACGGTCGCTCTTACGTGCTAGAACTTTAATTTGTGCCATCAATTCTATACGATACATCCCTCTAGCGCCTGGAACCAATCTTGGGCAGAAAACATTATATACTGAGTCAAAAAGGAGAATTAGTGTGCACTACCTAGCAGAGTTTACTGCCAGAGGGGAATCTTAGGCCTGTGTTCCGTGTGCAAAATAATAATAATAGAACTTTTCTTTGTCAGAGGAAAGAAAGTCTCCCTGATAACATTGTGTATACATAGTGTATAGTGTATACTACAGTGGCTCCCTAGTATATAGATGATAAAGGCTAAAGTGTCATTTGAAATCAGGTGAATTTGTAAATGAAGTGATAAGCCTATAGAGGCAGGTGCCAGAAGTCGCCAGAAACTTACCACAGAGGTCAGCTGTTCTAATAATCTTCCTGGCCTGCTAGTGTACTCGCATATAATCTAGTGATACCAGTGAATAGCAGAATACAGTGTTGTAGTAGCAACTAACCAGTATTATAATGGTACTTAGTGGAGTGGAGTGACTTTCATTAGTTTCTTTTTTCTTGAAATACCAGACGTTACTGTGAATTTCACATAACCTGTAGTTACCAGCGGTCGCAATATACACAACGAGAAGCAATTATTACTACAGAAAAAGCGTCCTTCCTGCAAAATTTCCACCAGTCAACTATAGTGATAATATAGCATTTATTGTGGTGGAGACGAGAAAAAAACCTAGAAAAGCTAGATACAGCGATTGATAAACAAGGGTTGAGGCTCGACCGTTCGTCATTGTAGGAGCTGCCAGAAATCACCGGTTTCTTCAACACGCAAGTTATACTTTTGTATCAATCAAATCACATATTACTCGGGTAGATAATTTCAAGTAGATCCTTCATGTGTTAGCCCAAATCACCGACCAGTATGTTTTAAATAAGTGACCCACTGATCAGATCAGACTGGTCCGAACCCTTGAATGGTCCGAACCCTTGAATGGTCCGAACCCTTGACTGGTCCGAACCCTTGACTGGTCCGAACCCTTGACTGGTTTCAAACGGATTCGTTGGACAATAAAGCAGACTGTAAACGGATGGGGTTGTAGGCGCCCTTATCAAACACAAACAATAAATATAAATCAGGAACATACACGGTAAGCTGTCCAATATACAAGTACAGTTAGAAATAGAAATACAAATAGCTAGAGCTTCATTTAAGGAGGTTATCAATAGAGTATTCAAGAGGTTGCTAGTAGAATTACAGTAAATCAACCATTCAAATCATTATGAAGCTCTGTGTAGTCTGCAGTCAACCGAACAAACGGGCTTCCACATGGATAAATTGTCATTTTTGTGGAAATTGGTGTCACGCCCCTTGTGCAGATATCCAAGAACTAGCTACAAGCAGTATTAAAACAGGGAAGTGTTTTTGGGTATGCCCAAATGAGATAAATTTGTGGACTAAAATCACAAGGGTATTACAAGAGGATAACATCAAAGCTGCTTTCATAGACAACCTGGAAGCTTTCTACAACAGATGGGAACATAAAAAGTCTGGGCTGAATGGTACTGCCCTTGATACTGGCCATGTAGTCAGAAACTGTAAGGCTGGAGGTGATGTCCTGGTAGTTAGTAAATGTGGGGCTGATAGTGCTGTCCTGGGAGACAGTAATTGTGAAGCTGGAGGTGCTGTCCTGGGAGACAGTAATGGGGAAGCTGGAGGTGCTGTCCTGGGAGACAGTAATGGGGAAGCTGGAGGTGCTGTCCTGGGAGACAGTAATGGGGAAGCTGGAGGTGCTGTCCTGGGAGACAGTAATGGTGAAGTTGGAGGTGCTGTCCTGGGAGACAGTAATGGTGAAGCTGGAGATTTTGTCCACGTAGTCGGGAATTTTACGCAGGAAGGAATACACATAAAATACCTTATAGGGGACAAGAGCCGTAGTGGGGAAACAAAGTGTAGTCAAAGATAAGATAAAACCAATATTGCAAACTAGAAATACCACAGGAAATAGCAAACAAGAGGACTCCACTAGAAAGTGAGGATATATTCCCAAAAACAACTGGGGGGGCTCCATTTTTTGTGCTAGGGGGGATGGAAAAAAGACGGGAAACATGCCCCCAAAAGGGAAACATCCAAAAACCCAAGAAAAAGGGGAAAACCAACCCTCACATCTTTGCACGGGTATCTGCAGGCAGGGAAAAATCTGGAAAAACAATGGGGACGGCAACTATACCACCCTAGAAAAGGGCCGTGCCCATCAACAAGAAAATGCAAACCCTTCGTAAGTTTTTTACCCTGAAATTGTCCCTTCAGTAAGGAAAGATGTGCTATAACTTAAATTCCCAGGCACACCATCAAAAGGGGGACAAAAAGATACAAAAACCCGGGCAGGGAAAACCTGGTAGCCACAGCCACTCAAGGGGGAGGGGTTTTTTTTAGTGCCAGGAAGAAAAAAAAAGGGCGGGAAAAAACAGAAATCGTACACCAAACCCAGTCATTCCGGGGGGGAACCCACAGTCGTGGCCTCCACCCAAAACCCAACAATACAGTACTAATCCCGGGAAAAAAACCCCCCCCCCCCCCGTCCCAAAAATACCACCAGTCCGAGACTTTCTTCTTTGAAAATTACGGGGTCAAAAACCAGCAAAAACAAAAAAAACCTTTCATCAGGGACTGCTTACAGAGGCAAAGGCAATTTTCGCGGCTTTCATTGGCCCACAAAAGGTCACTTGGACAACGAAATGGGGATCCCATTCAACCTTACAGATGTGACAAGGGGAACGGCAAAAGGGGGGGGGGTTTTGGCCCGTACATTGCAGAGTCACTTGTTTGCACAGAAATGCTTAATGCCTCAAATGATTTTAGTGGGAATATTAGCAGTAAAGGCGAAACCAAAACCTAGCATTGTGTAGTCTACAAGCCCCCAATGCAACATCCCCGCAATTCCGGAACAGCTGTTAAAATTTACCACGTCTGGAAAATCTTCCCGCTCCCGCACCCAAATTTGCCCGGGGGAATTCAACTTAAGGGACCTAAAATGGAGGAATATCAAAAAATATTGTTGCAGTAATAACACCAGGGGCAGCTCTGAAGAAAAATCACACCACACGAGTTTTAAATCCTGACAAAATTTAAATTTAACCCAAATAAAGATTATACTGGGGGAATACACTAACCTCATCTTCACTAAATTATACTGATAAGAAGTACCCTAATCAAAAACATTACTCAGATCACAAAAATTGAGGGTTCAACAGTATGCGGGGGGCCCCAGGGGCCGACTAATGAGATTAGTACGGGGAAAAGGGAGCATTCACCAAAAATTTAACTTCAAAATTTTAAAAAACATAAAAAAGTGGGACCAAGTAAACCCAAAATCCTAACCGATATAAGCTGGGGAAAATATACTAAGCAACCAGACCCCCCAAATATGCCTAGAACAGATTAACTTGGTGGGATCGATGTAAGCACAAGGGTTATTCTCTAAGAAAAAGGAGGGTAGATGTAAAATAGAAAGGGCGGCGCTCCCTTTACAGCGACGGAAAGAATAACGAGCGGCTAAAAGAGGTCAATATATCTGAAATGCGTAGGGAGACATGGTCAGAGAAATAGCAAGCATCGAATTTAAAGCTAAAAGGAATCTTATAGGAGTCAGGAATCGCGGGAAGAACTAAAAGCCATAAATGAAATCGAAAGAAACCCAAAGAAATTTCTTCTCTATGTCAAATAAAAGTCGAGAACAACGTCCAGTATTGGGCCCCTACTTAAACAAGATGGGTCCTACACAGATGACAGCAAGGAAATGAGTGACTACTCAAGTCCCAATATGACTCAGTTTTTAGGCAAGCCGCTAACCAGACTGAGAGTCGAAGATCAAAATGAATTTTTTTAAGAGAGCCACAGAATTTGGTTAACACAAGCCTATCCGATGTTATCCGACCCCAAATGACTTCGAACAGGCGAAAAAATGACATGCCCATGCACTCTGCCCCAGGGCCAGACTCATGGAACTCGTATTCATCAAGAACTGCAAGAGCCCCTATCACGAGCCTTTTCCATCCTATGGAGAGGGAGCATGGACACGGGGGTCGTCCCCCAGTTACTAAAAACAACAGACATAGCCCCACTCCCCAAAGGGGGCAGTAAAGCAACAGCAAAGAAATACAGCCGATAGCACTAACCATCCCATATCATAAAATCTTTGAAAGGGTCTAAGAAGCAAGATCACCACCCATCTGAAACCCATCATTACACAACCCCGGGCAACATGGGGTTTTGAACAGGTCGCTCCTGTCTGTCTCAACTATTGGATCACTACGACAAGGTCCTAAATGCACTAGAAGACAAAAAGAATGCGTTTAAATTTTATACAGACTTTGCAAAACCTTCGACAAGTGTAACCTTTGGCGAAAATAGCGCACAAAATGGTGCTAAAGGAAAAACAAAAAAAGGGGGGGGCGATGGATCTATTTTCCTCACTAACAGAAAACAGAGAGTAGTCGTCGAAGTAAAGCCCGAGGCAGCTACGTGAAAAGCTCTGTTCCAAAAGGGCCCCCGGGTAACGTCCCTTTTTTTTTTCTTCATCCTCTTATCCGACCCGGGACAAGGATGTTCACCACAGAAAACCGTGTCTTCCTTTGCAATGACACCCGAATCTGCATGACATGTTTTCCATTGCAGACACTGCAAGGCCCCCAGGGGACATCAACCAAATCTTTCATGGGCTGCGAAAAAAAATATAAATTTCGACGATGAAAAAATTTTAAATTACTCAATAGGGAAAACACGGGGAAATTTTAAAATCTTCACCCAGAGAACAAAAAAAATTTCGGGCCACAAAAAAAGGGGAAAAACACCAACGTCAAAGACCTGGGGAGTGATCATGCCCGGAGGATCCACCTTAAAGGAAACCATAACATTGTATAAAACGCTTCTGCTAGAAAAATGACAGGATGGAAAATTTAGAACCTTCAAAACAGGTAGGCCAAGCCCATGATGACACTTTTCCCAGGCACTTTTTCTACCCTAGGCGGGAATTTTGCTGCAAAACTAAAACCCCCTTTTAAGGGAGGTGAAATTGCCGACCTAGAAAAAGTACCGAGAACTTTTCACGGCGCGCATAACGGAGATAAAACACCTCAATTATTGGGGGGCGCTTGAGGTTCCTAAACCTTTTATTCCCCCCCGGGGGGAAAAAAAGCAGGAGGGAGAGATACATGATTATAACACCGGAAAAAACCTAGAGGGACTATACCGGAAATTTTTCACACGAAAATCACTTTACTTTCGAAAGCAAAAACTCGGCAGACGATGCCAAAAAATCCCCCAAGGGAAAAACGGGGGGCACTTTCCCGTTTAAAAAACCCCTACAAAAGTTCAGGGCCCCAGACTGTTCAACTGCCTCCCAGGGGATACAAAGAGGGATTACCAAAAGACCCCTTTAGTCTTTTAAGCTGGCAAATGGACAAGCACCTAAAAACGGGCCCTTATCAGCCGGGGTGTGCTCGTACGTTTTTGGGTTTTTCGTGCAGCCAGCAGCAACCCGCCTGGTTGATCAGGCTCTGATCCACCAGGAGGCCTGGTCACAGACCGGCCGGGGGGGCGTAGACCCCCGGGAACTCCTCCAGGTAAACCCAGAAAATCTTAGTCGTGGCTTTGTTCTGAAGATACCTTCCCTCTCATTACATTGAAAAATTCTCAAACTTTTAAACCCTGATTTAAATCTGATTCTTTGTTTTTTCTCCTTCCTTTTTCACTCTCCCCTTTCTTTTATTTCGCTTTATTCCCCTTTTTTCTCCCTTGGGTGTTTTTGGTCTTTACTTTCCCCCTTCCCTTGTGGGCCGTCACTCTCCTCGTGGCCCTCTTTTTTGGGCCTTTGACTCCACTACCTCTCTACTTCCTTCCTACACCTCTGTTACCCCGCCCCGTCGCGGTTTATATAAAGCCTCCTCCTCTCCTTTCTTTTAGACGTCTTTGTAACCCTCTCTCCTTGTCGGGTTATTTTTACTTTTAATCAATGTCTTGGTCTTTTTTCATCATCTCTGGTTCCTTTATTAAAAAACCCGTTTGCTATAGGGTTTATTTTCAGATCTTTACGACCCCCTGCAGTCTCAAAATTGCTTTCAGCCTATATATCGGGGTTTTTTTTTCCATCATGTATCGAAATTTTTTATCTTTCATCTTCATTTCGTTCTTCTTTCTATCTCCTTTCATTTGGTTTTTTTCTTCCTTGGAATTACCAGATCGATTTTTTTCCCCTCTTCTCCCTTTCAAAAATTTGTATCCCTTTTTTTGGATTTTGTTACCTCTTCCCTGCCCTTTTTCAGTTGCACCCCACGTTCTACCGCTGTGTTCACCGAGAGCTCTAAACCCTTAAATGATACAGCTGTATTTTCAGGTAGTAATACAGACACACTTTCGGTTTAGTCAGTATATTACGCCTATGTTCTCGAAGTACATTGCAGCTATTAAGAAATTTCACTCGTACCCCCTCGTTCCTGCATTCGATGCTTTGTGTTTCCAAAAACCACTTTTTTTCCCCGTCACTCCGGTTCCCCGGGGCAACAAACTAGCAGACCTTCGTGTTCGAAACCCCGGGATTAACCATTTTTCAAGGTTTTTCTTTTTCTGACAACTAAATTTTTCATTTTTGTCGAAGAGCATCTGAATGAATGGCATATCATTTTTTGGGTAAAAAAACAAGTTCCTTTTAAAACACAGTTCGTTTTTGGTTGATTTTTCAAATCGTTTTTTCTTTTGGGGAAACTTTCTTGCCATTTGTGAATTGGCAAAACAAACCTGATAAGCTATTTTATGACCACAACCATTTAAAGGGCTGTTAAACCTGGTCAAAATTAAGTCTGGGAGAAGGAATAGTCAAAAGTAAAAAAAGGCAAAGACAACTAAAGGTGCGGGTTTTTGTACTGTACCCCCTTTTCACCAATGTATTTAAATAAGAAAATTTCTTTGGATTTTTAACCCCGGAGGTTAGCCACCCGGGAAACCCAAAAAAGTCAGTCGCATGGGGACTGTCAAATTTTATTTCCTTGGGGTCCTTAATCTTTGTCCCCCAGGAGCCCCCACCCCATCGCTACACCCAGGACCTTTTTGCTGCTGGGGTGAACGGGACAATAGTGTAAGGAAACGTTCGGAATTTCCACCCCCCGGGGAATCAAACCCGGGGCCCTCCGTGTGTAAGGGGGGAGCTTAGCCACCAACCACCGGCCACCATATATAATGTGCAATCAATCAGCGAATTACAAGGAGCGTGAAACAGTCATTTAAATTCGTTGTTTTTAAAAACCAAAAAAAAGACAGTTTTTTTAAGTTTTTTCGCCGTCGATGAATGCTCCCCCCATCAGGTGGGAACCCACATAAATCGACGGGAAGCAGACTTTAACTAATTGATGTTAAACTAAACAACGATACAGAGTATAGTCCCCTTTCATGATCACTTTTACCTGACGCCAGTTTGGCGGGTCTAACTAATGGAGGTTTGAACGATGAAAATTATAACGTACTGGGTGCACGCTCCATCGTAACTGGTAGGTCCCGGGTATTTCCGTGTAACTTTTA
>NC_069487.1:25388198-25435698 GCF_026875155.1 Cherax quadricarinatus | reverse complement strand
GTAGGTTGCTGGACAGCAACCACCCAGGAGGTAACTACCTTCCTGTGGTAGTAGGATGGTAGACAGCAACCACCCAGGGAGGTTACTACCGTCCTGTGGTAGTGGGGATGGTAGACAGCAACCACCCAGGAGGTACTACTTCCTGTGGAAAGTATGATGGTTGACAGCAACCACCCAGGGAGGTACTACCTTCCTGTGGTATAGGATGGTAGACAGCAACCACCCAGGGAGGTACTACCTTCCTGTGGTAGTAGGATGGTAGACAGCAACCACCCAGGGAGGTATACCGTCCTGTGGTATTAAGATGGTAAAACAGCAACCACCCAGGGAGGTACTACCTTCCTGTGGTAGTAGGATGGTAGACAGCAACCACCCAGGGAGGTACAAACCGTCCTGTGGTAGTAGGATGGTAGACAGAAACCCAAACCCAGGGAGGTACTACCGTCCTGTGGTAGTAGGATGGTAGACAGCAACCACCCAGGGAGGTACTACCATCCTGTGGTAGTAGGATGGTAGACAGCAACCACCCAGGGAGGTACTACCGTCCTGTGGTAGTTTGGTTGGTAGACAGCAACCACCCGGGGAGGTACTAACCCCTGTGGTAGTAGGATGGTAGACAGCAACCACCCAGGGAGGTACTACCGTCCTGTGGTAGTAGGTTAGTGGACAGCAACCACCCAGGGAGGTACTACCGCCCTGTGTTAGTAGGTTGGTGGACAGCAACCACCCAGGGATACCTATCGTCCTGTGGTAGTAGGTTGCTGGACAGCAACCACCTAGGGAGGTACTACCTTCCTGTGGTAGTAGGATGGTAGACAGCAACCACCCAGGGAGGTACTACCGTCCTGTGGTAGTAGGATGGTAGACAGCAACCACCCAGGGAGGTACTACCGTCCTGTGGTAGTAGGATGGTAGACAGCAACCACCCAGGGAGGTACTACCTTCCTGTGGTAGTAGGATGGTAGACAGCAACCACCCAGGGAGGTACTACCGTCCTATTAATATTGTCAGGGCAGGTCACATTGTCTTGCTTGAAGAGGATGGAGGCTTGGATGAAGGTAAAGTAAAATATTTTAGGAACTGTAAACTAAGCAATTGCAGAGCTCTGAGTCATTGTTCACAACACATTTACAAATAAATGTGTGCATGTGTGCGTGCGTGCACACACACACACACACACAGACACAGACACAGAGTATAACACCAGGCACATCTCCTGAAGCGCACATCAACCAAATAACTGCTGCAGCATATGGGCGCCTAGCAAACCTCAGAACAGCATTCCGACATCTTAATAAGGAATCGTTCAGGACCCTGTACACCGTATACGTTAGGCCCCTATTGGAGTAAAGCGGCACCAGTTTGGAACCCACACCTAGCCAAGCACGTAAAGAAACTGAGAATGTGGGAAAGGTTTGCAACAAGACTAGTCCCAGAGCTAAGAGGTATGTCCTACGAGGAGAGGTTAAGGGAAATCACCCCGACGACACTGGAGGACAGGAGAGATAGGGGGACATTTATAACGACATACAAAATACTGAGAGGAATTGACAAGGTGGACAAAAACAGGATGTTCCAGAGATTGGACACAGTAACAAGGGACACAGTTGGAAGCTAAAGACACAGATGAATCACAGGGATGTTTAGGAAGTATTTCTTCAGCCACAGAGTAGTTTAGTAAGTGGAATAGTTTTGGGAAGCGATGTAGTGGAGGCAGGATCCATACATAAACTTTAAGCAGAGGTACGATAAAGCTCACGGCTCAGGGAGAGTGACCTTTGAGCGATCATTTAAGAGGCGGGGCCAGGAGCTCGGACTCGACCCCCGCAACCTCAACAGGTGAGCAACTAGGTGAGTACCACATAGGGACAAGCGAGCGCGCTAGTCACGCCTTCCGTGCTCCGGGAATATAAGTGTTTTGAGGGCTACCTAAGTGTTCGCAAGGGTTGCTAATGGTCAGGGTAGTGAAAAATCCTAAAGTGATTTTAAATCTGCCTGAACCACAAAAGGTGGGGGCCAAAATTTTTGTAAGTGTTTAAAAAAAAAAAGTTGGGGCCATGGGCAGGCAGTGTGTAAGGCGACATTTTTCAAGGTCACCCAAGAAAGATAATAAAGTGAAACACGTGTGACCATGAAAGAAATACAGTAAATAGGGTACTTTTATTAACGAGAAAAAATTGAGGTGGATTACGCCAGGACGTACATCGAGCTGGAAAATCTACAGTGCACAGCTGCACTACAATCTGTACACCTAGAGGGGTTTTTTTGGGTGGGGGTTCCAGGCCGTTTAACCGCCAAGCTGAATGTGAATGGTCAAACTCCATAGCCGAAAAAAGAATAGGCACCAAGTTTTTCAAAAGGGTTAGAAAAAAAGGTAATCCATTTAAACAAGGCGATTAACTCACTATAAGCGGGTCGACAAGGCAAACTGTAAGGGTGGGAGTCAGTCACAATAGGTTGGGAAGCAACGAAAACTGAGAATCTCATTACACTCCAAGCACAAGCCCCCTACTTTTCAGACACATAAAAAACCCCACACATAATTCGACAAAAATTACACACACACACACAACACCACACACACACACACACACAACACACACACACACACAACACACACAACCCACACACACACACAACACACACACACACACACACACCAACACAAAACACACACACACACACAACACACACACAACAACACACACAAACAAAACACCCCCTCAAACACACTACACTCCCCCCCCTCACCCCCTCTCACCTTTTCCCCTACCCCCCCCCCCCCCCCCCCCCCCCCCCACCCCCCTCCCCCCCCCCCCATTTTCCGCTCCCACTAGCCACAGTTCCTCCACTATTTTCCCCCCCCCCACCTTGACATACACACTACTAACCTAACAAACAGAATACATAGGTTTTCCCCCACCTGGGGCAATCAGGAAAAAAAACAAAAATGGGTTCCAAGAGCAACAAGAAAAGCCAAGGGACAGGAGGAAAAAACTGCAAAGGAAATTGGCCAGGCCAAAAAAAGGGGATCATAAAAGGGAAAAAAACAAACAAAGCATGAGAATGGAAGAGAGATAGAATAAAAAAGCAGAAAGTGAAGGTGCATGCAAAGCAGCAGAACGGGTACAGAGTTTAGAAGGGGAATTGAAAAATCTGAAAACCAAAAAGAACTAAAGAACATTTGGGTTTGGGACAACAAGTGCACCCGCCACAAATAAGGGGACTGTGGGGGAAAAAAGGGGGCACAACGCAGGGATCTCTATCAGGGGAACTGTAGAAAATGAAAGGCTAAGCTTTAGTGGAGGCCCTAACAAAAACAACAGACCCAAGGGAAACCCGAGAAGGGAAAAGACATCACGACCCCAAGTATTTTAGCCAGTGAAATGATAAAAGGAAACTGCAGTGGGGGAAACCCAAAATTAAATGAGGGGAACCAGGGAATGCAGGGGGAGAATGAAAGGGTGAGGTCAGTCTTTGTGATGGGCCCAGGAAGTAAAGGGGGAAAAATATGAAGCAAAAAAAAAGGGGGAAAAAAAAAAAAAGAAAGCATCATAAAAGCAAAGGAGAAGAATATCCCCCAGCTGGAAAATTTTCGGAGAATAGGGGGGTTTGTAAAAAGAAGAACCCGGCCAGTAAGTGCCCTTAAAGGCAAACGCCGGACCGGGATTCTGCGGGGAAAAAAGCACGTTTAAAGGGGCATGAGGCATACGGGAAGGTTATCTCGACCCGAAAAAACACAAGAAGAAAGGCAAAATGGGGTGGTACAAAGGCGAAAGGGGGAAAAGAGGGGGGATGGAGAAGACGACAGGAGACCCCGACCCAGGAAGAAGATCAAATACAGCCCCCCTCAATTTCCCCTATAGAAGCCCCCCAAACCAGGTAAACCCCCAGTGAAACCAAACACTAAATCAAAACACCCTGCCACACCCAATCCCCCACCCACTACAACAAACTCCCCCCCCACAGAACAACCCTAGTTCCTTACCGGGTCCCCCCATTTCCCCCAAACCCCAATATACCCCCAGAACAGTCTTAAAAAAGAAGTTGAAGGTGTGGTATAAAAATGCAGAGGGAAAAAAAACAAGTGTTCAGTGGTCAGTCATCAGTGTTCGGGGTCAGTCATCAGTTCATGGTCAGTCGTCACGTGAGGTCCAGACCCTAGTGCTTTGTTTTGGGGGGATTAGCGGGGGACGTTACAAAGCATGGCTTGCTTCTGCGTTTTTTTAAAAAACTGGGGTTTGGGGATTTTAAAGGGAGGGGGTTTTGCTTCCCAGGGGGAATTAGGGGCTGAAGGCCACCTCAAGGGGCCTGGGAGAGAGGTGGGGGGTTGGAGATGTGGGGAAAATGGGGTTTCTAGCATGAGGTGCAGTTGTCCTCACTGTGAGAGGCTGTGGGTGGGGGGGGGTGAAAGGCTACCAGCATGAGGGCCCCACACCTGCACAAGGGGCGAGTTTTTCACATAATGGGGGGCGCATCAGAGAAAGGGAAAAAGTTAAGAGTGAAGACAAGGGTGGGAACGCTTCTCTGTTCCCCGGGATAAATGTACTTCAGTGGCCATGAGGTAAGGGTACTATGCCCCTGCTAAGAAGGTAAGCGCTTTCTTGTGGTTGGTGACTCTGGTAAGATATTTTGACCGTCTTTTTGTAATAGGAATAAAAATGAGAGATGAGTGTGCTTTCCCTGGACGGGTTTTGGGGGACATTGTAAACAGGCTGGAAATTCATTCGGGTAAGGGGAACAAGCCCATTATCTGTCTCATGCTGGGGGAAAATGAAGGGGGAAGGGGTAGAGAGAAGGCTGCTAATAAGACAGTCAGCTATAGTTTTTTCTTTAAAGTCTAAGGGGGACCCCAACAATGTGCTCTTGCCTAAAAGGGGGATAGGTAATGAAGGTTTTCTAGGAAATTGGGTTAAAATTTGCTGGCTAGACAGATACTGCAAGGAACTTGCAACCCCTTTTCTTTGACAACGGGACAACTTTATGGCAAACATGATTTATGCAAGGGATGGGGGTACATCTCTCGGGGGCAGGGTGGTAGCACTTGCAACTCATTGAAAAGGCCCTTTGGGTGAAATGCCAAGTTTTTTAAACTGATGGAAGATAGAGGTAGGGGTTGGTGTGGGAAAAAAGCAGGTTGCAACACTAGGGTTGGAAACAGTAAATGTAAAAAAGGCTTTCAGCATAAGTTATAAATAAAGACAATAGAACAGGTCAGCAAACAAAGGGGGACAGCAAAAGGGCAGCGGGGGACTGCCCCCCTTAAGGTTTTAAATATACTAATAGCAGGAGTTTAAAATAAAAGATGAGCTAAGTTTAAATGCAATGCAGGAAAATAGTTTTATTGCTAAACAGAGCCGGGCTCAATCTAAAAGATAAGAGATGCCCTCTGAATGTACATACAAGGCTAAAATTTTTCCCACACTGACGGGGTAAAACGGGAAAAAGGTGGGGAGTAGCATGTATGTCGAGACAATTTAAATTGTTGTGTTAGACAAGATATTAAATTAAAAGCGTCACCCACTGAATCTTTTTTGGTTACAGCTTCTCGAGGCCAAAAAAAACAATTTTTGGGTGTGATTTACGGGGCCCCAAAATCTTGAGGGAGTGCAGTAAACCCTAGGGGGACGAAATTCGTAAGGCATCTACAAACGAAAATGTTGTGCTAAGGGGAATTTCAATATAAAAATTTGACGGAGCAATTGACGGGAAATTTGGGGTGGGGTGACTTTTTTGATACACCAGGTTTTTTTTTTTTAAAACATTTTGTGAAAGAGCCAACTGGGGGAAATAACCTCTTGACTTGGTTCTTCCATTAGGGAAACACTAATTAAAATCTTGAGTTTATGATGATTGGGGAAGTGATCACAAATCACTCAGTTTTAAAATATCATGGAACCCCCTAATAAGGCAATCAAGTCTCCGTCCCCGACTTTCGCTTGGGTTTATTTTTATAGGGCTGAAAAATTTTCTTAGGGGGGCTGAACTGGGGAAGACCCGACTAAGGGCAGGTAGGGTATGGGTTTCCGATAGATCTTTCCATGGCTAGTTTAGCCTCAGTCAAATTATGTTTCCAAATAGGGAAACAATCAAACAAAATGATCCCAAATGGGTGAACAATAGATTTAAAAAAATCGATTGGGCAAAAGAGAGGCTATATAGCAAATCAAAAAGGAGGGGGCAATTAAGAAATCGAAAATTCAGTTAAAGAAAAATAAAAAAGGGGAAATTTGAAAAGCAAAAAGATTTGAGGGTTAAAGTTGCAAGAGAATCGAAACTAACCCCCAAAAATTCTTTCAGGATACAGAATAAATCAGGGACAAAATAGGCCCACTCAAAAGTTCCTCGGGCACTCACTGACATGTAAGGAAAAAGTTAGAATTTTTAACACATACTTCTCTCAATTTTTACACAGGAGGATACCCGATATTCCATAATGATAAATTATGAGAACGGACGATAAAAAACTGTGCATATTGGGTCACAAGTGACATGGTCCCCTTTGGGAAATAGATAAATTAAAACTAAAAAAAATCCCCAGGCCCCAGAAAAGTAGAAGGGTTCTAAAAGGAATTAAAGAGGGGCTTAGCACACCTTTGGGTAAACTTTTCAAATATCACTCAAAAAGGGATGGGCCAGTAATGGAAAAAGCAAAAGTGATACATTTTCAAAACAGGGGACAGGTCCTTACTTCGAAATAAGACCAATAAGCCACCCCATGTGGGAAAATTTTTGGGAAACAAAAATTGCCGAGGGTTCGTAGCCCCTTAAAAGCATAAAAAAAATCAACGAATCTCAGCATGGTTTTTACAAAAGGGGCTTCCTGCCTTTCAATTTTTAACTTTTTTCACTAAGGATTTGAAGGTAACATGGAAAAGAATATGAATTGTGTAATGGACTTTCAGAAGGCTTTTGAAAAGGGGCCCACATCAGAACTATTGAGGAAAAAAAAACACAGGAATTTTATTTTTTTTTATTACACACCCGGCCATTCCCACCAAGGCAGGGTGGCCCAAAAAGAAAAACTTTTACCTCATTCACTCCTCCTGTTTGCCGAAGGGGGCTTTACACTACAGTTTTTTTAAAAAGCAACATTAACACCCCCCCCTTCAGAGTGCAGGCACTTACTCCCTTCAGACTCAAATCCGGCCTGCCGGGTTTTCCCCAATCCCCCCTTTAAAATTTTACTTTGCTCACACCCAACAGCACGTCAAGTAATTAAAAAACCCTTTTTTCCTCCATTTCCTCCATCAAACACCTCACGCATGCCTGCGGAAGTCCAAGCCCCCCGCAAAAAAACCTCCTTTTCCCCCCCCCCTCCAACCCTTCCCAGGGGCCCACCCCACCCGCCTTCCTTCCCCCACAGATGATACCTCTTGAAGTCATTCTGTTCGCCCCCATTCTCTCTAATGCCAACCACCCCAACAACCCTTCCCCAGCCCCTGGACAAAAAGTTTTGGTATCCCCACCCCTCCTAATTCCAAAAATACGAATTCCCCTGCATTATATTACACCAACATTGCCCTCAGACATACATCTCCACGCCTCCACCTTCCCCGCTGCAACATTATCACCCACGCTTCACACCCATATAAGAGCGTTTTGGGAAAAAATATACTCCATACATTCCCCTCTTTTCCTCCAAGGGCAAAGTTCTTTGCCCACAGACTCCTAAGTGCACCCCTCACTCTTTTTCCCTCATCAATTCTAGATTCACCCATCTTTTCATAAACCCCTCCGCTGACATCCACTCCCAAAAATCGAATACTCACCCCCCCATACCTCTCCCCCAATCTAATTCAAACTTTTTCACCTAATCTTTTTGTTTTCCTCTAACTTTCCTTTTCCGTATTCACCTTTAAATTTTTTCTTTTGCACACCCTCCAAATTCATCCCCCCAAACTCTGCAACTTTCTTCAGAAAACTCCCAAGAGCACAGTGTCATCGCAAAGGCAGCTGTGGGCAACTCCCCCTTTGGTTGATTCTTTTTCTTTAAAAATCCACGCCCCTTGCCAAGCCCTCGCATTTACTTCCTTACAACCCCCTCTATAATATATTTAAAAAACCCGGTACAAACAACTCCTTTTCTAGGCCACTTTTCTGGGAAAAAAAATTTTCCCCCTTTCCTACAAACTCTAACTAGCCTCCTATCCTCTTTTTTAAACCTTTTACTTTTTTTCAGAAATATTCAATCCCACATCCCCTTAAAATTTTTCCGGATAAGGAGGGGTGAAAAAAGGAAACAGAAGGTTTCAAAAGGGGAAAAAATGGGGAAGCGCCCCCGGGGTTTCCCCGGGCTTTCCCCCTCGTTCCAATCTACAAAACGACATAGGGGGAAAAGAGGACATCGGAGTTTGCCGATGCAAAATAGCCGTCAATTCAAAATTTTCGAGGACATTAACCCAGGAAATTTTAATAGGGCTATATGGCGAAAGTGGGCGTGCAGTTTTAAAATTTGAAAAAGCAAAGTTCTAATGTTGAAAAGGCAATAAACCTGCCAATAAAATAAATATTAGGTCTTTTAATTTACATTGGAAAAATTTAGGGGTTTGGTTACATTTGAAACCAAAAACAGTGCTAAAAATTTAAAATAAAGTAATAAATTTCCCATACAAAACATAATAATAGGGCCCTTTTTCTTCAACTCTAAAACCTTGTTAGGTATTTGATTATTGAAGGTTTTGGGAGATTAAAATGGTAAAATTCCTGGGAAAATGACAAAGGAGGGGAAAAAAAGTTGGGAAAATATGAAATTCCCTTTAGGTGATAAGGGGGAAAAACCACTCCAGAAAAACCCTAAAAAGGGGGAATTTTTAGGTTTAAAAAAAATAAATAAGGGGGTAAATGTGGGGGTTTTATTAGCCTAAGGTCCACTGGTTTTTTAAAAAATTCAAATTTGGGAAGGATAGGTTGGTTTGGAATAGAGTTTGGATGTGGGCAAACCCCAAGCCTTTGAGGCCCTTGTTCTTAAAAAAGGTTGGATCATGTTTAAGTGGGGTTGGGGTTAGACTATAGCTTTGGAAAAAATCTTCTTTCCTCCCTTAAGTCAAGTACCTAGATAGGGGGGATTGGCTTTAAGCCCGGTGGGAGATTGGGGGATGGATGGCACCGAGGGGCCTTTCTTTTATGCATCAGTTTTTTAGGGACGAAAAATCAAAGAACACCCCAACATTAAAGCCCAAGAAAAAAAACCCCAAAAAAAAGAAATTTTCCATCGGGAAAAATCCCAGGAAAACAGGGGGAGGAAGAGGGGAGGAGGATTGACTGAAAAAACCCCTGGGGTTTTGAAAAAAAGGAAGGAAGGGTGGAGGGCAAAACATTATAACAAAAATTTTGGGACTAAGGGAAAGGAAAGAAAACCCCCCAAGGGGCTGAACCAAGAGAAAATAGATAGAGAAACGGAATGTGACATTTTGCCGGGTGCCAAAAGGAGCCAATGGGGGACAAAAATTTTAAGGGGGACAATCAGGGAATTACTGGAAAAACTCCCCCATGGGGGCCCAAAAATGGGGGCCAAGAAAAGATGGATTGGGACAAAAATCAGCATTAAAGTTTTCCCCAAAAACAAAAAAAGGGGGAAAAAACAAGGTTCCTTGTATTACCAGAGTAGGGGGACTAGGGTATAGATGAAAGGCCCCTGGGAGCTAGTGATCATGTGGTTCTGTGCTTCGACTACATAGTTGAGCTCCAAGTGGAGAGAGAGTAGCAGGAATAGCTGGGAAAACCAAACTACAAAAGGGGAACTACTCAGGCATGAGGAACTTCCTTCAAGACATTCAGTGGGAGAGGGAACTGACAGGAAAACCAGTACAAGAAATGATGGACTATGTAACAACAAAATGCAAGGAGGCAGCGGAGAGGTTTGTTCCCAAGGGAAACAGAAATAATGGGAAGAACATAACGAGTCCTTGGTTCACCCAAAGGTGTAGGGAGGCAAAAACTAGGTGTACTAGAGAATGGAAAAGGTACAGAAGACAGAGAACTCAGGAAAATAAAGAAATCAGCCGAAGAGCCAGAAACGAATATGCACAGATAAGAAGGGAGGCTCAGAGACAATATGAAAATGACATAGCATCAAAAGTAAAGACTGACCCGAAGCTGTTGTACAGCCACATCAGGAGGAAAACAACAGTCAAGGACCAGGTAATCAGACTGAGGAAGGGTGATGGGGAATTCACAAGAAACGACCGAGAGGTATGTCAGGAGCTCAACACAAGGTTTAAAGAAGTATTTACAGTGGAAACCAGTAGGACTCCAAGAAATCAGAACAGGGGGGCACACCAGCAAGTGCTGGATGAGGTACATATAACCAAGGAGGAGGTGAAGAAGCTGTTATGCATCTTAAGTAAAAGGACACAAGTGCAAATAATGTGACATTTTGTTGTGGCAACGTTTCGCTCTCCAGGGGAGCGAAACGTTGCCACAATAAAATGTCGCATTAGTTGTACTTTGTTCCTTGTTACCTAATATATTGGCGGTAATTTCAACTTTATTACAACATGATCATCAACTTACCTTAGTGATGCTGTCATCTCTCCCTCGACGATCTGTGAAGCTTCACCTACCTGTAATGTAAACACTACGTATTAATACACTCCTCCCTGGTTCACGTATACCAGGTCCATGTATACCAGGACCATGTATTCCAGGTCCATGTATACCAGGACCATGTATTCCAGGTCCATGTATACCAGGACCATGTATTCCAGGTCCATGTATACCAGGACCATGTATTCCAGGTCCATGTATACCAGGACTATGCATTTCAGGACCGTGTATTGCAGATCCATGTATACCAGGCTCATATTTCAGGACCATGTATTCCAGATCCATGTATTAAAGGAACATGTATTCCAGGACTATGTATTTCACGTCCATGAATACCATTCAACCTACATCTTCAGGAAGTATCTCAGTTATACCTCCTCACACACGCTCTACTTCCTCATTCACACGCTATACCTCCTCATACACACACACACACACACACACAGGGTTAGACTCAGAAGTGTCCCTGTTTGCAGATGATGTGAAGTTAATGAGGAGAATTAAATCTGATGAGGACCAGGCAGGACTTCAAAGAGACCTGGACAGACTGGACACCTGGTCCAGCAAATGGCTTCTCGAATTTAATCCTGCCAAATGCAAAGTCATGAAGATAGGGGAAGGGCACAGAAGACCACAGACAGAGTATAGGCTAGGTGGCCAAAGACTGCAAACCTCACTCAAGGAGAAAGATCTTGGGGTGAGTATAACACCGAGCATGTCTCCGGAAGCACACATCAATCAGATAACTGCTGCAGCATATGGGCGCCTGGCAAACCTGAGAACAGCATTCCGATACCTTAGTAAGGAATCATTCAAGACACTGTACACCGTGTATGTCAGGCCCATACTGGAGTATGCAGCACCTGTTTGGAACCCGCACTTGATAAAGCACGTCAAGAAACTAGAGAAAGTCAAAGGTTTGCGACAAGGTTAGTTCCAGAGCTAAGGGGAATGTCCTATGAAGAAAGATTAAGAGAAATCGGCCTGACGACACTGGAGGACAGGAGGATCAGGGGAGACATGATAACGACATATAAAATACTGCGTGGAATAGACAAGGTGGACAAAGACAGGATGTTCCAGGGAGGGGACACAGAAACAAGAGGCCACAATTGGAAGTTGAAGACACAAATGAGTCAGAGAGATAGTAGGAAGTATTTCTTCAGTCATAGAGTTGTAAGGCAGTGGAATAGCCTAGAAAATGACGTAGTGGAGGCAGGAACCATACACAGTTTTAAGACGAGGTTTGATAAAGCTCATGGAGCGGGGAGAGAGAGGGCCTAGTAGCAACTGGTGAAGAGGCGGGGCCAGGAGCTAGGACTCGACCCCTGCAACCACAAATAGGTGAGTACACACACACACACACACGCAAACGTTATACGTCCTCACAAACATACAAGCTTTATACCTCACACACACATGTTTTACCTCCTCACACACACACCCTATACCTCACACACACATATTATACCTCTTCTCACACACACACGCACACACACACTTAAATCGGAAGAGGATCAGGCAGGACTACAAAGAGACCTGGACAGATTGGACACGTGGTCCAGCAACTGGCTTCTCGAATTCAACCCTGCAAAATGCAAAGTCATGAAGATTGGGGAAGGGCAAAGAAGGCTGCAAACCTCACTTAAGGAAAAGATCTTGGAGTGACCATAGCACCGAACACGTCTCCAGAGGAACACATCAACCAGATAATTGCTGCATATGGGCGCCTGGCAAACCTGAGAATAACGTTCCGATACCTTAGTAAGGAATCGTTCAAGACAGTGTACACTGTGTACGTCAGGCCCATACTGGAGTATGCAGCACAAGTTTGGAACCCACACCTGGTCAAGCACGTCAAGAAATTAGAGAAAGTGCAAAGGCTTGCAACAAGGCTAGTTCCAGAGCTCAGGGGAATGTCCTACGAAGAAAGGTTAAAGGAAATCGGAATAACGGCACTGGAGGACAGGCGGGTCAGGGGAGACATGATAACAACATACAAAATAATGCGTGGAATAGACAGGGTAGACAGACAGGATGTTCCAGAAATGGGACACAGAAACAAGAGGTAACAATTGGACGCTGAAGACTCAGACGAGTCACAGGGGATGTTAGGAAGTACTTCTTCAAGTCACAGAGTCGTCAGGAAGTGGAACAGCCTAGCAAGTGAGGTAATGGAGACAGGAACCATACATAGCTTTAAGACGAGATATGACAAAGCTCAGGAAACAGAGAGGACCTAGTAGCGATCAGTGAAGAGGCGGGTCCAGGAGCTGAGTCTCGACCCCTGCAACCACAATTAGGTGAGTACACACAATATATCGTAAAATTTTAGACCATCATTAAACAACAATGAAAAAATTATTATGATGCAGTGGAGGTGAGATTATCATCAATTGTTGACCTGAAACTGACCTTTGTTGATGGCAGATGGTGTCTGTAGCCAGCTGGTGCTGGGGATGCCAGCTGGTGCTGGGGTAGCCAGCTGGTGCTGGGGTAGCCAGCTGGTGCTGGGGTAGCCAGCTGGTGCTGGGGTAGCCAGCTGGTGCTGGGGTAGCCAGCTGGTGCTGGGGTAGCCAGCTGGTGCTGGGGTAGCCAGTTGGTGCTGGAGCCATGCCACCTGTTCTCTCAACAGTATTGAGGCAATCTTAATTTTTCTGAGAACACTCCCGCGACAACACTCCCGCCGTAACACTCCCGCGACAACACTCCCGCCGTAACACTCCCGCGACAACACTCCCGCCGTAACACTCCCGCGACAACACTCCCGCCGTAACACTCCCGCGACAACACTCCCGCCGTAACACTCCCGCGATAACACTCCCGCCGTAACACTCCCGCGACAACACTCCCGCCGTAACACTCCCGCGACAACACTCCCGCCGTAACACTCCCGCGATAACACTCCCGCCGTAACACTCCCGCGACAACACTCCCGCCGTAACACTCCCGCGACAACACTCCCGCCGTAACACTCCCGCGACAACACTCCCGCCGTAACACTCCCGCGACAACACTCCCGCCGTAACACTCCCGCGACAACACTCCCGCCCTCACACTCCCGCGACAACACTCCCGCCCTCACACTCCCCCCTCACACTCCCGCCCTCACACTCCCGCCCTCACACTCCCGCCCTCACACTCCCGCCCTCACACTCCCGCCCTCACACTCCCGCCCTCACACTTCCGCCCTCACACTCCCGCCCTCACACCCCGCCCTCACACTCCCGCCCTCACACTCCCGCCCTCACACTCCCGCCCTCACACTCCCGCCCTCACACTCCCGCCCCCCTCACACTCCCGCCCTCACACTCCCGCCCTCACACTCCCGCCCTCACACTCCCGCCCTCACACTCCCGCCCTCACACTCCCGCCCTCACACTCCCGCCCTCACACTCCCGCCCTCACACTCCCGCCCTAACACTCCGCCCTACTCCCGCCCTAACACTCCCGCCCTAACACTCCCGCCCTAACACTCCCGCCCTAACACTCCCGCCCTAACACTCCCGCCGTAACACTCCCGCCGTAAAACTCCCGCCGTAAATCTCCCGCCGTAAAACTCCCGCCGTAAAACTCCCGCCGTAAAACTCCCGCCGTAAAACTCCCGCCGTAAAACTCCCGCCGTAAAACTCCCGCCGTAAAACTCCCGCCGTAAAACTCCCGATGTAAAACTCCCGCCGTAAAACTCCCGCCGTAAAACTCCCGCCGTAAAACTCCCGCCGTAAAACTCCCGCCGTAAAACTCCCGCCGTAAAACTCCCGCGACAACACGCCCGTGACAACATGCCCGCGACAACACGCCCGCGACAACACGCCCGCGACTACACGCCCGCGACAACACGCCCGCGACAACACGCCCGCGACACTAGGATGAGTTAGGTTAGGTTAAATTATATCGAGTTACACTGAATAGTTAATATTGACTAATAACCTAACTTAGCTCTATGTAACTAAAACTAACAAAACCCAGCCTAACTAAAGCTAACAGAAGCTAACTATACTTAGCATTACATGATCAAACTCGACCCATCCTAAGCTATCCTCACCAAGCCTAACGTAAGAACCTCTCCAAAAATTTGGTATAATTCTGAAATCAGACGTTATATTGTACATTTTTAAGCTGTCAGATATTTAAGTCCACCAAGCAGTTAGTCTCACTCTTAACTACGACACATGAGAGAAAAAATAATTAAATGTCCAGGGAACACGACGAAACTAATATATGGAATCGCAATAGAAAATAATGTTAATTAAATGAGAACAGGTCGCCCTCATTTTGCTAACTTATCATATTAGAGAGTGAATTATTTGGCGATTTTTCCTTCGTGCATTTCTACAAGATTTTCTTTTTTTTCTTTTTTTTTGGTTTGTTGAGTTAGACTAGGTTCAGCTGGAATAACTTTATGAGGTTAGTAGAGGGCAAAAATACTGAGCTTCGAAGATAAACCTCTTCTCAGAGTCTGAGGATCCACAGTTACACCCACAAGTGATACTTCCAAAATTAATAATAAGTAAATAAATAAATAAATAAATAAATAAATATATATATATATATATATATATATATATATATATATATATATATATATATATATATATATATATATATATATTCCTGTCATTTCAGGAGCCCCCACCCCCCTATTTGCTATTATCTATTCTAGGGTGCAGTAGTTGCGGAAATTTATTGCGAAACTTGCCACCTACACAGTAGGCTCCTTCAGTCGACTGCTGCTTCTGCTGGTCCCTCTGTATTCAACTGAGAAAGTCTACTGTGTAAGAGAAACGTTTTGCAATAAATATATATCAACGCATTAACATTAGCGATCTCTCTCGCTCTACTGAATTTACGGAAGGTGATGCAGTAAACCCAGGATCTGTGAATTCAGTTTTATGTTGTTTGAATTATCTGTGGTTTACCGTGACCCAAAAAATATCCCTTAATTTTGCTTAATAATGACCACAAAAGTAACGATGGTGACAGTTGTTCAAACACTAAGAGAAGCCGTCAAGTGCTGCCCATCAGTGAACAAGTGATAATTCTCAACTTACTGTGAGTAATTTATCAACTTTATCATAGGTATGTATGTAAACGAAAAACCACTAATTATATATAAATGGTTCGCTACTTTCCGCGGTTTCGGGTATCCACGGTAAGTTTTGGAATTTATCCCCTCGGATACGAGGGGACTTATGTACTTCTACCTCCTTCCTTACAGGATGTGAGAAGATCATGGGATGGGATAGAATATACTGTGTGTGAGAGGGATAGTAGGACCGACTGTAGTCACAGTCTAGGATACAAGTTAAACAAACCATGGTACGGGTGGCGTTTGAACCCACGACAAGTTATAAAACTCACTCACCATGGCTCAAATCCCACTCGTACAGTAGTTTCTCTGCAATCGTTTTATCAAGTATTCGTGAGTAATGTTACAAGTTTATGACAAAGTAGCCATAACGTAACTAAAATTGAAATTGGCGTCATTATGGTCAAAAACAATGACATGAAGACTTGCATAGATGGACTGTTTTTCTAACTAAATATTCCTTCAAAAAAGACCTGTGTAAAAAATGCCTGACTCGTAGATCTGTATTTATTTACTCGGTATTCTTGGAAAACATGTTGTGATGGTTTCGACAGCATCTAGACCTCGTCTGCAGGGGCAACTGTGTAGACGATTTGCTGTCAATTATCAGCTAAGTGTTCATTATATATATATATATAATAAACACAGCAGGAGGCAAAACTCTGTTGAGAATTTGGCCTTACCTGCTGTGTTTATTATATATATATATATAATGAACACTTAGCTGATAATTGACAGCAAATCGTCTACACAGTTGCCCCTGCAGACGAGGTCTAGATGCTGTCGAAACCATCACAACAGTGGGCTGTCAAGAGATACAATTTGTAAGTATAAATTACCCCTAGGGGGTGTTATGTCAGCATATTTCATTCGATGATGGCTGACGAATACTTACTTGTTTGGACTCAAAAGTCCACACCTTACTGCCGATTATAGGTTGATTACAAACTCCTTGTGACTCAAGAATTGCGCAATCCCCCGATCTACAAGAAATTCGTAACATACCTTGCTCTTTGTAACGTGAGCTATGGTGTTCTCAACACCTTCGACAGATATCGGTGACTTGATAGAAGCTAAAGTGTCCTTGGATGTCCACGTCTTCCATTGTCTAGGAAACGCACACTGGTACACTATGTTCCACAAGATTCGTCTTTATTGTTCACAATGTATCACAAGAGAAGCTGATCACACTTCTCTTAAGAGTTTATTGTGTTTTGTGAGACACTTTATTCACACTAACGCACAGATCAGTGTCCTTTGCTGGTTATCCTGGCGTCAGTGTGACTCTCTCTAGAGTCAAAAGTAATCTGGCGTCAGTACACCACCACAAGCCGTCACTGCCCTAGCACAAAAAAAAAAACGCTGACCTAGTACCTTGCATCCTTCTCACCTCCTCGATGAAGCAAAGCAGAATGTTTGTTTCTTGCTGTCTTAATCATAGACAACAATGTACACTATTTTTACTATGGTAATAAAGTGGGAGCAGGATTTTCCTTAATTGTCCTGCTAAGTAAGAGATGTACTGTCTCTTATAAAAATACACGTTGCAACACCGCTGCAAGGAGCAGAGGTCACTTGATTACGTGGCATCTGTGATCAATTACTCACTCTAGCAGTAAACAAGACGCTCGCCCCTTCTGAGTGGCCCCTCAGGGCTGAGAGGGCTGAAGGGGGCTGAAGGGGGCTGATACCCCCCTCCTGGAGAAAATTTCTCCACAAAACATGCCCATGTAAGTACTGGAAGGCAAACTACGGGATTCACACAACTTTTTGCAATGATTGATGCTTTCAACCCTCCGTAACGATAGAAAGGATAGATAAGCAACTCTACCTTAACATCAGTATCCGCACTGTACACAAAATGATGCTCCTTGACAACAGGAAACAACACTGGTAACAGCTAACGTAAACATCTTAAATAAAAGGACAAAAGTGCAATTAATGTGACATTTTGTTGTGGCAACGTTTCGCTCTCCAGGAGAGTGAAACGTTTCCACAATAAAATGTCGCATTAGCTGTACTTTGTATCTTTTTACCTAACGTATTGGTGATAATTTCAACATTACAGCTTAAACATCAACTTACCTTAGTGATGCTGTCATCTCTCCCTCGACGATCTGTGAAGCTTCACCTACCTGTAATGTAAATACTACGTATTAATACACACCTCCCAGGGTCATGTATTCCAGGTCCATGTATTCCAGGACCATGTATTCCAGGACCATGTATTCCAGGACCATGTATTCCAGGACCATGTATTCCAGTACCATGTATTCCAGAACCAAGTATTGCAGGACCAAGTATTCCAGGTCCAAGTATTCCAGGACCAAGTATTCCAGGAACATGAATACCAGTCAGCCTACATCTTCCGGAGGTTTTTTTTTTTATTAACACACTTGCCGATTCCCACCAAGGCAGGGTGGCCCGAAAAAGAAAAACTTTCACCATCATTCACTCCATCACTGTCTTGCCAGAAGGGTGCTTTATACTACAGTTTTTAAACTGCAACATTAACATCCCTCCTTCAGAGTGCAGGCACTGTACTTCCCATCTCCAGGACTCAAGTCCGGCCTGCCGGTTTCCCTCAATCCCTTCATAAATGTTACTTTGCTCACACTCCAACAGCACGTCAAGTATTAAAAACCATTTGTCTCCATTCACTCCTATTAAACACACTCACGCATGCCCGCTGGAAGTCCAAGCCCCTCGCACACAAAACCTCCTTTACCCCCTCCCTCCAACCTTTCCTAGGCCGACCCCTACCCCGCCTTCCTTCCACTACAGACTGATGCACTCTTGAAGTCGTTCTGTTTCGCTCCATTCTCTCTACATGTCCGAACCACGTCAACAACCCTTCCTCAACCCTCTGGACAACAGTTTTGGTAATCCCGCACCTCCTCCTAACTTCCAAACTACGAATTCTCTGCATTATATTCACACCACACATTGCCCTCAGACATGACATCTCCACTGCCTCCAGCCTTCTCCTCGCTGCAACATTCATCACCCATGCTTCACACCCATATAAGAGCGTTGATAAAACTATACTCTCATACATTCCCCTCTTTGCCTCCAAGGACAAAGTTCTTTGTCTCCACAGACTCCTAAGTGCACCGCTCACCCTTTACCCCTCATCAATTCTATGATTCACCTCATCTTTCATAGACCCATCCGCTGACACGTCCACTCCCAAATATCTGAATACATTCACCTCCTCCATACTCTCTCCCTCCAATCTGATATCCAATCTTTCATCACCTAATCTTTTTGTCCTCATAATCTTACTCTTTCCTGTATTCAATTTTAATTTTCTTGTTTTGCACACCCTACCAAATTCATCCACCAATCTCTGCAACTTCTCTTCGGAATCTCCCAAGAGCACAGTGTCATCACCAAAGAGCAGCTGTGACAACTCCCACTTTGTGTGATTCTTTATCTTTTAATTCCACCCCTCTTGCCAAGACCCTCGCATTTACTTCTCTTATAACCCTATCTAAAAATATATTAAACAACCACGGTGACATCACACATCCTTGTCTAAGGCCTACTTTTACTGGGAAATAATTTCCCTCTTTCCTACATACTCTAACCTGAGCCTTACTATCCTCGTAAAAACTCTTCACTGCTTTCAGTAACCTACCTCCTACACCATACACCTGCAACATCTGCCACATTGTCCCCCTATCCACCCTGTCATGTGCCTTTTCCAAATCGGAGGTATCTCAGTTATACCTCACACACACACACACACACACACACACACACACACACACACACACACACACACACACACACACACACACACAGGACAGTAGGGTCAAGGGAGACATGATAAAGACATACAAAATACTGTGTGGAATAGACAGGGTTAACAGACAGGATGTTCCAGAGAGGGGACACAGAAACAAGGGGTCACAGTTGGAAGCTGAAGACTCAGACGAGTCACAGGGATGTTAGGAAGTATTTCTTCAGTCATAGAATTGTCAGGAAGTGGAATAGTCTGGCAAGTGATGTAGTGGATGCAGGAACCATACATAGCTTTAAGATGAGGTATGATAAAGTCATGGAGCAGGGAGAGAGAGGACTTAGTACCACACAGTGAAGAAACAGGGCCACGAGCTGAGTCTAGACCCCAGGGCCACGAGCTGAGTCTAGACCCCAGGGCCACGAGCTGAGTCTAGACTCCAGGGCCACGAGCTGAGTCTAGACCCCAGGGCCACGAGCTGAGTCTAGACCCCAGGGCCACGAGCTGAGTCTAGACCCCAGGGCCACGAGCTGAGTCTAGACCCCAGGGCCACGAGCTGAGTCTAGACCCCAGGGCCACGAGCTGAGTCTAGACCCCTGCAACCAGAATTAGGTGAGTACCCACACCTTGTGTATCCCCACAAAATATCGTAAATCTTTTAGACATTCATTAAACAACAGGAAAAAGTTATTATTATGATGCAGTGGAGGCGAGATTATCAGCAACTGTTGACCTGAAACTGACCTTTGTTGATGGCAGATGGTGTCTGTAGCCAGCTGGTGCTGGGGTAGTCAGTGCTGGTGTAAAAAGCTGGTGCTGGGGAAGTCCGGTGCTGGTGTAGTAGGCCGTACTGGGGTAGTCAGCTGCTGCGTGGGCAGCCAGCTGGTAATGGGGTAGCCAGCCGGTGCTTGGGTAGTCAGCTGGTGCTGGGGTAGTCAGCTGGTGCTGGGGTAGCCAGCTGGTGCTGGGGTAGTCAGCTGGTGCTGGGGTAACCAGCTGGTAATGGGGTAGCCAGCCGGTGCTTGGGTAGTCAGCTGGTGCTGGGGTAGTCAGCTGGTGCTGGGGTAGCCAGCCGGTAATGGGGTAGCCAGCTGGTAATGGGGTAGCAAGCCGGTGCTTGGGTAGACAGCGGGTGCTGGGGTAGTCAGCGGGTGCTGGGGTAGTCAGCTGGTGCTGGGGTAGCCAGCCGGTGCTTGGGTTGTCAGCAGGTCTGGTGCAGTCAGCTGGTAATGGTACGGTAGCCAGCCGGTGCTTGGGTAATCAGCCGGTGCTTGGGTAGTCAGCTGGTGCTGGGGTAGTCAGCTGGTGCTGAGGTAGTCAGCTGGTGGTAGGGTAGTCAGCTGGTGCTGGGGTAGTCAGCTGGTGCTGGGGTAGTCAGCTGGTGCTAGGTTAGTCAGCTGGTGCTGGGGTAGCCAGTTGGCTCTGTAGCGAAGCCACACCGCGACAACACTCCCGCGACGACACTCCCGCGACAACACGCCCGCGACAACACGCCCGCGACAACACGCCCGCGACAACACTCCCGCGACAACACTCCCGCGACAACACTCCCGCGACAACACTCCCGCGACAACACGCCCGTGACAACACAACGCTCCCGCGACAACACAACACTCGCGCCACAACAGGCCCGCCACAACAGGCCCGCCACAACACGCCCGCCACAACACGCCCGCCACAACACGCCAGCCACAACACGCCCGCCACAACACTCCCGCCACAACACGCCCGCCACAACACTCCCGCCACAACACGCCCGCCACAACACGCCCGCCACAACACTCGCGCCACAACACGCCCGCCACAACACGCCCGCCACAACACTCGCGCCACAACACGCCCGCCACAACACGCCCGCCACAACACGCCCGCCACAACACTCGCGCCACAACACGCCCGCCACAACACTCGCGCCACAACACTCGCGCCACAACACTCGCGCCACAACACGCCCGCCACAACACTTGCGCCACAACACTCGCGCCACAACACTCCCGCCACAACACTGAACTTATAATCACTAACAATTCACTTGCTTATTACCATTAGTTATAATCATTACGATATAAGCATCGATAATAATAGCGCATCCAGTACTGATTTTGAGAGCGCTAAATCCTTAGGGATTATACTCAGTCTGAGCAATTATAAACAAGTTATATACACTGATATACACCAGTATACACATATATATATCTCTATATATACACTGAGATATGTACACTTCTCAATGTATATACTCTCATACTATAGTAATAGTAATCGAAGCATATACACTGAATTACACACTGATGTGTATATACACAAATACACATCTGTGAGTGTATATATACTGAAGGATATATACATTTCAGTGTATTTTACGTGTAGGTAGAAGAGTGTAGAGCAGCGACCGTCCTGTTGTAGCTGCTACAACCACAGTGAGGGAAACTAAGCTTCGTCAAGCTCAGCTTCGAGGCTTCGAAGCTTCTCATGAAGTCTCTGAATGAGAGGTTTCTTCAAGGTGTTTTTAACGTCTTCATGAACACGGGATTCATACAGCCAGAGGTGTATGTTTCTCCCTGTATACACCTAGAATTTCATTCCCATTCTAGGTATTAAAGTATTCCTGACAGGTGGTATACAGGTTGGTTAATAAAGTTTGAAGCCTATCGACTACACAAGGGTTGTGCGGTTGCCTATCCACCGCCAGACAAGATTTTTATAATACCCAAAGAATTCAAACAATTCTTAACACATATACCTTGAGAGATATATGCAGCTGTCAGGGTATATACCCGGTAGGTATGCAGGTGCCTTGGAGCCCTGATAACCTTCGTGTAGTAGATAGACTTTAAACCCCACTAACCAACCAATCAGCCTTAATGACCCTCGTGTAGTAGACAGACTTGAAACCACACACTAAAAATATTAATAATAATTAACTATTTCTACAAGTACAGTCCATAGCTGACATCAATGACATACTTCTATATAGCTGACATCAATGACATACTACTATATAGCTGACATCAATGACATACTACTATATAGCTGACATCAATGACATACTACTATATAGCTGACATCAATGACATACTACTATATAACTGACATCAATGACATACTACTATATAGCTGACATCAATGACATACTACTATATAACTGACATCAATGACATACTACTATATAGCTGACATCAATGACATACTACTATATAACTGACATCAATGACATACTACTATATAGCTGACATCAATGACATACTACTATATAACTGACATCAATGACATACTACTATATAGCTGACATCAATGACATACTACTATATAACTGACATCAATGACATACTACTATATAACTGACATCAATGACATACTACTATATAGCTGACATCAATGACATACTACTATATAACTGACATCAATGACATACTACTATATAGCTGACATCAATGACATACTACTATATAGCTGACATCAATGACATACTACTATATAGCTGACATCAATGACATACTACTATATAACTGACATCAATGACATACTACTATATTACTGACATCAATGACATACTACTATATTAAAAGTCTCTTGTTTATGCAGAGCATTTCCCTCAAATTATGTCAATTTTATTCCCAGGATGCGACCCACACCAGTCGACTAGCATCCAGGTACCCATTTTACTGCTAGGTGAACACAGACAGCAGGTATCTTACGGAAACACGCCCTAATCTTTCCTCCCCGTACCGGGGATCGAACCCCAGACCTCAGTGTGTGAGCTGAGTGCGCTACCAGTCGAGCTGCGGGACACCAACATCTTTCATGAGTTGCTTAACGAAGATTCGAAGTATCAGTGACTCACCCCCTTTCTCTTTCTCTCCCCTCTCCCTCTCTCTCTCTTTCCCCTCTCTCTCTCTTTCCCCCTCTCTCTCTCCCCCTCTTTTTCTCCCCCTCTTTTTCTCTTTTTTATGCAGGTTTTAACAAGGTTAGGTTAAGGATTCCTAGCTTTATTGACAAGCTTTTTACAAGTTAAGGATTCCTAACTTTATTGACAAGCTAAGAGCTGTTACCTACATCAGCTCATTTGAAAGCATTTTTATTGTAATGAAACATATAAGTAGGGAACAGGATGAAGTTGGAGCCATCTGTGAGTCAACATTTTCATTTGATCAACTGACTTTATCTTGTTGACATCATAATGCTGTACGAATGTGTTCCAGCCTCGAGTCCACCTTGGGATAAATGATTTCAGATGAAGTGATGTTCTGGAGAAGGGTACAGCCAGAGTGAAGTTGTTGCTTTCTGCCCGTCTTGTGGTACAGAAGCTTGCTTCTCGCTGTCCTCGACGTGGAGCCAAGTGTGGTACTTTGACAATGTTGGCCTTGTATATAACAGTAAGGCCACCCACATCCCTCCTGTTTTGAAGGCTCTGTTCAAATGGCAGATCTATCCAGGATAGGTCCAGGCGAGAGATGAGACGTCTTGCTCTGTTCTTTAATCTGTCAAGCAGTCGCAGATGAGGAGGGGGGGGGGGAGGCAAACGCTGAAAGTGGAGCATACTCAAGGTGTGAACGTACTTGTGCCTCATACAAAATTTTGCAACCTCTATTGTCAAGCAGATGCGAGATACATCGAAGTGCTGTAAGTTTCCTGGCTGCCTTGTTTGCAAGATTTACAATGTGGTTCTTCTTGATCAGTTTGGAGTCAAATTTCTTCCCAAGGACATATACTTCTTCTCAAGGTACCAACACTTTCCCATTCATGCTTACTACTGCACCGGCATTACTGTCACGGTGCGTAGACACCATCATCATTTCTATTTTCTCAGGTGCAAATGTTACTTGTAATTGGTTTCTCCAGGCTGATATAGCTCTTAGCTGGTGATTGATATAGCTTAGATCAGCTGGCATTTCTTCTCTTGGATAAGTAAATGTCAGTGTACAGTCGTCTGTATATGCATGGGATTCTGGGATGAGATGAAGAAGGTCATTGAAGTAGACATTCCATAACAATGGTCCAAGCACGCTTCCTTGTGGAACACTTGCCCCAATAGAATGTCTTGCTGATTCTGTTCCATTGAGAACTACACTTAGAGATCTACCATGAAGGTAATCACTGAGGAGACGTAGCATAGAGTCTGCAAATCCCAGTGTCTGCAGTTTTGCCAAGAGGCCCTGATGATGCCACACTCAATTGAAAGCACCAGTAATGTCCAGTGCTACCACACAGCTGACTTTGGATTCATCCAGTGACTGTTGCCATTTAGTGGAGAGGTTTAACAACAGATCAGCAGCAGAGTAACCTTTCCTGAAGCCATATTGACAGTCACAAAGTAGTGAGTGGTAGTCAAAAAACTCTGCCATTTGTCTTGAGATTATTGTCTCAAGGATTTTGCCAGTGATTGACAGGAGTGACACTAGTTTGTAGTTGCTGATTTTTTGCTGTGCTCTTCTTTTTGTGAACAGAGACTGCATTTTCCTCTTTCCACAGAGAAGGCCATTTACACTGTACTAGGCAGTGCTGAAAGATGCGAGTTAGAGGTGCTGCTAGCTGGTCTGCACATCTTCTCAGTAATCTTGGACACAACTTGTCTGGGCCCACAGCCTTTTCTTGGTCAAGCGATTTAAGAAGGAAATGCACCTCCTGCCTTATTGTCACCACTGACAGTTTTGACACAGTTCTTGCAGCTAGCCAAGGAGGGTCCCTTGGCTGGATCAGGAACTTGCATTTTGGTAGCAAAGTGTTCGGCAAAGAGGTCCGCCTTCTCTTGACTAGTAGTAGAGGTGGTCCCATCCTGTCGATTTAGAGGTGGAATTAGTTCATCAGGCAGATAACCTTGTCTGTCACATGTGCAACATCTGGGTATCTTTATTGTAGACGTTTCGCCATCCAGTGGCTTTATCAATACAAATTCTAGGACATAACTTGAAGACAGTAGAACTATGTACAGAAGATGAGGTAATCAGTCCCTCAAACTAGGAGTAGGTGCGAACAGCACCATAGTCGTGGAGATTCTGAAGCAGAAGAAAGAATCCTGGCGCTTATATAGTAACGTCAGGTGTAGCAGACGAGGGCATATTCACTGGTAGGCGGGATTCCCCAGTGGAAGTAGGTCCTTCCCAAAGAGATGGGTTAGTTGTAGAAGTAGTTGTCGTAGTCGTGAAGGTTATGTACATGTCCTCAGAATTAAGATTCCATGATGTTGCAGTGTCTGACAAGTTGTGTACGAAATGGTATATAATACCGACAAGATGAGAGTAAGACACATGTGCAACATCTGGGTATCTTTATTGTAGACGTTTCGCCATCCAGTGGCTTTATCAATACAATTCTAGGACATAACTTGAAGACAGTAGAACTATGTACAGAAGATGAGGTAATCAGTCCCTCAAACTAGGAGTAGGTGCGAACAGCACCATAGTCGTGGAGATTCTGAAGCAGAAGAAAGAATCCTGGCGCTTATATAGTAACGTCAGGTGTAGCAGACGAGGGCATATTCACTGGTAGGCGGGATTCCCCAGTGGAAGTAGGTCCTTCCCAAAGAGATGGGTTAGTTGTAGAAGTAGTTGTCGTAGTCGTGAAGGTTATGTACATGTCCTCAGAATTAAGATTCATGATGTTGCATGTCTGAACATAATTTGTACGAAATGTATTAATACCGACAATTTGGGTAAGACACTTTCCATCTGGGTATCCCTTATTGGTAGTCGTTCGCTCATCCATGCTTTACAATAAAAGCTAGGACATAACTTGATAGACAGTAGAACTATGTCAGAATGAGTAATCAGTCCCTCATACTAGGAGTAGGTGCGAACACCCATAGTCTGTGAGATTCTGAGCTAAGATAAGATCCTGGCGCTTATTTTAGTAAAGTCAGTGAGCGAGAGGGCTATCACTAGTAGCGGGATTCCCCAGTGGAGTAGCCCTTCCCAAGCGATGGGTTAGTTGTAGACAGTATTCGTAGTCGTGAAGGTTATGTCAGACACTGCAACATCATGGAATCTTAATTCTGAGGACATGTACATAACCTTCACGACTACGACAACTACTTCTACAACTAACCCATCTCTTTGGGAAGGACCTACTTCCACTGGGGAATCCCGCCTACCAGTGAATATGCCCTCGTCTGCTACACCTGACGTTACTATATAAGCGCCAGGATTCTTTCTTCTGCTTCAGAATCTCCACGACTATGGTGCTGTTCGCACCTACTCCTAGTTTGAGGACTGATTACCTCATCTTCTGTACATAGTTCTACTGTCTTCAAGTTATGTCCTAGAATTTGTATTGATAAAGCCACTGGATGGCGAAACGTCTACAATAAAGATACCCAGATGTTGCACATGTGTCTTACTCTCATCTTGTCGGTATTATATACCATTTCGTACACAACTTGTCAGACACTGCAACATCATGGAATCTTAATTCTGAGGACATGTACATAACCTTCACGACTACGACAACTACTTCTACAACTAACCCATCTCTTTGGGAAGGACCTACTTCCACTGGGGAATCCCGCCTACCAGTGAATATGCCCTCGTCTGCTACACCTGACGTTACTATATAAGCGCCAGGATTCTTTCTTCTGCTTCAGAATCTCCACGACTATGGTGCTGTTCGCACCTACTCCTAGTTTGAGGGACTGATTACCTCATCTTCTGTACATAGTTCTACTGTCTTCAAGTTATGTCCTAGAATTTGTATTGATAAAGCCACTGGATGGCGAAACGTCTACAATAAAGATACCCAGATGTTGCACATGTGTCTTACTCTCATCTTGTCGGTATTATATACCATTTCGTACACAACCTTGTCTGTCCTTGACCAGGGACCACCAGGTTTTCGAGCCTACCCTACCTGATGCTAGCTTTCTTTTTGTGTCCACCTCCCATTTAGCGATGGCCCCCTTTTGAACTTCACCCATATGCCTACAGGTTTGCCTGAGCAAGTTCCTGTTATAGGTGGTAGGATGTCTCTTATACCTTCACCATGCCTCATACTTAGCAGTAGCAGCAGTAAGGATGTGTCCAGTGAAGGCTTTCACTTGGTTGTCAACATCCCCTTGGAGAAGAGCGTTCCAATCGGTGGTGGCGAGCTCAGAGCAAAGGGTTAGCCAATTGCCTCTTTCCCATATCTAGGTTGTGCGTGTGGACTCCTCACCTTGTTCTGTTGGGATCTTAAGTGTCATAAAAGCAGCCTGGTAGTCAGACGATCCAACATAGCCGAGAGGTTGACAAGTGACTTTACCTTCTGCCAGACCACTCACTACTGGGTCAAGGAAGGAGCCAGAGATGTGAGTAGGGAAATCAATAAAGTTTCTCAAGTCAAATACTGCAAGAAGGTCATCAAAGTCCCTCTGTATAAAGTGTTGGTTGAGGTCACCAACAATTATGATATGTTGACAGTTGTGTTGTAGCAGAACGGAGTCCATATTTTCCATTAGGAAGTTGATGGGGTCTGCATGTTGCCACTGAGGTCTGTACATTGCACATACTAGTACAGAGGTACTAGTGTTTATGCATAACTTGAAGAACATCATTTCATGATGAGTAGGGATGTCAACACCAATGTGCTGGGCAAGTAGACTTTTAGAGATGCACACAGCAACACCTCCTCCTTGCCTTCGCTTGTCTCTTCTCATCCACGAGGTGTAGCCAGCAATTTTTGCAAAATTTTCTGGAGTCCTGTCGTTCAAAAATGTTCCAACAACAGCTATCACGTCAGGACGTCGAGCGTTCACAAAACTGTGTGTGAACTCTCCAACATTGGTAATGAAACCTCTAATGTTGGCCGACAGGATGCTAATAGACTGGCTCCTCATGATGTGTTCAGTTTGAGGTGGCTGGTGTGTAAGGTGCCTGCCCTTGAGAGAGGTAGGGCACCGAGACATCTGCTGAGATGTAGGTCTGTGGTTTTGTATAATGCACAATACTACCTGCTTGCCTGAGATAGGAGTAGCTGAGTGGGTGACGTGTGAGCGTGTTCACTAATTCAAAGATCCTGCTGGTTTGTTCCGAGAACAGGTCTCTAAACAGGTGGTCCTCTCTGTCAAGTTCCTTTTTCTTCCGACATTGGTCCTGCTGATGTCTTTTCTTGTGGCAGTAATTGCACCTGGTATCTAGAAGGCAGTTGTTAGTGGTGTGCTCCCTCTGGTGACAGCGAGAACACTGCCTAGGTGTCTGGGAGGGTGTACTACTATTTGTTGCACCTCCTATGTTTTGCTGCTGATTTGTCTGCAGGGTCTGCCACAGGTCAGACTTATGATTGTGTATCTGATGAACGTTTTCCTGGGATTGTGTTGGTGCAAGGTGAGACGGCTGTAGAAGTCTTCCTCCTCCACATCGTCTTCCATGTCCTCTACCATGCCTCTGTACAGTTCTGACAGATGTGTCCCTGCTCTTCGTAATTTGGCTCAGCAGCTGTTCAGGTGCAGTGATAGTCTGCTGATTATTAACGGCATCAATCTCTGGTGGAGAAAATCCCGACTTAGTACTTGCAGATGAAGCACTGCTGCCAGATGATGGAATGGTGTCGGAAGGTGTGATGGCAGTTGTAGGATCAGTGATCGAATGTGCGCTGTCTAGTGTACTGGCAGGTGCTGAAGCAGTGATGTCAGGTGTAGGAGAAGTAACAGATCCAAGACTTGGGAGAGTGTTGGTAGCTGAGAGAGAAGTTGATATCTTTGGGGTGAAATTTGACTTCAAACTGACCAAAAAGAACCGCGTCATAAATCTTGTAAACAAGGCAGCCAGGAAGCTTACAGCACTTCGACGTATTTCGCATCTGCCTGACAGTAGGGTTGCAAGGTTCTATGTGAGGCACAAGCTCATATCTTAAGTATGCTCCACTTTTTCTTGGTTTGCCTTCCCCCCCCCCCCCCCCCCCACACTCATCTACAACTGCTTGACAGAGTAGAGAACAGAGCAAGACGTCTCATCTCTCGCCTGGACCCATCGTGGATAGATCTGTGTTACAAAAAACGCGATTCTAAAAGCTTAGAGATCTCCAGTGAATACTAGAAAGGACTGCCCTTCTAGCATCCAGCCTGTTACTGGGTTTTCGTAACAAGTAGTCAGTATCCTTGTCCAATTATCCATTAAAATTCAGTATGGTTCAATAGTGCTTTAGGATTACAACTGGTAGGCTACTAACTAGAGAAATTAAAATTTAATAAATTTATTAAGTAGTAAGTTGTCTAGAGGTATATTATCAAATTAAATTAATTACAGCAATCAAAATAAAATCAATCTCTCGAGTTCAATATTATTGTGCTGAAAGCACGTATCACATTTATAATTCTTAAGTACCGTCAGGTACATTAACATTTAATAAGATATTACAAATATGTACAAGTGTGTGTATGCGTGTAAGTGCTCTTAAGTAGTTAACTATGTCTCAAGACTCGAATAAGACTTAAACAAGTGACTGACAAAGTCCTCAAATAGACTAACTTCTTGACCGACTGGCAACCCGAACAGTCTGCTTGAACAACAAAGAATGCTAAGCCCAATAGCAATGCAATATCAAGCGACTGCGACACAGAATCAGGAACTGGGAAATAATATAACGACACTAAGTAGGGACCATCAGCAGATCCTCCACAAAAGTTACAAAACTCCCATAATACTGAATCTTCGTTCAGCATAGGTAAAACTGTGACTGTGACAATGCACAGAAACCAGTACAAAATTAGGTCAGAAGCTATAGCTAAGGACCTGAGATGTTCAGAGTGTCTATGTGACACACAACCTCAGTACAACGTCGAAAATCACAAAGTCTTTACAATGTTCTGTGAACAAAGTTCTACAGAACTAACAAGAATAATGAGACAGACAATCTGTCCAACCAGCAAGCGAGTCTCGAGCAGACTGTCAGACAGACAAGCTGTCCGACCAGCAAGCGAGTCTCCAGCAGACTGAATACTTCACACGAGGTGAGGACACCCCCCCCTCGATCACATGATAGCTACGTGGACAACTGCAGCTCAGAAGCCGGCAGTATAACTAGCGACAAGCGATAATTACAGTAGTTTGACAATCAAGCCTAACTGAGCACATTTTATATACATCCTAACAACATAAGCTAAATAACAATATAAGTCAAATAATAATATAAAGTCATACATTTACGATTTAGCTATTATCGCAAATATAAGCAATATAAAATTATATGAAAAGATAATATACATTATATATACATAATAATCATTGTAACCCATTCAGGGGTTGCAACAATCTGCCATTTCAACAGAGCCTTCAACAGAGGAGGGATGTTATGTACAAGGCCAACGTTGTCAAAGTACTGCACTTGGCTCCACTTTGAGAATGGCGAGAAACAAGTTTCTATACCACACGATGGGCAGAAAGGAGCAATTTCACTCTATCTGTCACTCTATCTGTCTCTATCACTCTATCTCCAGAACATCACTTCATCTGAGATCATTTATCCCTAAAATGACTCGAATCTGGAACACATTCGTACAACATTATGATGTCAACGAGATAAAGTCAGTTGATCAAATGAAAATGCTGGCTCACAGATGGCTCCAACTTCATCCTGTTCCCTACTTGTACGTGTCATAACAATAAAAATGCTTTCAAATGAACTGGTGTACGTAACAGCTCTTAGCTTGTCAATAAAGCTAAGGGGAGGGGAGAGAGAGAAAGAGAAAGGATGGAGGGGAGGGGGGGGGGGTAGGTTTACTGATACATCAAATCTTCGTTAAGCAACTCATGAAAGATGCTGGTGTCCCGCAGCTCGATTGGTAGTGGACTCAGCTCACACACTGAGGTCTGGGGTTCGATCCACGGTGCGGGGTGGAAACATTAGGGCGTGTTTTCGTAAGATACCTGCTGTCTGTGTTCACCTAGCAGTAAAATGGGTACCTGGATGCTAGTCGACTGGTGTGGGTCGCATCGTGGGAATAAAATTGGCCTAATTTGAGGGAAATGCTCTGCATAAACAAGAGACTTTTAATATAGTAGTATGTCATCATTGTTCGCATCGCTATTGGGCCGTGCGGACACGCTGCGCAGTAGCTCCTGATTCAACTGACTTCTGCGCAGTTTTCACAGACCACTACAAGTCACAAGATGGCGGACCGACAAGGCAGGAGAGTTAACACGGTCTGTGTTGCATTCACACAAGGCTCCCTCAGTGTTTCTACAATGCATACATTGATGCCATGCATTATACGCGACGTCTACGGCATCCCCAATGAAGAATTATATGGCGTAGCTTTGAATGGGATGTCAAGGATATTTATAAAATTCGTGAATGCCGGCTTCTACAACAAGATTGTGGAAACTTTTCAAGAAAGGAGAATGGTAGTGAATTCGGCTGTGGAAGTGTGTCTACATGACGTGTCGACGTATGTCACCTGGGTCAAGGTGAGAAATGTGCCTTTCGAGGCGGAGGAGTACGATCTGCGGGATGTTTTCGGCAGATACGGAACGGTGCATGCAGCGACCAAGGGAGTGTGGAGAGAGGGCCCATACGAGGGGTTCCCGGAGGGCTCGTTCACCATCAAGATGACGCTCCGCCAGTCGATTCCCTCTTATGTACGTCTGGAAAAATATAGGACCCAGGTGTTTGTTCATTACGCTGGCCAAAGGAAGACTTGCAGACTTTGCAACTCTTTTGAGAAATTAGACACATGTGCAACTCTTGGGTATCTTTATTGAGGAAACGTTTCGCCACACAGTGGCTTCATCAGTCCATACAAAGGAGAATCTTGAAGAACAGGAGGAGAATGAGGTAATCAGTCCCTCAACTTTGAGTCGATGTGGTCAGTCCATCAATCTTGAATAGAATATGGCATACGTGCTGAGAAGGAGCTTATAAACCGTTGGCAGGAGAGGTGCAGCAGTCATAGGTGGTGTCACATTTGTTCAATGTGGAAGTAGGTCGTGCCCAAGAATTAGGCAAGCGAAGAATTCCCAAGTATTAAGATCCCAAGAAGTTGCAGTGTCTGACAGGTTTGTAGATGAATGGTTCAGAGAACCGACATGTTGATAAATTAGACACATGTGCAACTCTTGGGTATCTTTATGCCGTATTCTATTCAAGATTGATGGACTGACCACATCGACTCAAGGTTGAGGGACTGATTACCTCATTCTCCTCCTGTTCTTCAAGATTCTCCTTTGTATGGACTGATGAAGCCACTGTGTGGCGAAACGTTTCCTCAATAAAGATACCCAAGAGTTGCACATGTGTCTAATTTATCAACATGTCGGTTCTCTGAACCATTCATCTACAAACTCTTTTGAGCATATGGCTGCCCAGTGCCCCCGTCGACTGGTTGGCCACTCCCGGGACCAGTCACCTGTGGGCCTACGGGCTGAGGCTTTCGTGACTGAGCCTGGTACCTCAGCTGGGCAAGTTCCCAAGCTTTGGAGTGATGAGATGCAACAGGAGGACACGCAGTCTACGATGTGTGCCACCCTGTGTGTGGATGCATCGACCGTGCCCACGCTTACAGTGGATCCTGTGGGGCCTGAGGTTTTGCCGCAGGATAAGTTGCTGGAAGACGTGTTGCAGGACCTTCTAGATGGAACAGAACATCGGCCTGTTGTTTCGACGGCGTGTCGTGAGTTAACGACTGAGGAATCCCCTAACATGGAAATGCAGGACAAAACCACGTTCGTACGGACGCATGAGGTGGTGGTGGAGGTTCACCAGGAGGCTTCGTCCAGCGAGGAGATGCATGTGGATGGCAGCTCCCGCAAACGTGCGGTGGGAGCGTCGGATATGGACGATGTCTTGACACCAGGACAACGCCCAGGGAGGAAATCGTGGGCGAAAGTGGCTGAGCCGCCTGTCACAGAAGGGATAGTTTCAAGGTCCCAGCATAAGGGTAGAGTGGGGGGGAGGGGGGGGGTCTCGAGAAGCCGAATGACAAAGACGGGCAGTCTAATGTGCGAGTGGGAACAGGAAAGACCCAAAAACATAGAGGTAAACCACCTTTTTTGTAAATTCAAGTGTGTTACTATCAATGCCAATGGCTTAAGGACTGAAGTTAAAAAAGTGTGGATGGAGTGGTTTTTGCGTCGTTACGATGTGGATGTATGTTTTATGCAAGAACATAATTATAAATTTGGTAGATAGTTACGGTTGAAAGGCTACCGAATGTATGTGAGTAATTCTTTAAATAATTATTGGGGGCCAGGGCTTGTGGGCTAACTGGGTGAGTGACGTCTCTCATCCAGGTAGTCTACGGTCATGGCTGATCAGGAGGATGTTGTTACTGGGCGCAGATTTCTGCGATTTTTTTTCTGTATAATCCTTGTGCCTTAGCGCTTCTTTTTGATAATAATAATAATAATAATAATAATAATAATAATTAAAAATTAAAGGGAGGGGTGGCTATAGTGGTGAAGGAGTCCAGCCCTTGGAGCATCTTGGGATGGGGAGGAGGGGGAGATGGAAGGGTGGTAAGGGTGGATGGGTATTGGGGTGGGGTTAGAGTTTGTTTTATCGGAGTTTATATGCCAGCGGACAGTAACTCTAAAGTTAAAATAGATTTTGTGAGGGAGGCTTTAACGTTTCACATCCGGGGTTTACCTTTAATTTCGGTCTTAGGTGGGGATTGGAATTGCATTATCCGCCATGGGGATGTTGAGCCAAGGGGGCAGGGTGCGTTCTACCTGTCCTAAGAAGTCTGCTGGGGGATGTAGGGGTTTATGATGTAGTGGGGAGGGGTGGGCGGGGGGTGGAACATACGTTTGTGCGCAGAGGTTACGCGGCCCGACTGGATAGGATTTATGCAACACAAGGAATTCGAGTTGGGCGCGTGCAGACCCTTGATCTGGGGTTTTCCGATCACCGTGCAGTGCTAGTGGACTTGGACTGGGATGGAATGATCAGGGTTTATTCAGGGTATTGGAAACTGAATGGGCGGCTCTTGGAGGGGGATGGGAATGGGTCCGCTTTTCAGGATTGGTGGAAAAATATTTGGGAAACGCGGAGGGCAGATGAATGTTTGTTGGAATGGTGGGAAACACGTGCTAAACCTGGAATAGCGAGTTATTATAAGAAGCGGGAAAAGGAGGAAGCAAGGTGGAATTTTGGGCTACAAAACTATTTGGAGGGGCAGCTTAATGATTACTATGTGGAGGGTGGAAGTAGTAGGTATGACGACATTGAACATCTTCGTAGTCGACTTGCAGAAATTCACAATGAACGTTTTAATGCGGTTCGAGTCAGAGCAGGTATGGAAGAAGTGCTCTGGGGCGACAAACCTTCCGGTTGTGTCTTGCGCAAGTTCAGGGTCAGACAACAGGCGACGTCCCTCTTGCAATTGGAAGTATGCACGGGTTTGGGTAGTTACCTGCCGGGTCAAGTACTCCTCACCACGGACAGCATGAGTTTTTATGCTGATCTATGGTTTGGGGAAAAGCTACGGCGGGGAGTAGGGGGGGTCCAGGCGGGTGGCCTGGGGGGGAGGGATTTCAGAAAAGTTGTAAGTGACAGGGATAGAACGGTACTAGAAGGTAGGATTCGAGTGGAGGAGGTAGAGGAGGCGATTTTTAGTATGAGTAAAGGAAAGGCACCAGGTATAGATGGCATTTCGAATGATTTTTATAGGGGCATTGGGGAAGTATAAAGCATTGTTTGGTTGATGTATTGAATTGCATGCTCACGGAGGGGAGGTTAAGTACGTCGCAAAGTACGGGGGTAGTTGTGTTGGTGCCCAAAAAGGGAGGGGGGGGGGTCTGCGTGCATATAGAGCTATATCTCTTATGTGCTCGGACTATAAAATCTTTGCAAAAGTTTTAGGAAATAGAATGAGGAAGGTAATGGGGTCGGTTATTCACGAGGGACAGCTAGGCATACCAGGTAGGAGCATGAGGGACGGTATGTACGTATTAGGGAATTTTTGGAGGAATGTCAAGGGAGGGGGGGTGTCCTCGGGCTTGACTGGCAAAATGCTTACGACTGTGTTGATAGAGATTTATTGAGGCTTATTTTATTGAAGCAGGGTTTTGGAGAGGAGATTGTAAGATGGGTTGATATCTTGTATATCTCGGCTATGGTACGCGTACAGGTAAACGGTAAATTGGGGCAGCCGGTCCGTATGGAACGGGGTTTGAGGCAAGGGTATAATTTCCTATATTGTAATCTTTGGACATTTAAGTTCCTTGGGCAGCAGTTTTTGTGAGATATGTTGTTCTGTCACCCAGTGATATCACATGTATTTTTTTTTTATCATTTATGGTGCATATAGTCAGCTGATGTTTAATTAAGCACCTTTACTAATATCACTGTATACAAGTAAGGTATTTTTTTTTTGTGGGTTCATAATTAGTTTGAGAAACTAATATGAGGTTGGTCGGGGTATTAAGTGTCTTAGTGTTTCCTCATATGTAATCATACATGCTAGATCTGTAAAAGTCTTATGTTAATTATTAAAGACTTTTTGTATATTTTGATTCCTTTTTCAATATATGCAAAACCAAAATAAAGAACACCAGGTTTCAATTTCAAGTTATGTAGGTTTCTGATAGTTATTTAATATAACCATAGTACTAGTGAGTATGTAATGTATTAGTTTATATGATTTTGTTTTTGTATATAAATTTTTATATGTCCATAGTACCATTGAATGCGCAATGCATTAGTTTATATGACATTCTTTTGTATATAAAATTTCATACACAATATGAATAAGACTGTCAGGTTTGGTTATATATTTATTTGGTGTTTAAGGTATGTTCAGGTAGTTCTGTTTAGTTATATTGTTGTCTTATATCAAGATTTCACCGTTCTTGTTTTAAAATCAATTTTGTATACCACACATGTATACTGTGTTTTAAGTCAATTATGTATAACATACATGTATAACATACATGTATACTGTGTTTTTTAAATAAAAATATAAAAAAAAGTATGTCATTGATGTCAGTTATATAGTAGTATGTCATTGATGTCAGTTATATAGTAGTATGTCATTGATGTCAGTTATATAGTAGTATGTCATTGATGTCAGTTATATAGTAGTATGTCATTGATGTCAGTTATATAGTAGTATGTCATTGATGTCAGTTATATAGTAGTATGTCATTGATGTCAGCTATATAGTAGTATGTCATCGATGTCAGCTATATAGAAGTATGTCATTGATGTCAGCTATGGACTGTACTTGTAGAAATAGTTAATTATTATTAATATTTTTAGTGTGGGGTTTCAAGTCTGTCTACTACACGAGGGTCATTAAGGCTGATTGGTTGGTTAGTGGGGTTTAAAGTCTATCTACTACACGAAGGTTATCAGGGCTCCAAGTCACCTGCATACCTACCGGGTATATACGCTGACAGCTGGATATCTCTCAGGGTATATATGTTAAGAATTTGTTTGAATTCTTTGGGTATTATAAAAATCTTGTCTGGCGGTGGATAGGCAACAGCACAACCCTTGTGTAGTCGATAGGCTTCAAACTTTATTAACCAACCTGTATACTACCAGTCAGGAATACTTTAATACCTAGAATGGGAATTAAATTCTGGGTGTATACAGGGAGAAACATACACCTCTGGGTGTATGAATCCCGTGTTTATGAAGACGTTAAAAACACCTTGAAGAAACCTCTCATTCAGAGGCTTCATGAGAAGCTTCGAAGCCTCGAAGCTGAGCTTGACGAAGCTTAGTTTCCCTCACTGTGGTTGTAGCAGCTACAACAGGACGGTCGCTGCTCTACACTCTTCTACCTACACGTAAAATACACTGAAATGTATATATCCTTCAGTATAAATACACTCACAGATGTGTATTTGTGTATATACACATCAGTGTGTAATTCAGTGTATATGCTTTGATTACTATTACTATAGTATCAGAGTATATACATTGAGAAGTGTACATATCTCAGTGTATATATAGAGATATATATATATCTGTGTATACTGGTGTATATCAGTGTATATAACTTGTTTATAATTGCTCAGACTGAGTATAATCCCTAAGGATTTAGCGCTCTCAAAATCGGTACTGGATGCGCTATTATTATCGATGCTTATATCGTAATGATTATAACTAATGGTAATAAGCAAGTGAATTGTTAGTGATTATAAGTTCAGTGTTGTGGCGGGAGTGTTGTGGCGCGAGTGTTGTGGCGCGAGTGTTGTAGCGGGCGTGTTGTGGCGGGCGTGTTGTGGCGCGAGTGTTGTGGCGCGAGTGTTGTGGCGCGAGTGTTGTAGCGGGCGTGTTGTGGCGGGCGTGTTGTGGCGCGAGTGTTGTGGCGCGAGTGTTGTGGCGCGAGTGTTGTAGCGGGCGTGTTGTGGCGGGCGTGTAGTGGCGCGAGTGTTGTGGCGCGAGTGTTGTGGCGCGAGTGTTGTGGCGGGCGTGTTGTGGAGGGCGTGTTGTGGCGCGAGTGTTGTGGCGGGCGTGTTGTGTTGTCGCGGGAGCATTGTGTTGTCGCGGGAGCGTTGTGTTGTCACGGGCGTGTTGTCGCGGGCGTGTTGTCGCGGGCGTGTTGTCGCGGGAGTTTTACGGCGGGAGTTTTACGGCGGGAGTTTTACGGCGGGAGTTTTACGGCGGGAGTTTTACGGCGGGAGTTTTACGGCGGGAGTTTTACGGCGGGAGTTTTACGGCGGGAGTTTTACGGCGGGAGTTTTACGGCGGGAGTTTTACGGCGGGAGTTTTGTCGCGGGAGCGTTATCGCGGGAAGCGTTGTCGCGGGAGCGCTTGTCGCGGGAGCGTTATCGCGGGAGTGTTATCGCGGGAGTGTTGTCGCGGGAGTGTTGTCGCGGGAGTGTTGTCGCGGGAGTGTTGTCGCGGGAGTGTTACGGCGGGAGTGTTATCGCGGGAGTGTTACGGCGGGAGTGTTGTCGCGGGAGTGTTACGGCGGGTGTGTTATCGCGGGAGTGTTACGGCGGGTGTGTTACGGCGGGAGTGTTGTCGCGGGAGTGTTACGGCGGGAGTGTTATCGCGGGAGTGTTACGGCGGGAGTGTTTGTCGCGGGAGTGTTACGGCGGGAGTGTTGTCGCGGGAGTGTTACGGCGGGAGTGTTGTCGCGGGAGTGTTACGGCGGGAGTGTTGTCGCGGGAGTGTTACGGCGGGAGTGTTGTCGCGGGAGTGTTACGGCGGGAGTGTTGTCGCGGGAGTGTTACGGCGGGAGTGTTGTCGCGGGAGTGTTACGGCGGGAGTGTTGTCGCGGGAGTGTTACGGCGGGAGTGTTGTCGCGGGAGTGTTACGGCGGGAGTGTTGTCGCGGGAGTGTTACGGCGGGAGTGTTGTCGCGGGAGTTTACGGCGGGAGTGTTGTCGCGGGAGTGTTACGGCGGGAGTGTTGTCGCGGGAGTGTTACGGCGGGAGTGTTGTCGCGGGAGTGTTACGGCGGGAGTGTTGTCGCGGGAGTGTTCTCAGAAAAATTAAGATTGCCTCAATACTGTTGAGAGAACAGGTGGCATGGCTCCAGCACCAGCTGGCTACCCCAGCACCAGCTGGCTACCCCAGCACCAGCTGGCTACCCCAGCACCAGCTGGCTACCCCAGCACCAGCTGGCTACCCCAGCACCAGCTGGCTACCCCCCAGCACCAGCTGGCTACCCCAGCACCAGCTGGCTACCCCAGCACCAGCTGGCTACCCCAGCACCAGCTGGCATCCCCAGCACCAGCTGGCTACCCCAGCACCAACTGGCTACCCCAGCACCAACTGGCTACCCCAGCACCAACTGGCTACCCCAGCACCAACTGGCTACCCCAGCACCAACTGGCTACCCCAGCACCAACTGGCTACCCCAGCACCAACTGGCTACCCCAGCACCAACTGGCTACCCCAGCACCAGCTGGCTACCCCAGCACCAACTGGCTACCCCAGCACCAACTGGCTACCCCAGCACCAGCTGGCTACCCCAGCACCAGCTGGCTACCCCAGCACCAGCTGGCTACCCCAGCACCAGCTGGCTACCCCAGCACCAGCTGGCTACAGACACCATCTGCCATCAACAAAGGTCAGTTTCAGGTCAACAATTGATGATAATCTCACCTCCACTGCATCATAATAATTTTTTCATTGTTGTTTAATGAAGGTCTAAAATTTTACGATATATTGTGTGTACTCACCTAATTGTGGTTGCAGGGGTCGAGACTCAGCTCCTGGACCCGCCTCTTCACTGATCGCTACTAGGTCCTCTCTGTTTCCTGAGCTTTGTCATATCTCGTCTTAAAGCTATGTATGGTTCCTGTCTCCATTACCTCACTTGCTAGGCTGTTCCACTTCCTGACGACTCTGTGACTTGAAGAAGTACTTCTAACATCCCCTGTGACTCGTCTGAGTCTTCAGCGTCCAATTGTGACCTCTTGTTTCTGTGTCCCATTTCTGGAACATCCTGTCTGTCTACCCTGTCTATTCCACGCATTATTTTGTATGTTGTTATCATGTCTCCCCTGACCCGCCTGTCCTCCAGTGCCGTTTATTCCGATTTCCTTTAACCTTTCTTCGTAGGACATTCCCCTGAGCTCTGGAACTAGCCTTGTTGCAAGCCTTTGCACTTTCTCTAATTTCTTGACGTGCTTGACCAGGTGTGGGTTCCAAACTTGTGCTGCATACTCCAGTATGGGCCTGACGTACACAGTGTACACTGTCTTGAACGATTCCTTACTAAGGTATCGGAACGCTATTCTCAGGTTTGCCAGGCGCCCATATGCAGCAATTATCTGTTGATGTGTTCCTCTGGAGACGTGTTCGGTGCTATGGTCACTCCAAGATCTTTCCTTAAGTGAGGTTTGCAGCCTTCTTTGCCCTTCCCCAATCTTCATGACTTTGCATTTTGCAGGGTTGAATTCGACAAGCGAGTTGCTGGACCACGTGTCCAATCTGTCCAGGTCTCTTTGTAGTCCTGCCTGATCCTCTTCCGATTTAAGTGTGTGTGTGCGTGTGTGTGTGAGAAGAGGTATAATATGTGTGTGTGAGGTATAGGGTGTGTGTGTGAGGAGGTAAAACATGTGTGTGTGAGGTATAAAGCTTGTATGTTTGTGAGGACGTATAACGTTTGCGTGTGTGTGTGTGTGTGTATGAGGAGGTATAGCGTGTGAATGAGGAAGTAGAGCGTGTGTGAGGAGGTATAACTGAGATACTTCCTGAAGATGTAGGTTGAATGGTATTCATGGACCTGAAATACATAGTCCTGGAATACATGCTCCTTTAATACATGGATCTGGAATACATGGTCCTGGAAAATGAGCCTGGTATACTTGGATCTGCAATACACGGTCCTGAAATGCATAGTCCTGGTATACATGGACCTGGAATACATGGTGCTGGTATACATGGACCTGGAATACATGGTGCTGGTATACATGGACCTGGAATACATGGTCCTGGTATACATGGACCTGGTATACGTGAACCAGGGAGGTGTGTATTAATACGTAGTATTTACATTACAGGTAGGTGAAGCTTCACAGATCGTCGAGGGAGAGATGACAGCATCACTAAGGTAAGTTGATGATCATGTTGTAGTAATATTGAAATTACCGCCAATATATTAGGTAACAAGGAACAAAGTACAACTAATGCGACATTTTATTGTGGCAACGTTTCGCTCCCCTGGAGAGCGAAACGTTGCCACAACAAAATGTCACATTAATTGCACTTGTGTCCTTTTACTTAAGATGCTTAAGTTAGCTGTTACCAGTGTTGTTTCCTGTTGTCAAGGAGCATCATTTTGTGTACAGTGCGGATACTGATGTTAAGGTAGAGTTGCTTATCTATCCTTTCTATCGTTACGGAGGGTTGAAAGCATCAATCATTGCAAAAAGTCGTGTGAATCCCGTAGTTTGCCTTCCAGTACTTACATGGGCATGTTTTCCAAGAATAACGAGTAAATAAATACAGATCTACGAGTCAGGCATTTTTTTACACAGGTCTTTTTTGAAGGAATATTTAGTTAGAAAATCAGTCCATCTATGCAAGTCTTCATGTCATTGTTTTTGACCATAATGACGCCAATTTCAATTTTAGTTACGTTATGGCTACTTTGTCATAAACATGTAACATTACTCACGAATACTTGATAAAACGATTGCAGAGAAACTACTGTACGAGTGGGATTTGAGCCATGGTGAGTGTGTTTTATAACTTTTCGTGGGTTCAAACGCCACCCGTACCATGGTTTGTTTAACTTGTATCCTAGACTGTGACTACAGTCGGTCCTACTATCCCTCTCACACACAGTATATTCTATCCCATCCCATGATCTTCTCACATCCTGTTAGGAAGGAGACAGAAGTACACAAGTCCCCTCGTATCGGAGGGGATAAATTCCAAAACTTACCGTGGCCCGTGGTGGCCTGGTGGCTAAAGCTCCCGCTTCACACACGGAGGGCCCGGGTTCGATTCCCGGCGGGTGGAAACATTTCGACACGTTTCCTTTCTCCTGTTGTCCTGTTCACCTAGCAGCAAATAGGTACCTGGGTGTTAGTCGACTGGTGTGGGTCGCATCCTGGGGGACAAGATTAAGGACCCCAATGGAAATAAGTTAGACAGTCCTCGATGACGCACTGACTTTCTTGGGTTATCCTGGGTGGCTAACCCTCCGGGGATAAAAATCCGAACGAAATCTTATCTTATCTTAACCCGAAACCGCGGATAGTAGCGAACCATTTATGTATAATTAGTGGTTTTTCGTTTACATACATACCTATGATAAAGTTGATAAATTACTCACAGTAAGTTGAGAATTATCACTTGTTCACTGATGGGCAGCACTTGACGGCTTCTCTTAGTGTTTGAACAACTGTCACCATCGTTACTTTTGTGGTCATTATTAAGCAAAATTAAGAGTTATTTTTTGGGTCACAGTAAACCACAGATAATTCAAACAACATAAAACTGAATTCACAGATCCTGGGTTTACTGCAACACCTTCCGTAAATTCAGTAGAGCGAGAGAGATCGCTAATGTTAATGCGTTGATATATATTTATTGCAAAACGTTTCTCTTACACAGTAGACTTTCTCAGTTGAATACAGAGGGACCAGCAGAAGCAGCAGTCGACTGAAGGAGCCTACTGTGTAGGTGGCAAGTTTCGCAATAAATTTTCGCAACTACTGCACCCTAGAATAGATAATAGCAAATGGGGGGGTGGGGCTCCTGAAATGACAGGAATATATATATATATATATATATATATTATATATAATAATATATATATATATATATATATATTATATATATATATATATATATATTATTTATTTATTTATTTAGTTATTATTAATTTTGGAAGTATCAGTTGTGGGTGTAACTGTGGATCCTCAGTCTCTGAGAAGAGGTTTATCTTCGGAGCTCAGTATTTTTGCCCTCTACTAACCTCATAAAGTTATTCCAGCTGAACCTAGTCTAACTCAACAAACCAAAAAAAAAAAAAAAAAATCTTGTAGAAATGCACGAAGGAAAAATCGCCAAATAATTCACTCTCTAATATGATAAGTTAGCAAAATGAGGGCGACCTGTTCTCATTTAATTAACATTATTTTCTATTGCGATTCCATATATTACTTTCGTCGTGTTCCCTGGACATTTAAGTTATATTTTCTCTCATGTGTCGTAGTTAAGAGTGAGACTAACTGCTTGGTGGACTTAAATATCTGACAGCTTAAAAATGTACAATATAACGTCTGATTTCAGAATTATACCAAATTTTTGGAGAGGTTCTTATGTTAGGCTTGATGAGGATAGCTTAGGATGAGTCGAGTTTGATTATGTAATGCTAAGTATAGTTAGCTTCTGTTAGCTTTAGTTAGGCTGGGTTTTGTTAGTTTTAGTTACATAGAGCTAAGTTAGGTTATTAGTCAATATTGACTATTCAGTGTAACTCTATATAATTTAACCTAACCTAACTCATCCTAGTGTCGCGGGCGTGTTGTCGCGGGCGTGTTGTCGCGGGCGTGTTGTCGCGGGCGTATTGTCGCGGGAGTGTTGTCGCGGGAGTGTTGTCGCGGGAGTGTTGTCGCGGGAGTGTTGTCGCGGGAGTGTTGTCGCGTAAGTTTTACGGCGGGAGTTTTACGGCGGGAGTTTTACGGCGGGATTGTTTCGGCGGGAGTGTTTCGGCGGGAGTGTTTCGGCGGGAGTGTTTCGGCGGGAGTGTTTCGGCGGGAGTGTTTCGGCGGAGTGTTTCGGCGGGAGGGGTTTCGGCGGGGAGTGTTTCGGCGGGAGTGTTTCGGCGGGAGTGTTTCGGCGGGAGTGTTTCGGCGGGAGTGTTTCGGCGGGAGTGTTTCGGCGGGAGTGTTTCGGCGGGAGTGTTTCGGCGGGAGTGTTTCGGCGGGGGGAGTGTTTCGGCGGGAGTGTTTCGGCGGGAGTGTTTCGGCGGGAGTGTTTCGGCGGGAGTGTTTCGGCGGGAGTGTTTCGGCGGGAGTGTTTCGGCGGGAGGTGTCGCGGGAGTTGTCGCGGGAGTGTTCTCAGAAAAATTAAGATTGCCTCAATACTGTTGAGAGAACAGGTGGCATGGCTCCAGGACCAGCTGGCTACCCCAGCACCAGCTGGCTACAGACACCATCTGCCATCAACAAAGGTCAGTTTCAGGTCAACAATTGATGATAATCTCACCTCCACTGCATCATAATAATAATTTTTTCATTGTTGTTTAATGAAGGTCTAAAATTTTACGATATATTGTGTGTACTCGCCTAATTGTGGTTGCAGGGGTCGAGACTCAGCTCCTGGACCCGCCTCTTCACTGATCGCTACTAGGTCCTCTGTTTCCTGAGCTTTGTCATATCTCGTCTTAAAGCTATGTATGGTTCCTGTCTCCATTACCTCACTTGCTAGGCTGTTCCACTTCCTGACGACTCTGTGACTTGAAGAAGTACTTCCTAACATCCCTGTGACTCGTCTGAGTCTTCAGCGTCCAATTGTGACCTCTTGTTTCTGTATCCCATTTCTGGAACATCCTGTCTGTCTACCCTGTCTTTTCCACGCATTATTTTGTATGTTATCATGTCTCCCCTGACCCGCCTGTCCTCCAGTGCCGTTATTCCGATTTCCTTTAACCTTTCTTCGTAGGACATTCCCCTGAGCTCTGGAACTAGCCTTGTTGCAAGCCTTTGCACTTTCTCTAATTTCTTGACGTGTTTGACCAGGTGTGGGTTCCAAACTTGTGCTGCATACTCCAGTATGGGCCTGACGTACACAGTGTACACCGTCTTGAACGATTCCTTACTAAGGTATCGGAACGCTATTCTCAGGTTTGCCAGGCGCCCATATGCAGCAATTATCTGGTTGATGTGTTCCTCTGGAAACGTGTTCGGTGCTATGGTCACTCCAAGATCTTTTCCTTAAGTGAGGTTTGCAGCCTTTGTCCACCTAGGCTATACTCTGTCTGCGGCCTTCTTTGCCCCTCCCCAATCTTCATGACTTTACATTTTGCAGGGTTGAATTCGAGAAGCCAGTTGCTGGACCACGTGTCCAATCTGTCCACACTCTTTGTAGTCCTGCCTGATCCTCTTCCGATTTAAGTGTGTGTTTGTGTGTGTGTGTGAGAAGAGGTATAATATGTGTGTGTGAGGTATAGGGTGTGTGTGTGAGGAGGTAAAACATGTGTGTGTGTGAGGTATAAAGCGTGTATGTTTGTGAGGACGTATAACGTTTGCGTGTGTGTGTGTGTGTATGAGGAGGAATAGCGTGTGAATGAGGAAGAGCGTGTGTGAGGAGGTATAACTGAGATACTTCCTGAAGATGTAGGTTGAATGGTATTCATGGACCTGAAATACATAGTCCTGTAATACATGTTCCTTTAATACATGGATCTGGAATACATGGTCCTGGAATATGAGCCTGGTATACATGGATCTGCAATACACGGTCCTGAAATGCATAGTCCTGGTATACATGGACCTGGAATACATGGTCCTGGTATACATGGACCTGGAATACATAGTCCTGGTATACATGGACCTGGAATACATGGTCCTGGTATACATGGACCTGGTATACATGGACCTGGTATATGTGAATCAGGGAGGAGTGTATTAATACGTAGTATTTACATTACAGGTAGGTGAAGCTTCACAGATCGTCGAGGGAGAGATGACAGCATCACTAAGGTAAGTTGATGATCATGTTGTAGTGTTAAAATTACCGCCAATATGTTAGATAAAAAGATACAAAGTACAACTAAAGCGACATTTTATTATGGCAACGTTTCGCTCTCCTGGAGAGCGAAACGTTGCTATAATAAATGTTACATTAGTTGCACTTGTGTCCTTTTACTTGAGATGTTTCTTACCTTTATCAGGGTAGTTTCCTGTTGTCAAAGAGTCTCGGTTTTCGTACAGTGCGGATACAGATGTTAAGGATGAGTTGCTCATCTATCCTTTCTATCGTTACGGAGGTTTGAAAGTTACGGTCTGGTTAGTTTATGATAAACTCGTAACATTACTCACGAATTCGTAATAAAACAATTGCAAGGAAACCAAAGAAGACTGGGATTTGAGCCATGGTGATTGAGTTTTATAACTTGTCGTGGGTTCAAACGCCTCCCGTACCATGGTTTGTTTAACTTGTATCCTAGACTGTGACTACAGTCGGTCCTACTATCCCTCTCACACACAGTATATTCTATCCCATCCCATGATCTTCTCACATTCTGTTAGGAAGGAGACAGAAGTACACAAGTCCCCTCGTATCCGAGGGGATAAATTCCAAAACTTACCGTGGATACCCGAAATTGCGGATAGTAGCGAACCATATATATATAATCAGTCATTTGTCATTTTCAAGCATACCTTAGTGTTTGAAGATCTGCCAGCATCACTACTTTTAGGGTCGTTATTAAGCAAGTCACAATAAACCACAGATAATTCAAGCAACATAAAACTGAATTCACAGATCCTGGGTTTACTGCATCACCTTCCGTAAAGTCAGCAGAGCGAGAGAGATCGCTAATGTTAATTCGTTGAGGCATCTTTATTGTGAAACGTTTCTCTTACACAGTAGACTTCTTCAGTTGAATACAGAGGGACCAGCAGAAGCAGCAGTCGACTAAAGGAGCCTACTGTGCCGGCGGCAAGTTTAGCAGTAAATTTACGTAACTACTGCACATGTTGCCCAGAACAGATGGGAAGAGCAAATTGGTGGGGCTTCCGAAATAACAGAAACAAATATATATATATAATATATATATATATTATATATATATATAATATATATATATATATATATATATATATAATTATTGATTTTGGGAAGTCTCAGTTGTGGGTGTAACTCTGGATCCTCAGACTCGGGATGAGGTTTTTCCTCGGTGCTGCGCATTTTCGCCCTCTACTAACACCCTGAGGTTATTCCTGCTGAACCTAGTCTAACTCAATAAAAAAAAAAAAAAATATCAAGCGTGTAGAAATGCACGAAGGACCAATCGCCAAATAATTCATTTTCTGATTAGATAAGTTTGCACAATAAAGGCGACCTATTCTCATTTCAGTTCCTTTATTTTGTATTTAGATTCCATACATTATTTTCTTCGTGTTCCGTTCATATTAATATTATTATTATTCATTTACAGTAATAATAATTGGTACTATTAACAATTTATTTTAACAGTAATTATTATAAATAATAATAATTATAAATTTATATTATTACACTCGTCACCAATCATTTTCTGGCCAATTATATTACACTGATTTTAAGGTAACTGTGGTATTGATACCTGATATGTCATCGGTTTTCCCTGACTGGGTGTAATTTTTGATAAATTTGGTATCCTATTGAAAAACGTAAAAGATGTGGGGATAACTTAAAAATGGCATTGAAATTACCTTTTTTGATCATGTGAAAGTCAAATCATGTAATACTTACTAGTACGTCATTCAACATATTAACAGATTAACCCCACCAGTACCTAACACACCGGTGGGGTGTGTTAGGTACTGGTGGGGTGTGTTAGGTACTGGTGGGGTGTGTTAGGTACTGGTGGGGTGTGTTAGGTACTGGTGGGGTGTGTTAGGTACTGGTGGGGTGTGTTAGGTACTGGTGGGGGTGTGTTAGGTACTGGTGGGGTGTGTTAGGTACTGGTGGGGTGTGTTAGGTACTGGTGGGGTGTGTTAGGTACTGGTGGGGTGTGTTAGCTACCGGTGGCATGTGTTACCTAACGGTTGTATGTAAAGTAAGATAACACTAATTACCCCATTTG